>LT669793.1:8503466-8910149 GCA_900128785.1 Arabis alpina | reverse complement strand
GAGAAACAGCTTGTAATCGCTTGGCAAACTAAATCAATAAAAACACTCTTGAGATCTTCGCTTAGTGTTTCTCATCTCAGAACTTTCAAACCTCAAAGCTTGTCTGACTATTTCAACTGTGTAGGTTTCGCCCACCACAATAAACATAATCTTTAAGATATGTCTTGTAATGAACTTAATAATCAAACAATGAACAAAATCTTCTAGATATGTCACATATTATCTATGTAAGATTATTTAATGTTCCCTGCTCGAGATAATAAAACTTCACGTTCATTTATCTCGAATTGAATTCCACTAAAGAATCAACAACAAACCCAACTAGGGCCATGCATTTTATCATCATATAAACTTTAAGACTTTGGATAATATAAGCAATCAATGATTGCGTTGACATAAATAATAATATATATGCTCTTCTGGAGCCTTTCATAAGCTTTCTACTCCTTGTACATACTCACACTAACTTCTTTTTTGTTTATCTTCGAATGAGGAAAAAACTTATTTTATATCTTATCATCTTTCTTTTCTCACTTCTCGTGAGGATATTAGTTATCGAACAAAACAATTTGACCTTGAACTTGACAATTCAAAAGACCACTCCTTTGGTTTTAGTATTATTAGTGTGATCTTTTATTTTGTTATATAAGATGTTACATTCACTTATGGGAATAGACCATATATGGATGTGATTCATAATTTTTATTGTAAAAATCCAGATATATCATTTAGCCATATAAAAACATAGCTCATAATGATGGTTTCATATCTGAGAAATAATATATTTTTATCTCAACCTAAGACAAATAAAATTTGCCGAGAAAGTCTATCCAATAATTCAAATTTCATGTGAGCCAATGGTTTAACAAATTAAACAACTCAAATCGACTTGGTAAAACGATTTACCAAGCCAAACAATAGCAACATTGAAATCTGACAATGACCAATAAAGCATGTTCCGTGGACTTAACTCTTTGTACTAATTATTTTATCAAAGCAATAAAGCATGAAAAATATTGAAGAAAGAACCGAACAAAACTGATGTCAACAAACCAATAGTTTTCCAACCTAATTCAAACTAAATAATCAAGAACAAGTAACATCAAGGTAATAACACAATTATGATCGCAGTCAATAAGAAATAAGATTACTGAATAATATAACGGTCAAGTGCAATTACGACAACAGAATAATAAGTCATGCAGGTGTTGATAATTACAGAACAAGAGGTTACTTATCTCGATAACGATGATTGCAGAGACGGCGTAAGATAAACGAGACGGTATCGATTCCATAGATGGAGACGTTGGTAGTTCCGGATGAAAAAGGGTTCACTCCTTCAAAAACAACAGTCGGTGAGGTCGAAGATTGGAAACAGAGATGACCATTGCAACGATCAAAGTTTTAATTACCAAACAACTCAAGAAGCATAAGACAAAGCCCTAAAACCAATTGAATCGATTTGTTTTATCAAATATTTTCTAAAGAAATGAGAGGTTGACTTAGCTCGATCAAAGGCAAAAAGGAAGAAAAAAAATGAGCCGGCGGCTAGGGTTTACAATGATAAAATATTATTCCAACATTCCAAAAATTTTGGTCGTTTACCTTTCATATAAATAAAAGAGAAAATATTTTGTTCTTAGTTGGTGAGAGATAAGAAAAATGTATATTTTCACCTAACATTTTCACATTCCTTAATATAGAAGAAAAAAATACAAGACTCCAATGCATGAATTTAAAGCCAAAATAGAAAGTGATGGTTGGAAAATATTTGTCAACAACCTAATACTATTGAGAGATTTTTTTCTAATTCTTTTTTGGTCGAAATTTGTTTCTGTTTATGTTTACATAAATATAGAAAAAATTATTTTTTTCTTCCATTTTGGTCTAGGTGAAAAGAACAGAAAAAACTACCTAACTAGTTTATTCTAAGTTCATTAATTAGTCAATCAATACACAGAACAAATAATACTAGTGTTTACCAAAAAATCATAAAATCATTTTCTATTTTAACTTTGTTTTAATTATTGAAAAAAAATGGAATACATTTTATCTTTTCACTTGGGTCAAAATTATATAATAAATCTAAAATTGTATAGTGGTTGACCACAACTGTAGTGCCATGTTTGAGTTCTCATAATTACATAAGATGCGTTCTTACAAATTAGAAGTTCTCATAAAAAATAGTAAACTTTTATTTTTAAGAGACGAGAAGTTTACTCAAATTACCTTGGAAAGTTGTTTTTTGACCAAAGTGATACTAATTTTTGCAAAATTATTCAACATAGTTTCGGTTTTTTTTTACCCTTATTTGCTTTTATAACAAAAATGTATTTACGAAGCTGTCATTAAAGGCTTCTACACAAGGTATAGGGTTCGAATCCTAGACAACACAATTTCTTGCAGATTAATGGAGAAACATTTTTCGGAGGTTAGGGAGACCATGTCCATCGTTGAAGATGTCGTACATGTAGAGCTGGTCATTGGCGAGAGTCCATCATAGGAGATGTCGTACATGCATAGAAGTTCATCGTGGAGAGCTTGTCTATCTTGGAAGATTTCGTACATGGAAAGCTGCATCATGGAGGCGTATGTGAAAGCTGTTCAACCTAATCGCATGGAATAAATGTAGTTGGATATCATCATAATAGGATTAATAAATATATCTAATGATGATGTAATAGACAATTAAAAAAACAAAAATCAAAGATGACATGGAACATATAATTTGAATAAAACACTATTCTACTGATAACATACTATAGCTTCATGTATACAAAATCAATATTTGAGAGTAATAAGAACAAGAAATATCATTATACGCAAAAATTAAAACCAAATGATTTAAATCAAATCAAATAAAAAGGAGTAGATAAGTAAACCAAAACGAAAACATAAAAAAAAAAAAAAACTTAGTTGCAATAATAAATAGTGGGCTCAATCTTGATATGAAATGCATCTTATAAGTATCCAAAATTGATGATCATTGATAATAGATAAAAGATAAAAGTGGTAACTAAAGACACGAAATTAGTGAAACTCAAATATATAACGAAAACATTTAAAATTACTTTGAGGTAGAATCTAATATATATATGGAAAACAAGTCCATAGCAAAGACACTAACAAAAACCATATCAATATCATAACAATACAAAACAAATAGATACGACTTAAAAAAAAGAGATATCAAACATAAACCACAATGACGTGTGTGACAGTGAACCGAAGTTCCTCTGATCATCCATAAACCATCTACACATCCAAAAATAGCAGTTAAGTCAAGAGAGCGTTTGGAACCAAAATAAAAAAATCTCTACACTGTCATGCACTACAAATATAATCAAATTCCTCATAATAGTCATGTTTATTATATATCATATCATTCCCAATTATCTGAAGGAAGAAAGTAGTTGTGTACGCATGGCTTTCAAGTTCCAAGTCGTGCTTCAAAACATCAAAAAAAAAAGAAATTGCGATAAGATTTCAAGCGTAGAAACCAAATATATCCAAAATTTAATACTGTAGACGACAAAGAATTGAAAACTCATCCAATCCATCATAAACATGACCAAATCAATATTCAAATATATAGATTCACCATGATCTCCAAATTTGAAAATCTTAGGCCATAACAACGTAAGAAGTTGAACAGTCACCCAACGATTCGATGACCTACAACAAATTTATATGTTAAAATATTAGCAGAGGATAACTGTGACGCCCGTGAACCATTTTTTTAGGAAAATGGAGGGGCTGTCGATCGACACACGTAGTGTTTGTCGATCGACAGGGCTCTTAAGGGCTGTCGATCGACACACCTAGTGTCTGTCGATCGACAGGTGCTCGAATTGGCTGGTTTTCTGGTTCGATTTAAGTTGTTCCATTGGACCGGGCCGGTTTGGGTAAACCCTAGGGCTTCGTATTTAAGGGTTTTTGGCCGCATTTGAGCGAACCAAAGTCCCAAAAATCAGAAACAGAGAGTTTGAGAGGAGTTTCTCTTGTTCCTGATAGTTTGTGGATTAGGGTTTCGTTCTTGATCGATTTTGGAGAGGAATTTCGTGGTGTTTGTAGCTGAATCTGTTCCAGCCTCATTATCCAGTAGATTCTATCTGAAAATCTAAGGTGAGTGCGTGACCATGGCTTCTGGGCCGGTGGATTCGTTAGGGTTGTTTGGTGGTAGGTTAAAAGTGAATGATTGTGATGATTGATGATGTTTCTGTTTGTTTAGTTTCGTGTGGATTGCTTGGATTGTGTTTGTGCGTGCAGGTTTCGTGTTAACGCAGAGGAGGAATCGATCCGAGAGGATTATGATCGATTTCCCATGAATCTGCGACGACCTGTCGATCGACAGCCCTAGGGTGTGTCGATCGACAGGGTCACACGAGGCTGTCGATCGACACCTAGAGGTTGTGTCGATCGACAGGGTCCTGTGGAGCTGTCGATCGACAGGCACCGTGGGTGTGTCGATCGACAGGGTCCTGTGGAGCTGTCGATCGACAGGCACCGTGGGTGTGTCGATCGACAGGGTCCTGTGGAGCTGTCGATCGACAGGCACCGTGGGTGTGTCGATCGACAGGGTCCAGTTGAGCTGTCGATCGACAGGCACCGTGGGTGTGTCGATCGACAGGTGTGAACAGGGCTGTCGATCGACACCTAGTGGTAGTGTCGATCGACAGGCTGCCTGTTGGGCTGTGGTTGAGCCGTGTTGTTGTGTTTGCTTTGTGTGTTGTTTGATGCGTGTTTGCCTGAGCGGATCCATCGCGTCTGTGTGCGCAGTCGTAGATGGGAGGACCGTCTCACTGGGTATTTGTGATAATACTCACGCATCTCTTTTAACCATGTGGTGCAGGTAAAGGAAAATCGTGATCGTGGAATCATGGCAACGAAGAGGGAGATGATCTAGGGTCTCGGTTTCGTGCTGTGTGAATTTGTTGTTTTCCATTTCTGTTTAGAACCTGGTTAGGTTGTTGGTTTTGATTGGAATTGTTATTGGAATTGTTTGGTTTAGTTTTAATGGAATCGATTTATGGTTTAGTTTTAATGGAATCGATTTATGGTTTAATTGGTTGTTATCCGCTGTTGTTTGATTGTCTGTTTGCTTGGTTGTTGAGGATAGCATTTATGGGAATGCTAGTCCGAGACCAAGGGTTTAATGTCTTAAAAAAAAAAAAAAAAAACGGGTCGGGTCGTTTCAGTTTGGTATCAGAGCCCTTACGGTTTTAGGACGGGCTAGAACTGCTAGGATTGAAATTGGTAAATTTGCAATTCTATGGGTTTGGGGGTTCTAGATCATCTTCCTTCGAGCCTTCAAAGAGATTCCACGGTAAGTGTTGATTGTTGTGTTTGAGTCTTTCTAGTGCTTAGCTGGTCCGCTTTTGAGTGCAGTGTGATGGCTAGAGCAGCTAGAGGGCGTGGTCGTGGGGGCCGAGGCCGAGGGCGTGGACTCGTTGAGGAACCAGTCGTGAGCGAGGTTCAGAGTTCCGCGCATGGGCCTGCGGCAGGTCAGCAGTCGGTGTGACTGCCAGTGTGGGGCCAGTGTGGGGGCCAGTGTGGGTCCTGTAGGGGCTGGTTTGGGTCCTGTTGAGGCTGGTGGTGCTGGTCCAGCTGTGGGTGCGGTTGCGGCCGCGGGTGTAGCCCAAGCTAGAGATGACCATCTTGCTGATCTGCTGACTCAGTTGTTGGAGCGGTTACCGGGTGCGGTGCCAGTGCAGGCTCCAGTGGTGCCACGAGTGGCAGAGGTGCAGCCGAGGGCTGCGGTTGCTGAGGAGGTTCCGTCGTATATCCGTATGATGGAGCAGATGCAGAGGATCGGTATGGGTTCTTTTGCGGGCAGTGTGAAGCCTGAGGAGGCTGATGAGTGGCGGATGAGAGTGGAGTGGAACTTTCGCTCGATTAGGTGTCCCGAGGGATACAAGGTTGATTTGGCGGTCCATTATTTGGACGGTGATGCACATCTCTGGTGGAGGAGTGTGGCGGCTAGATGGGCCGGGACTGCGATGGCGTGGTCAGATTTTGTGACGGAGTTCAACTCCAAGTTCTTTCCTCAGGAGGCGTTGGATCGTTTAGAGGCGAGGTTCTTGGACTTGACTCAGGGCACGAGGACTGTGCGAGAGTATGACGTGGAGTTTAACAGACTCCTGGGTTATGCTGGTAAGAGCTTTGAGGATGAGCAGGCTCAGGTTCGGAGGTTCTTGCGAGGACTTCATCCGGATTTACGGACTCGGTGCAGAGGCATCAGGTTCGCGAGCAGAGTGGAGTTGGTAGAGGTGGCTGCACAGATCGAGGAGGATCTGAGGGAGCAGGCTGCGATTGTAGTTCCAGCTGTTCAGCCTCGGAGGCCTCAGCAGCAGCATGTGCAGCAGGCAGGTCCTGGCAGAGGCGGCAAGCCTGCGCAAGGCAGAAGAGGAAGTGGGAAGGTGCTTCGGGATCGGGCCAAAGTGGCCGAGGCTGCTACACTTGTGGGAGTCTAGACCACCAGAGGGCGAGTTGCCCGAAGCGGAGTGAGGTTCGAGGAGTTCGGACGTGCTATCAGTGTGGGGAGTCGGGGCACATCAGACCGAACTGTCCGAAGTTGCAGCCGTTGGCAGTGGCAGTGGTCCAGCCAGTAGCTCAGTATGGGCCGGTGCAGCCTTTGGATCAGATCGCAGCGATGGAGCGTCCGCCGGCTATTGCAGCGCCGGGAGAACCGAGCTCTAGACCGATCACAGGTAACTTTCTAATTTAGACTTTGTGAATTCAGTAGTGTAGAATGCTTAGTGCTTGTGTTAGATTGTTTGCCTGTGATAGAAAGTTAGGTTGCTTAGCACTTGGGAATTGTGTAGGGACCTTGTTTGTAGGTGGGTGTGAATCCCACGTGTTGTTTGATTCTGGAGCATCGAATTGCTTCATTACTCCGGATCATGCGAGAGAAGTGGTATCCGGAGTGACGCTGGTGAGCGGACTGGACCGGTTATGGTTGCGGAGGTGAATTTCTAGCTACGCATGGCCGGGCGAAGGAGGTGGATATTCTGGTGGCGGGAGAGTTGATGCCAGCTGACTTAGTGATTAGTCCGGTGGAATGTACGATGTTATCCTTGGTATGGATTGGTTGAATCGATACAGAGTCCATCTGGATTGTCACCGGCGTCGAGTGGTATTTGAACGTGAAGGTGGAGGTTGGTTTATCAAGGAGTGAGACCGACTTCAGGTAGTCTTGTGATCTCCCTTGTTCAAGCTGAGGCGATGATTGAGAGGGGTTGCGAGGCTTACTTGGCCACGATTGTAATGCCAGAAGCTGTTGGTGGGGTTGCTGTGAGTGATATTCGGGTCGCTCGGGATTTCGAAGATGTCTTTCAGTCGTTGCAGGGATTGCCACCATCTCGGTCGGATCCTTTCACGATTGAGTTAGAACCCGGAACGACGCCGTTGTCTAAGGCGCCTTACCGAATGGCTCCAGCAGAGTTAGCGGAATTGAAGAAGCAGTTGGAGGATTATTGGAGAAGGGGTTTATTCGACCAAGTACTTCACCGTGGGGAGCACCGGTGTTGTTTGTGAAGAAGAAAGATGGTAGTTTCCGGTTGTGCATCGATTATCGAGGTCTTAACCGAGTCACTGTGAAGAACAAGTATCCTCTTCCGAGAATTGACGAGTTGTTAGATCAGTTGAGAGGGGCTACTTGGTTTTCTAAGATTGACTGGCATCCGGATACCACCAGATTCCTGATCGACGAAGCAGATGTTCGGAAGACGGCTTCAGGACTCGGTATGGGCATTTTGAGTTTGTAGTGATGCCATTCGGGTTGACGAATGCACCTGCGGCTTTTATGAGGTTGATGAACGGAGTTTTCCAGGAGTATCTGGATGAGTTTGTAATCATTTTCATCGATGATATTCTGGTTACTCGAAGAGTCAGGAGATCATGAGGTTCATTTGAGGAGAGTTCTGGAGAAGTTGCGGGAACAGAAGCTGTTTGCAAAGTTGAGTAAGTGCAGTTTCTGGCAGAGAGAGATGGGATTTTTGGGTCACATTGTTTCTGCAGAAGGAGTTTCTGTAGATCCGGCGAAGATTCAGTCTATCCGAGATTGGCCTAGACCGAGGAATGCAACTGAGATCAGGAGTTTTCTTGGGTTGGCAGGCTATTATCGGAGATTCGTCAAAGGTTTTGCGAGTATGGCTCAGTCCATGACGAAGCTGACAGGGAAGGATGTTCCTTTCGTGTGGTCTGCTGATGTGAGTGAGTTTCGCGAAGCTGAAAACGATGTTGACTAGTACACAGTATTGGCGTTGCCTGAACCGGGTGAGCCTTATGTGGTGTACACAGATGCTTCGGGAGTTGGTTTGGGTTGTGTGTTGATGCAGCAGGGTAAGGTGATTGCTTATGCTTCGAGGCAGTTGAGGAAGCATGAGGGCAATTATCCTGTTCATGACTTAGAGTTGGCTGCAGTGATCTTCGCGTTGAAAATCTGGAGGTCTTACTTGTATGGTGGCAGAGTTCAGGTGTTCACTGATCATCATAATCTGAAGTACATTTTTACTCAGCAGAATTTAAATGTACGACAGAGGCGATGGTCGGAGTTGTTGGCTGATTACGACTTGGACATTGTTTACCATCCGGGTAAGGCTAACACTGTAGCTGATGCTCTTAGTCGAAGGAGGTATGATTCATCTCAGGAGCGGGATGTGGAGAATCTGGTGAGTGTACTTAGTACTTTGAGGTTATGTGTTACTTCAGAGGAACCGTTGGGTTAGCGGCGGCAGATCAGGCGGATCTATTGAGCAGGATCGAATAGCTCAGGAGCAGGATCCGGTGTTGTTAGATCTCTCCAAGGCTACTGGTTCCGAATATCAGGTTTCTGCTAACGGGACTATCTTAGTGCATGGACGAGTCTGTGTTCCTAAGGATGAGGACTTGAGGCAGGAAATTCTGAGAGAAGCTCATGCGAGTAAGTTTTCGATTCATCCGGGAGCGACTAAGATGTATAGGGATCTGAAAAGGTACTATCATTGGGTCGGGATGAAGAGAGATGTGGCAGATTGGGTTGCAGCTTGCAATGTGTGTCAGTTGGTGAAGGCTGAGCACCAAGTTCCTAGTGGCTTATTGCAGAGTCTACCCATTCCAGAGTGGAAGTGGGACATGATCGCTATGGATTTCGTGGTAGGGTTGCCGGTTTCTCGGACCTATGACGTGATTTGGGTGATTGTGGATCGTCTGACTAAGTCAGCACATTTTCTGGCCATTAAGAAGACAGACGGAGCGGAGGTCTTGGCTAAGAAGTATGTGAAGGAAATTGTGAGGTTGCATGGAGTGCCAGCGAGTATTGTGTCGGATCGAGATCCGAGGTTTGCGTCAGTGTTCTGGAGAGCTTTTCAGGCTGAGATGGGCACTAAGGTGCACATGAGCACAGCTAATCATCCGCAGACGGATGGACAGTCCGAAAGGACGATTCAGACCCTGGAAGATCTGTTGAGGATGTGCGTGCTAGATTGGGGTGGTCATTGGGCGGATCACTTGAGTTTGGTGGAGTTCGCATATAACAACAGTTTTCAGGCGAGTATCGGAATGGCTCCTTTTGAGGCGTTGTATGGGAGGCCATGTCGTACTCCGCTTTGTTTTACCCAAGTGGGGGAGAGGAGCATCTTTGGGGCTGATTTTGTTCAGGAGACGACGGAGAAGATCCGTGTTGTGAAGCTGAACATGAAAGAGGCTCAGGATCGGCAGAAGAGTTATGCCGATAAGAGAAGGAAGGAGTTGGAGTTTGCAGTCGGAGATCGAGTGTATCTCAAGATGGCGATGATGCGGGGTCTGAACAGGTCCATATCCGAGGATAAGCTGAGTACGAGGTACATGGGTCCGTTCCGGGTTGTGGAACGTGTGGGACCAGTTGCTTATCGGTTGGAGCTGCCTCCGATTATGGAGAAATTCCATGATGTGTTTCACGTTTCGAAACTCAGGAGATGCTTGCATGCTTCTGAGGAGGTAGCAGTGACGATTCCCGCAGATCTTCAGCCAAATCTGACTGTTGGGATGAGGCCGGTTAGGATTCTTGAGAGAAGTATCAAGGTTCTGCGCCGGAAGAGAGTGCCGTTGTTGAGAGTCTTGTGGGACTGTGACGGTATTCAGGAGGAGACTTGGGAACCAGAGGCAAAGATGAAAACGAAGTTCAAGAAGTGGTTCGAGAAGCAAGCAGAAGAGTGAATTCGTTTTCTTTGCGGTTTCCAGTTTCAGTTTTTGTGTTGTGATCACCGTGTGTGGTGAGGTTTTTGGTTGTGGATTTTTGTATTTTCATTAAAGTTGTAATGATTATGACATTTTCCAGTGAATAAGAAAGTGTTTTTCTTATGTGTTTGACTTGCGAGTCATGTGTTTGTGGTTAGAGAACCCCGAAATGGAAGTTTTATTGCGGATAGAACTTGCCAGTTTCGGTGGGGACTCTAGCGGGTTGTGTGTGTGTGTGTGTGAGAGTCTCGGAATAGAAGTTTTACGGTTGTTAGAACTGTCTAGTTCCGGGAGAGACTCTGCAGGGACATCCGGGGTGAGGGATGGTCCGGGTGATCTGTGATGATCACGATTGTGATGGTATTCCGGGAGGGGAATATCATGTGAGACCTTAGGAGGTAGTTCCGGTCAGAGGTGCATTATAGACGTTAGGAATTGATTGCGTAGCTCAGAGTTAGACCTCGGTCTTTCTTGGCAGATCTTGAGAGATGCGTCTCTCTGGGGGGCAGTGGGTTCCCCGCATACCGATCGTTCGTCAGGACTGCGCGGACTGAGATCGTGAGGGTATGGGGATAGTTTGGGAGGTTGCGACCTCTGGCAGATCTCTGCATACCGAGAGCTTGATAGACTGTGTGTCTTGATGGATTGAGGTGTGTGGAGATGATTGAGTATCGAACACCGTCAGGACTGCGCGGACTGAGGTGGGTTGGTACTAGACACCTAGAGCTGAGGGGTGACGATCCCGAAGCTAGATGGTGGTTATGAGCTATGGGCAATCAATGTCTGAGACGGGTCTATGTGCATAGGACGGATGTGAACCTCGGGAAGGTCTGGGAGATGTAGTCTCCGGTGTTGCTGGCGGGTTAGGCCAGGGTAGATTGGTGGGTAGTGTTAGAGGATTCGAGGACGAATCCAGTTTTAGTGGGGGAGAATTGTGACGCCCGTGAACCATTTTTAGTAAAATGGAGGGGCTGTCGATCGACACACATGGTGTCTGTCGATCGACAGGGCTCTTAAGGGCTGTCGATCGACACACCTAGTGTCTGTCGATCGACAGGTGCTCGAATTGGTTGGTTTTCTTGTTCGATTTAAGTCGTTCAATTGGACCGGGCCGGTTTGGGTAAACCCTAGGGCTTCGTATTTAAGAGTTTTTGGCCGCATTTGAGCGAACCAAAGTCCCAAAAATCAGAAACAGAGAGTTTGAGAGGAGTTTCTCTTGTTCCTGATAGTTTGTGATTAGGGTTTCGTTCTTGATCGATTTGAGGTGGAATTTCGTGGTGGTTGTTGCTGAATTCGTGTCTAGCCTCAATTCTACCAGAATCTAACCGAAAATCTAAGGTGAGTGCGTGACCATGGCTTCTGGGCCGGTGGATTCGTTAGGGTTGTATGGTGGTAGGTTAAACTGATTGATTGTGATGTTTGATGTTGAAACTGTTTGTTTTGTTGCTTGTGGATTGTTGGATTGTGGTTGTTGTTCAGGTTTCGTGTTATCGCAGAGGAGGAATCGATCCGAGAGGATAATTGATCGATCTCCTATGAATCTGCGACGACCTGTCGATCGACAGCCCTTGGGTGTGTCGATCGACAGGGTCACACGAGGCTGTCGATCGACACCTAGAGGTTGTGTCGATCGACAGGGTCCTGAGGAGCTGTCGATCGACAGGCACCGTGGGTGTGTCGATCGACAGGGCTCCGTCGAGCTGTCGATCGACAGGCACCGTGGGTGTGTCGATCGACAGGGCTCCGTCGAGCTGTCGATCGACAGGCACCGTGGGTGTGTCGATCGACAGGTGTGAACAGGGCTGTCGATCGACACCTAGTGGTAGTGTCGATCGACAGGCTGCCTGTTGGGCTGTGGTTGAGCCGTGTTGTTGTGTTTGCTTGTGTGTTGTTTGATGCGTGTTTGCCTGAGCGGATCCATCGCGTCTGTGTGCGCAGTCGTAGATGGGAGGACCGTCTCACTGGGTATTTGTGATAATACTCACGCATCTCTTTTAACCATGTGGTGCAGGTAAAGGCAAATTGTGATCGTGGAATCATGGCAACGAAGAGGGAGATGATCTAGGGTCTCGGTTTTCATGCTGTGTGGTTTATTGTATTTCTTTTATTGTTTTAGAACCTGGTTAGGTTGCTGGAATTGATTGGAATTTGTTGTTGAACTGGTTAGTAATTTTAATGGAATTTGCATGTTTGGTTTTAGTGTGTTATCCGCTGGTTGCTTGTTTGTGTGGCTTGGTTGTGGAGGACAAGCATTTATGGGAATGCTAGTCTGAGACTAAGAGCTTATTGTTAAAAAAAAAAAAACGGGTCGGGTCGTTTCAGTTTGGTATCAGAGCCCTTACGGTTTTAGGACGGGCTAGAACTGCTAGGATTGTAATTTGACGAATCTTAGGAGCTCTTCTCTGTTGCCAAACCTTTTCTTTCAGCGGATTCACCGAAGGTAGTTGTTGTGCATACACCAAATCAGCATCCAATCGGCGACGGGCGACTTCGTATCCAGAACGCACCGTGTACATTCCAGAGTTTGTAAAATGCCAGCAAAAGCCATCCTGTGCACCCCGCAGGGAGGGTCGGATCGTGAGGATTAGTTATATATCCTCCTCAGGAACGCAGAGTCGAAGCCGGTCCATGTTCCACTTACCTGATCGAGGATCAATAAAATCAGAGACCCGCTCGTGCCTATTAGGATTTGTTATTAAGTTCCGGACCCGCCGTGGGTGAATATCCGGGATCCATTTGTCTGTCCAAAACCAAGATTGGTTCCCTGAACCTATAGTTCGTCGCATACCCTTTTCCAAAAGGGGTTGGGCACTAATTAGACTTCGCCATCCGTACGAAGGACGGTAATGTTTTCTAGCTTCAAAGGGGTTCGAGTAACGAAAGTACTTCCCTTTCAATACTCTTGCCACTAAGGAATTTGGGTATTGGTGTAGTCACTAGAGCTGTTTCGCCAAAAGAGCTTTATTGAACTCTTCATAAGACTTAAAACCAATCCCCCCTGCATTATTCGGGAGACACATCTTTTTCCAAGATATCCAGTGAATTCCGTTCGAATTATCCTTAGTTTTCCACCAGAAGTTAGATACTGCACTTGCTAATTTCCGTAACAAACTTTGTGGGAGCAGGAAAGTAAACATCACATAATTTGGGAGAGCTTGCGCCACTGATTTAATCATGATTTCCTTTCCTCCTTTTGACAGAAACTTGGCAGACCAGCCATTGATCCGTTGATGCAACCTCTCTTGAACGTAAGCAAAGATTTCCGCCTTTGATCCTTGCAACTGTTCCGGGATTCCCAAATATTTTCCCTCCCCTCCTTCCGTCTGAATACCTAACCTTGTTTTGATTTCCGCTCTTCTCTCCATAGGCACCTGCTTACAAAACGTGATGGCTGACTTGTCAAAATTTATACGTTGACCAGACGCATTGTCAAAATTTCCATAGACCTTTAGCACTCGGAGAAGCCTATCACATTGGTTCACATTGGCTTTACAAAAGAAGAGACTATCATCAGCAAACAATAGGTGGGTAAGTACACGAGAAGCTGGTGCTACTCTAATACCACACAAATGGCCCGCCGCCTCAGCTGCACGAATGTTTGTAATGAGCACCTCTATACAGAGGATAAACAAGTAAGGTGAAAGCGGGTCTCCCTGACGTAATCCTCGCGATGGAATAATAGCTCCTTTTGGTTCGCCATTTAGTAATATGCTATAAGATACCGAGTTGACACAGGTCATGATCCACCTGATCCACTGCTTTGAAAAGCCCATTCTTCTCATCAACGCCTCCAGGAATGCCCATTCCACTCGATCATACGCTTTGCTCATATCCGTTTTAATGGCCATACACTCCCTTTGACCGACATAATTTGTCACCAGGGAATGGAAAACTTCTTGGGCTACTAGTACATTATCCGTAATCTGTCTCCCTGCAACGAAAGCGGATTGTGTTTCCGACACCAAAACAGGTAGAAATCTGCGAATTCGCTGACAAAGAACTTTAGAGATGATCTTATAACTGACATTACAAAGTCTAATTGGTCTGAATTCTTTCATCAACCGTGGACGCTCGGTTTTTGGAATCAAACAGATATTAACCATATTGCTGACGGGGTCTAGGATCCCCTCGCGTAGAAATCTACGTACCATTTCCACAACTTGGGGCCCAATAATATGCCAGAACTTCTGGTAGAATAATGCAGTCATACCGTCGGGTCCCGGTGCCTTTTCCGGGTGAATGGCAAAAACTGCCGCCTTAACTTCCTGGTCGGAGACGTCCCGAGTGAGAGCCTCATTCATCTCCGTGGTCACACCATCCCTGATATGTGTCAGGGACACTTCTAGGTCAGATAATGTAGAGGAGGTGAACATTTCCTCGAAATAATCTGTCGCAGTTTTTTCGATCTCCTCCTCTTCCTCTGTCCATTCCCCCGTCGCTGTAATAATGCCCATAATCTTGTTACGTGCTCGCCGGTGTTTTCTAGAAGCCTGGAAGAACTTCGTATTTCGGTCCCCCTCTTGATGCCAAGTAACCCTACTTTTCTGGTGCCAATAGATTTCTTCATCTCGAAGAGCCGTACATAATTGTTCTTGTAACGCCCCAATCTCTTCACTCGTAGATGTATCACTTCTCTGGGCTTCTTCAAGGCGGTTCTTCAAACCCTCAATCTCCTCCTCAGTGACGATTTGATCCTGTTTCCTCCAGCGGGAAATAGTCTTTCGACAGTTGGCAATTCGATCACCCAATGATGTGTCGATACTACGGTCTCCATTCGCCCATCCGACTCGGACGACCTCTTCGAAATTCGGTTTCGAGAGCCATCGTTTATCAATATGAACTTCTTTGTTCCCCTCATTCTGATGTGTTCAACATGTGTCAGCACGGGCCTATGATCTGACCCCATAAACCGAAGGTATTCCATCTTGGAATGGGAAAACAATTCATACCAGTCCTCATTCCCCATGGACCGGTCAAGTCGACAGCGAATTACATTAGTGCCCCGACGACCAACCCAGGATAGACAATTACCCTTATAAGGGAAGTCTACCATTCCGCAGCTTTGTCGCATCAAATTAAAGTTCAGAAAGGAGTTATCCGGTCGTCGGCGTTCCCCCGTTTTTTCATGATGCCCGATTATCTCATTAAAATCCCCCGTCATGAACCAGGGTGCGAAACGAGTCGTACTAATCCGGGTTAACCGTTCCCAAACGACATTTCGATTGGCAATAACAGGGTCACCATAGACAAACGTCATAAAAACTTTATTACTTTGAATCGTAGCCATTACATCGATAATATTTTTGTCAGAAAAAAGTACTTGAATTTGAAACTCGGCCTTCGCCATAAGGGCTAAACCACCACTACGACCCAAGGGGTCAACAGTAAAAAGAAAATCATAACCGAATTCAGCTTGCAAATCTTGAATAAATTGGTGATCACGCTTAGTCTCCATAAGAAAGAGAATCCCCGGGAAAAACTTCTTACGAAATTCACGTAATCGTCGAACTGTCAAGAAGCTTCCAGCCCCCTGGCAGTTCCAGCTCAAGATCATACTACTCGGCTGTCGGTGGTTTCTCCTCAACCACCGGTTCTTGAATTTCCTTCGAAGTTTCGCCCCCACGTGGGCCCGCCTGCGAAGAGGGCGGGTTTGACACATCTGCTAAAACAGTTGAATCCTTAGCCGGATCCAAACAAGCTAAAGCCATGTGTTTCTGCATACGACTACCCTGAAAAGGACTATGTTCAATCTTCTTTTTCACCCCCCAGAGCCTTCGAAATCCGTTGTGTAATACGACGTGGCTTTGGATTCATACTTGCCAAACTCCTAAGTGGGGATATCATTTTTGCTGGGCTTAAGGTTAAATGCTGGCCCATTGGTTGAAATGGCAGCCCCTGGTCCAGTTGTTCACAAGTTCCCTCAGCCTGTTGGGCCTCAGAATTCGCAGGCCCATGTGTCCCTTCTTTCTCTCCTGCCTCCGAAGAAACCCTAGTTCGTGACTGTGACCTCTCACCACTGCCGTCTACTGGTGGCCGTGATCTCTCCATCACCGGAACAGACTCGACCTTCGCCTAGCGTGCATTCGCCACCGCGGCGTCCTCTTCCGAATCTTGATACCACGGGGCGCACACCTTAGATCTCTTTGATTGGGCTTGTAGCTCGTCACGGTCCACGCCCCGATTCGACAGGCTTGTATTACCCTTCTGTTCCTGTCTTCCGAACGTCTTTCGCACCCAGTCCTTGGTGCTCAGTGTGTCCTTGACCGGTTCCAGAGCACTACTCTCAAGCTCAGAGAGTATGTCACGCCTCACTGGTCGAGGCATGGTGGACGACGCCACCGAGCTCCCTGCTTGTGCTCGTCCAGCACGGCTGTCCCGTGGTGGCTCTGTGACCCGCCTCTTATCACCATGGTTGGTCCTCTGCGGACGACGCTTATCCGTCTCCTCTCTCCTTCGCACCGGTTCGCGGCGGTGCTCTCTCAATTGTTGGTTCTCACGGAGGCGTTCCGGACAATCGATGCTTTCATGCGTTAGACGAAGGCAGCGCGTACAATGTTTGTGAAGCTTCTCGTACTGGAACTCCAGAACATTAATGTCCCCTGCGTCATGAGATTTATTTATACGTTCCAAGACTATTGATTATGTTATACGTTCTTCATTTTGATTTTGACTTCATTTTTTGTCCCGACGGGTTTCTTTGGCATATTTTTAGATATTCGGAATTATACCCAAAAATGAAAAGTTATTTCAGTAAGTTGTGGAAAAATGATCATGGTATTATCAAATGAATAACTTTTTAATGTCATTTCAAAAAGATATGATTATGACCCAACAAAGACCTAAAACAAAAGCGTGGTAACAAAATATAGTGTGTTAGACCCATTAGTTTATTAATTACATATTTATAGAAATATTCGTTTATATAATTGAAACTACTTTAGTATCCTAACAAATCTATAATATATTAAATTCAGATAAACTCTAAAATGAAAAGATGTTGAAAGATACGTTTATGAAATTTTCCATTGAAGGAATGTGTTTATGCCTTGGACAAAGATAAACGATATAGATATACAAATTTACAACAAACCATCATTTCACTTTTAATTATTAATTAAAATTAGGGGAATTAGGTGGAATAATATGTTTTGACATGTAAATTAATAAAGTAACATGTGTAATTGGAAAACTGGCTAACTAACAAAGAGAAAAATAAATTTGGACTAATTTACCAAAAATAAATTCAATTAATGTTGTCATATTTCATCATACTTAATGCTAATATTGTCAAATTTCAGCACACTTAATGCTAATTAATTTATAATAAATAAAGAAATAATAATTTCATCTATAAATAAATTTAAAATTGACATATAAAAAACATTTCGTTGAATTTTTTTTCCTACATTATACGTGTACTCAAAATAGCCATAATTTGTTACTGTCCAGAAGAATTAATTATTGTTTAAATAGATAAATTATATAGTGAATTATATCAGAAATTAGAAACTACTGAAATAAATAGTGAACCATTTCGTTATTTGGATTTAAATAAAATAGTGAATTTTATTTTAATATACTAACTACTTGCTGGATATAATAAATTTCATACTAAAATTGTTTAATTGTGAACTATTTATTAGTATATTTAACTATATATAATAATGAACTATTGTTGATATAACAAGTATAGTTGATTGTTTGTGAAGAAAATTAACTATATAAATAATTATTGTTTATTTGTAGCTAATTACACATGGAAATATAACTAACTACATTTAAATATATATATATATATATATATATATACTCCCTCCGTTCTTTAAAGATTGATTTTCTAGAGTTTTCACACATATTAAGAAAACAAATTAATGTTTGACTATAAATGTATTGGTTTTTGTACTAAACAATTTTCCATAAGTTTGACCCAATAACAATCCAATAAAATCAATTAATATGTCTTGAAATCTACAATTTATAATTATTATTGCATAGAAAATGTAAAAAATCAATCTTTTTAAAACAAATTTTTTTTCTAGAACATCAATCTTTAAAGAACGGAGGGAGTATATAATAGTGAACTATCATATGCGTGAATATATGTAGAATAGTTAACAGTTTGTGAAAAAATTATCTGTATACATAATATATTTATAGTTTCTAATTTATGATATAGTTCACTATATAATTTATCTATTCCAACAATAATTAATTATTCCAAAAATTAAAAGACTATGGCTATTGTGATATAGTTCACTATATAATTTATCTATCTAAACAATAATTAATTATTCTGAAAATTAAAAGACTATGACTATTTGTCATATAGTTCACTATATAATTTATCTATCTAAACAATAATTAATTATTCTGAAAATTAAAAGACTATGACTATTGTCATATAGTTCACTATATAATTTATCTATCTAAAAAATAATCAATTAGTTTGGATAGTAAAAAGTTATTGTTGTTTTGAGAAAATGTAAAAAAAATGTGCATAAAAAAAATTTATAGTAAAAAGTTTGGATAGTAAAAAGTTATATGCCAACTTCAAATTTATTTATAAAAAAATGTGATAATTAATACAAAGAAAATATACATTAAATTTGCATTAAATGTGATGATTTTGATTGAATGTATAAAAGGATAAAATCATTTAAGATTATTTCTCTTTGTTATTTACTAAATTTTCACATTACACATGCTACTTTATTAATTTAGATGCTCAAACCTATTATATCACTAATTCACCCTTAAAATTATATGGTTTACCTCATTATTCTAAATCTGTGAAAATAAATATACAATTGGATTTGAGGGATGAATAGAAATTGAAAACCTTATTTTGCTTATATATATACTCCATGTGTTCTTATTTGTTTGATGTTTTGGATTTTTAACACATATTAAGAAAACACATTAATACTTAGTTATAAATGTCTTATTTTTTGCACTAAACAATGTCTATGTTATAAGTGTTGACCAATAGTAAATCAATAAAGTCAATTAATATGTCTTGAACTTTACAATTCATTATTATGATTACATTAAAAATGCATAGAAAAGGTAAAAATTCAATTTTTACAAACAATTTTTTTTTCTAAAATATCAGTCATAAAAGAACAGAGGGTGTATAATGTAAAATATATGTTTTCAATTTTTTTTTCCAGTTTCATTATTCAGTTATTTTGTGAGTTTTGAATATATTAACACAAACTATTGATATTGGTGAAATTCTTTTTGACTATCATTGATCATATCAAATCCTTTATTTTTCATGATTTTTATGTTACTCAAGTTTCAACCATCTCTCGACTTTTATACAGGCCAAGAGAGACGAGGCAATAATAAGAAAACAAGAAATGCCACGAGTGAATGTTCGTTTTCATTTATGCCCCATTTTAATAGTAAAATGACTAAATTACCCTTTTATTTAATGACAAATTTTAGGGTTCTCGTCCATCTAGCTCTCAAACGAAAATCCAGATCCATATCTCTGCCGGAGCCGAGACAGTCGTCGGAGGCGTGAGGGAAGAGATTCAAACGCGCAAGGACTTCCGCTTTTCGAAGAGATCGAGAGCCTCGACGATTGCTAAAGTTTCGAATTTACCAACCATGGATTCTCCCACTGTTAGTTCTGATTCCGACGAATCCGCCACCGGGAAGGAAGTTCACGGATCCGGTGAGTACGGGAAGTAAATTACGGATTTATTGGTTGAGAAGAAGTTGGACTCGCCCAGTGAGTTCAGATGTGAGAGTTAGGATGGTGTTGAGATTAAAGGAAACGATGATGTTGTTGCCATGAAAAGAAGGTACATCTGAATTTAAAATATCAATAGAGGTTTGTGTATGTCTATGTGTATGTGTATCAATCATGACGATTTATCCGAGTTGTATGTGTGTGTGAAAGTGAATATCAATAGAGGTTTGTCACATACACAAACCGTTTGTGTTCATCGATCTAATGGGTATTAAAGTTTCGTACTTTTGAATGGCGTTCATAGATTAGGAAGCTTTGATTATTGATTAGTTTTTATATTGTGGAGCCAAATATCATTGGTGTTATCAAGGTTTGGTTACAAATGCTTTTGTTTTGGTGGCTTTTTGGTTTGCTTGAAAAATGCAACACCTCAAATAAGATTGCTCTTCTATTGTATAAGATTGCCAGTACTTGCTATCTCTTATGATTCATTTTAAGCACTTTCTCGAAAAATAATCTGTCTTTACCCTTATCACTGTTATCTTACTAGTTAGTTAATGATTCTCCTTTTATCAGTGTCAGCTCATGTCTGTGGAATGCCGCAAAATTCTTTTCATTTACTGAGTTTGTGCATTATCGCATCAAATAAACCGTCATTACCAATACGGCATTACCTAACACTCCGTTTTTAGTGTCACATGTAATCTAAAGAGGTGACCGAAAGTTAAAGATTTTCTCTGATGGGTTTTGGTTTGCCAGTTGTGTGCTTGCTTCTGTTTCAGCCTGCTTTGCTATATACATTGTTCCAGTCGTAATTGGGTTCTTGGTTTCTCACTGCATTTGAAACGGTAAAATCTCACAGGTTCGCTTTCTCCGCATGTTCATGATCACTATCAATACTTGGGTTTTAACTAGTCAGAATTATTGAGTGATGGTGATTGTGTAATTTGCAAAACAAGGGCGGAAGTAATGGTGTTGCTTGAGTGGCAAGGAACAACAACAAGGTCTAGAGGAAGAAGAAAACTAGTTCTATCAAACACCTTTCTCAATTTGATATTACCTGTATGATTGGAATACCCTCGGTTTGGATCTTTGGAGATAGGATGAGATCACAAGGTCGTTGAGAATAGTTGTATGGTTGGTTATCACTTTATTAGAGTGTTTGACCTTTACTGATCCATGGAGTCCACTTAAAACACTATCGATATGTGAATTGACTAGTAAATATTTCTGAAAATTGCTTATCTCATTTTCTTGTATGAACCTTTGCTTTTAAGGTTATAAGCTTAAAGTGTTATCCAAACACTTTCTTATTGGTTAGTCCAAATCTCTTGTATTCAACAACCATAAGCAACTTGATAGAAATTAAAACAATTTTATAGACAAATTATAAGATAGAAAGCTAATAAATTATAAATTATAAGGTTTTTATATAGTTTATTGGGAAGGTAATAAAAAAATTATAAAGCATCAACTATTTAATATGAGTGTTTTATAAACTATTGTTAAATCGAAATCTCTTGATTCAACGACAATAAGCAACTTCATAGAAATTAAAACGATTTTATAGACAAATTATAAAATAAAAGCTAATAAGTTATAAAACACTTACAAAACGATTTTTATAGGCTTATAATCCTTACAAAAGGCTTATAATCCGGTAAGGATAATAAGCCCTGTTAACCTTATAAAAAGCTTACAAGAAAGCTTTATAATCCTTACAAAAAGTTTACAAAAAGAAGGCTTATAATCCTTATAAAAACCTTATAATTTTGAAAGAAGACTTATAATCCTTACAAAAACCTTATAATCTTGAAAAGAAGGCTTATATAATCCTTACAAAAGGTTTATAACCCGGTAAGGATAATCCTTATGATTTTTCTTTTACATGATCTTACAAAAAGCTTACAAGAAGGCTTATAAAAAGTTTACAAAAAGAAGGCTTATAATCCTTACAAAAACCTTATAATTTTGAAAGAAGGTTTATAATCCTTTAAAAAATCTTATAATCTTGAAAATGATTAAAGTTTAAGGAAAATAAACCCGTTTATAACTATGATTTTCATTTTACATGAAGGTTTATAAACCTTAGAAAAAGCTTACAAGAAGGTTTTTTGCTTTTAATGATCTGCAGTTTTGCTGTCTTCTTGTACGTTTGTTCGCAATCATGTTGTTGGTTAAACGTTTTGTTTCTCATTTAGAAATTGTAAGCAAGAACCGAACCGCTAAATCCATTTCACGGGTTGCTTCCACATATACTAAACAGAATATCACATAGTCACATCTTATATGTCTCACATCGCAGATGTTGTAACATAAATTTTAACCAAAATGATAGAATTTCTAATGGAAACAACTTAAAACCAAGCTAAAGAAGCTAAAATCAAAGGCTACGATGTTGTTCCGTCTCGAGACGATTTTATTTGTTATCAACACAATTGGACTCACTTCTTTTCTCCAACTTAGAAAGTTACGAGAGGCCCAGATTTCTTCCTTGGAAGCATACAGCCTAATTCCTAAACGCTTGTATGGGTCCCAAACTCTAGTTCGAGGGAACACAGGGACATTGCCTATAAAAAAAAACATATTCTATTATGAAAGAAATATAAGCAGTGTTATACCACTTATCATTCAGATAGTAGCTAGACACGAGCAACAGCTATAGGTCAAAACTTGAGAAAGAGATATATGTAACACATCTTTCTAATCTCTTAAGACTCTTACCATCCATTTCAGCAAAACTTATGTGAGCCAGTGATAGTAACAGAAGTGCGTCAAGTGATCAATGACTATGCTAACTTGCTACCATATCTTTATGGTTCTTCTCTGAGAGAGAATCTTTATCTACTTCCTAAATTCATTCTAATTGTTCACCACAAAAGATATGAAGTTTGGATAAGTTGGACCAATTCGTAATCGACAGTGCTAAATTTGAGAATGGATATTAGAAATTGAGCAAAGAGAAGAAGATAATACCTCCATATGGAGAATCAACAGCGCACCTAGGGCTTTTGAAGCTTCTCGAAACATTCCGAAATGGTAATAGTGACAGTGAACAATAGAAATTGAGCTTAGCTTTAGCTCCTCTGATTCTTTTAGCTTCAAGATCATAAGCTTTTGCAGCTTCTTCTGTACTATTGAAAGTACCAAGCCAAACTCGACTCCTTTGATCGGATCACGAATCTCAGCAGCCCATCTTCCCCATGGCCGTTACCTAATTCCTTTGTATCCACTACTCATCTTCTTCTTTCTCACATCTGCTCCATTCATACTCCGATTGATCCTAAACAATAATAATACAAATTTCAATTCCAAGTTCATATCCTCAAAATCGAACACTATCAGTATCAAAAGAACGAATCCGCGTAACTTTCACCTAAATGCTTGCGAGTTGCGGAGGAGATCGGAGAAAATCCGACGATTTCATCTTTCTCCACATCAAATTCATTAAAAGCTTCATCGAGTCGTCGGTTGCGACGGCGTTGTTCTGTCTCCAGGAAAACTTACCAGCTCTTCCAGTCTTTACATAATCGGATCATAAATCGTCGAATTCAATCCGCCGGAACGCGACGGTGGCGTTATGTAATCGGAAATTACGACGGCAACTTTTTATTTTCCGGAGAGAAAGAGAAAAGAGAAGAAAAAAAAAAGACGATGGCGAGATTTGGATGACGACGGCGAGATCGAAGACGACGCCGGCGAGATCGAAGACGACGCCGGCGAGGACGATCACGAAAGGAGATATAGTTTCTTTTTTATTAGAGAGAAGAAGATATTTTTATATTGAAGGGTAGTTTAGGAATATTAAAAAAAGGCTGTGGCATTTTTGTGAAAGTGTAATTGGTTGTGGCATAATTGAAAAGTGGGACCTTGAAAATGACATTTTTCAAAATTTCTCCATGATTTAAATATTAACAAATTATATTGAGCATCCATGCACGATTTCTTTATTTTCTTTGTTAAATTCAAATTTGATGTTGTTTGATCGATGGAATTATAGCAACAACAAAAAGAAAGAAAACATATCTTTTGGAGATTTTAAGTATAGTGGGAAGTAAACTTTATATATTTACAAAACATGAAAACCCGCTTTTTATTGGGTAAATCAATCTTGACATGTTTTTGTAGGTTTTGTTTATTAGGAACATGGATCTGAAACTTTTTACGAGATTTCCTTTGTAATCAATCATGTTTCTGGCTTGATAGTTTTCCTCAAAAATAAATAAAAAGTTTGATACCTATGCATTTTTTGAAATTGAAGATTGGTATTCTTATCATGAGTGTTCGTAATTGATCTTGAATGAATCTTATAATCTTATGTAATGAGACTAGGCTTACTGCAAATTAACTGACACTTCATGTGATTGTGTTTACAATCCAAACATGTGATGATAAATCAGACGATAAAGTTTTAATTAGTAGGATATATATTTGTTACCCAACCAAAAATTAAAATTTTCTTTGAGGATACAGTTACAGATCGTTTCAAGTGTCTTTAATTTTCACAATCACTATATGTAAAACTTAGTGACGATTACTGAAAATATTGGTTTGTTTCTACCTATATCCGTACTCTCTCATGAACAACTATATGTCATTCTATCAAAAGTTAAATCTAGGACGGGCAAAAAATTCTAATCACCGCAAAAAGGTAAAGTGCTGAAAAAAACAATGAATGTGGTGTACAGGAAAATATTTCAAAACTTTATTAATTTTTATATGTGGCTTTTGTTTTGTTTATTTTTTTAAATCATACTCATGTTCTTCATTTTCTGTCATTATTCAGCATATCGTTGAGTAAATTATATACAAGTTTTTAGTCCATTTGTACATGCTAATTTTTTATCTTTTCATAATTCATAATATATAATATCTTCAATATTTTAATTAACCACATTACCAAATCATGTTTACACCCGGGTAAGTCACCTAGTATATTTTTAAATGTCTTGCTGCATCATAAGTTTTTAGTTAAATAATTTACATCTCTTATAAAAAGTGCTTTCACTCAATTAATCTATCACTTTTATTGCATGTTACTAGGGTATTGTCCACGCTATGCGTGATTTCTTTTACTTATATGTCTTTTCTATTTGATATAAAAGGTGACATGAAGTTTTTTCTACGTTTGTTTTGTCATTAAAGGGATTTTGTTTTGGTTGAAATGTTGATATATAAGCTTAAGATTATTTTTATTAAGATGAAGTTTAAAAAAAACATTTAGAGTGTAATATGTATCCAGTAGTGTTTACTTAAATATTATTTAATTTTTTTGAAATGAGAAAGATATATTTGATTACTACTACAAAGAAATACATAGTGGCTTTAAATCGTTTAAATCACTAAAAACTATTGTTAAGACCAAGAAATCATGGAAAAATAGGAAGAGATCATAGTAGATGTTTTTAATAGAAATCTAATTTACCTTAACATAGGAGTTTCTGAAAATTCAAGGAGCTTGTCTAAAGTTTAGTGTGGGAAATTGAATACGATATAAATTTCTCTTAACTAACCAGAAACAAAATGGATGGGATCCAAATATAAAGTACTTCCCAAAGTTGAATCAAACTATCTTATTCCAATCACAAGTAGTCCAATTAACAATAGAGAAAAGCAAAAATTAACCAATAATTACCCATTGATTCTCCAAATGCTTCTGTTTCCGGTTAGGCAAATGTTGAAAGCTCAGCTTGGTTATTGATTACCATATTAATCTTGAATGTGTCGAAGATCTCAAAGTTTGTGTGATTATTTAATCAAGATTTATCTTAGAAAAAACTAACATCTCTCACAAATGCACGCACAAACGAAAATAGACATTACAAAGTCACTAGAATTGTTCATCAAAGTTAAGTTAGTGTAAGGATTCTTGCTTGCAGAATAAGCAATCCTAACTTTGATCTAATCGCTTATGATTGCAGATTTATCGATTGAGCATAAAACGTAAAAGGTTTTTGAACGTTTCCGAACGTTTCCGAACGTTTCGCTTCCACGTACCCGTTTCCGATTCCATGCAACATAGGTAAAAACACAAGCAGTCGAGTTTCGGGCTTAGTGCCGTCCCTAACTCGCCGGTGATCGCTTCACCGGACTCCATGATATGCTCAAATTTACCCTGAACTACTCTTTCAAATTAAGAGATCAATTGTAGTAGGGGTCGAATCACTGTGAGTCAAATCAAACAATAGGAATATTGACTTCGAATTGAGCTAAGCAAAATAAAGTAAATTAAAGACAAAAGTAATTCCAAACAGGCAAGATTGTTGATTTCAAATTCAATTAAAACAAAGAGCTAGGTTTTCGGATAATTCTCAGGATGAATCAGAATTGTAATTTAAACAAAATCAGGATTTAATTAAGAACCGTTTTAGAACTTGGAACACTAAGATATAATTAACCAACTGTCGTTGCGAAAACTATCTATGCTTAAACCCTAGAAAACCAAATTTCTTTGCGAATTCAATCAATTTAAACAAGCTTTAAATTCAAGTCCAATTTGTTCACAAAATTTCTAAACCAAATTTCTTTGCGAATAAGTAATTTTGCTCACCTAAGATCTAGTTCAGGCTAATCAATTACACTTTCGTGTCAATCTATCAACCTAAGATGTCCAAATTCAGGGTCGCGAATCCTAAATCAGAGTTAAAACAATCTAGGTGAAGAACCAAATAGATAATCCTAACAAGTGAGTTTAACCTAACAATTCATCATCAATCCATTCGAATCACCCTAAACCTAACATGCAAACTACTCAGACATGGAAGCAAAGCAAATCATAGCTGAATAATAGTGCATATAGAAAGAGAATAAGGATAAGTACAATAGGGTTCGAAGAATCTCAAAGAATGTAGTAGACTTGTCTCATTAAAATCTCTCAAAAGCTCTCTCTAAACTTGTTCAATAAAATCTAAGGTAATGATCTAAAAACCTAAAAGTAAACTATTAATAGTGGTAAAACTCGTGGTGGGCTTTCTTGATGACTTTTGGCAACTTCTCGCCCAATTTTCCTTATTTAAAACGTATTATGTCGGCTTCTGTTAAGTGGCTGTCGATCGACACTCGTTGTGTGTGTCGATCGACACTCCTTGTGTCTGTCGATCGACAGCTTCTCTCATTTCAGCTTCTCCGCTTGTGAATCCGACTTCCATCTCGTTTATGCCCCAAAACGCACCATAATCATCAATTAAGCTTTCCACTTGCAATAACCTGTTAAGACACTAAAAAGACTCAAAAAGCAATGAAAAGACTCGATAAAAGGACTTATATCATGGTTGAAAACCGGTAAAAACCATGATATATCAACTCTCCCAGACTTAGCTTTTGCTTGCCCTCAAGCAAACTAGAGACTAAGAATAAAGTCGAGGTTTGAAAATCGCGAGAACTTACTTATCCTTGGGAACATTGCTTTCGTTCTCTTGACTCTTTTGCTGCATATAAACAAAGTACCTTTGGCGGTCACGAATCTCAACCATCATAGGTTGGGCCTCAAATCTTATCCTGCAAACCCATCAGTTTCACATTCTCCTAACTGTCGCACACCTGATCAAAGTGATGATGGAATTCTCTCCAATGATATCAAGCAAGTAAAAGGCTAGGTGTGATGTTAAAAGGCTTTTGGCGTTTTAAGTGGAGCTAAAGTGTTTAGGGTTACCGGATTTTATTTGGTGGATGCAGACATTATGCATAATCACAAAAGAGAGATGGGTCCAGTTGATGCCCACAATTTCTCATTTACATTGCACTCCCTCCTCCAAAACTTTATCAGGAACCAAACACCATTATGTATTATCATGTTCCACTATCCATATCCATCTTCTCCATTCCTTGGGATTTTTGTAGAAGCTAGAGACTTATAAAGATGATCATTCCCCTTTCCCTTACTAAATTTTCGAAATAAATATATTTTTTATTTTTTCAAAACTCTAAGGGGGGAAATGATCTTACAAAGATGTTAGTCTCAAAAATTACCATTATTGTGCATAAAATCCCAAGGAATGCTTAGCATTGCTACTCCCTTTCAAGTACTCCAACCAAATCCTCATCCTGTGCAATTTTGTGAATGAAAAACTGCGTCGGACCTCTTTCTCTCCGGAGTTTATACACATGCCTGCACATAAAACTAAGGGAAAGAGATCGCATGAGGCTTGAACAAAAGGTTAAGGTTAGGGGATGGGTACCAACTAAAAATGAGCTAGCCATTCAGGATCAACAACGAGTGGTAAAGAGAATAAGGAGTCCTGAATGTTGGATCGATTACTATCGTGATACCATCAAAGAGAATATAGCGAAATGGAGATCAAGTGCGCTAGTCTGGAGTTTGATCTACTTCGTTCTGCAAGTCGCGATAAGCGGGGAACCTGTACTATCATCTGGTTTCGAATCCGCTCCATCCAAAGGCTTCGTCGCAACAGGTAAAAGTCTTAAAAACTAAGCTTTATTCTTAGGAAAGATCGTTGTTCCCTAAATTTTGACTCAATAAAAACAAATTTTTTTGACTCCAAAATAAAAAACAATGTTAGCAACTACCTCCCTCAGACTTAAACAACACTGTCCCCATTGTTATTAAATCGGAGATTGGTGAGAAGGAAAAGAAAAAGTCAGAAAAATTTGGGAAAACGAGAAACTTGGACCTGAGTTGTATAGTTGTCAATCGACAACCACAATGTGTGTCGATCGACAGACACAACGCGTGTCGATCGACAAGACCTTTGAAATTCTGGAACCGTAGCTTTTTGGCTTCTGTCGTTTGAGCAGTCTATAAAACACTGTAAATCACTAAAACGAAACACGATTAAATAGCACAACGCATAATCTCAAACAAAAAGTTTCACAAATCTGAAAAGTCAAACGGAAACAAATAACAAACTGACTCAAAGAAAGAAAAATGACTCAGATGAAAAGAAAAAGGAAAAAGTAAACCGGGATAAAATGGAGATGATCTAATCCTCCTCTTCGTCCTCCTCTGAATCCTCATCAGCTGCAAGTGGTGAACGAGCTGGTGGAGGAGTCGGTGAACGAGGACGAACACAACCGCAGCGGGATAAGTCAACAAAAGCATCCCAGAGTGTCTGAATGCTCGTGACGATCCATCTCTGAACTGGATCCGTGTCAACCTGAGGAGGAGGTGCTAATCGGCGAGCTGAGGAAGAAGTGGAGGCAGCGGCGGCTGAAGCAGAAGAAGAAGCACCTCAGCCGTGAGCAGAAGCTCTGCGAGTGGTGCGTCTACGGACGACGGTCCAACGCTGATCTGGCAGGAAGTAAAGGACAGCAGAATTGACTCTGATGTCTGTCATCTCTGGGAGTGGCAGAAGAACCTGACACTGCGCCCTAGAATCATCTCGAATGAGCCACTGGCAATCCAGGCCAATCCATGTGGCACTCACCATGTGCCTGCTGTCGATAGAGCAGGGCAAACGAATCGGGACATAACGAGTACAATCAATGCCACAAAACTCCAAAATGTGAGTAATGAGGCTACCTGCGCGAAAGTCCTTGAGAGTCTTAAGACTGAACGGGGTGGTCTTCTGCTCCACCAATCGATCAGCGAGAATAGGTCCCCAGTTGGGATCCTCAAGGAGATCAGCAGGTGACTGCCAGGTAATATTCTCTGAGATAAGGTAGTAAAGAACCAGCAGCTCTTCATGTTTCACCTTACCGGGCTCGTTCTTGTACAGAACAGTGTTGGAGATCAAACAAGTCAGATAACAGAGAACAAGATGGCGAATGTCTGTGTGAGTGGCCTGGCCACCTATGTAAGCACCAGCTCCAATTTGCGCCCAGAATTCCTTCATCTCTGAAAATGCAAAAGGCACAATGACGTTGTCGCTCTCTCTTGGAAATCCATAGACATCAAAAAGATCCTTAAGACTAATTCTGTATCTCTCCCCTTCAATCATGAAGGTCAATATCCCACTTCCTTTTGTTGGCAAATCTTCTGAGGGGTAATAAACCCGAACCGTAGCGAAAAACTGACAGACCAAATCAGGATACAGGTCATGATGCTTGGTGGTGATGTTACCCAGACATCCACGCACCAATATCCGCCTAACCTCCTCAAAGAGACCTAAATCTCTCAATGCAACCTCGTCTGTAATCTGTGTAGGCTGCATAGACACGCTCAGCCATTGGTTATAGAGAAGGAAATCGTACTCATCCCAAGTTTCTGATATTTCCTTATCCACAACCTCAGGTTTCGAAAGAACAACGGCTTCACAATCTCTCCATGTTCGACCAATTGGGATCTTCACCCCCTCTCTCTTTAGCCATGGGTTACTACCGCTGGTCCGTGATCGCTTAAACATCTGCAAAGTAAGCAAAAGCACATACACACAAATGGAAATCATAAAAGTTTGGTCGTGAAATGTGCCTGTCGATCGACACACGATGGGTGTATCGAACGACAAAGCTTTAACGAGCCTATCGAACGACAGAACTTTAACGAGCCTGTCGATCGACACCCACCCTGACTGTCGATTGACAGCCTGCGAAAAATAGACAGTCGACTAACATTCTAAAACCCTGCAATTCCCTTAATTTCGTACTCAAATACGACCACAATTCATTCCTATACATCAGTAGTGTCAACCCAATCCATGAAACAATCAAAATCTAACCCAATTTGTACGTAAATTCTAAATCAAAAACAAGACCAAGAACAAGAGATTTTGGGTACATACCTTTGTAGGTCGAGAAAATAAGTGATAGCAATGGAAAGAGGAAGAAATTTAACCAATTTAGAACAAAAAAACACTAAAAACGGTGAAGATTTGAGAGATTTAGGGTTTGTGGAAGTTGTGTGTCGAGTGAATAAGAAAAGTGTGTCTGTTGAGCGGTTTATAAAGGACTTACCTCAGTGACTCCGCTGTGCCTGTCGATTGACACACCCTGTGTGTGTCGATCGACAGCTATCCTGTTTTTTTTTTAGCTGAAACAAAACTCAACTGAAGTTAGTAGAAAATGAAAAGAAAAACGAATTTTGTACAAAAACTTACTAGTGGGTTGCCTCCCACTAAGCGCTTGTTTTCAGTCATTAGCTTGACTGTGTATGAAATTAGACAGCGGGTGCATCATCCAGTGACACAATGTGCCCATCTGGAATTTCGGCTTTCGCCCAATAATGCTTCACCCTTTGGCCATTCACAGTGAATTCTTGGCCTTCCTAACTGATAAGCACAACAGCTCCATGTGGTCGAACTTCCTTGATGGTGAATGGACCTGACCAACGAGAACGCAACTTTCCAGGAAATAAAGTTAAACGAGAGTTATACAGGAGTACCTGATCATTTGGTTCGAAAGTTCGGGAGATGATCTTCCTGTCATGATATGCTTTAGTCCGCTCCTTATATAACTTGGAGTTTTCATAAGCGTGATGTCTAATCTCATCCAACTCGTTCAACTAAATCATACGTCTTTCTGCAGTAGGTTTGATGTTGAAATTGTATTGTTTCACTGCCCATGCTGCCCGATGCTCAACTTCTACCGGAAGATGACATGCTTTACCATAAAGCAAATGGAAAGGAGTAGTGCCCAAAGGTGTCTTGAATGCAGTTCGGTAAGCCAAAGTGCATCATCCAGTTTTGCAGACCAATCCTTTCTTGTAGCATTCACAATTTTCTCTAAAATTTCTTTAATTTGTCGATTAGAAACTTCAACCTGTCCACTCGTTTGAGGATGATAAGGACTAGCTACACGATGCTGTACTCCATACTTTAGCCAATAACCGATCAAAAGCCTTGTTGATGAAATGCGTTCCTCCATCACTAATGACAACTCGAGGAACTCCGAATTGTGGGAAAATGATGGTTTTAAACGGCTTAACAACCACCCCCGAATTGTTCTTTGGACTAGCAATCGCCTCTACCCACTTGGATACATAATCCACATCAACCAAGATGTAGGAGTTTCCATAAGATGATGGAAAAGGTCCCATGAAATCAATGCCCCCAACAATCAAAAACCTCTACTTCCAGTATAAAGTTCTGAGGCATTTCATGTCGCCTGCTGATTTTCCCTCTTCGTTGACAAGCATCGCACTGCTTGACAAAGGCGTGAGCATCTTTGAACAATGTAAGCCACCAGAAACCCGCTTGAAGAACCTTGGAGGCTGTCTCTAATGAAGCAAAATGCCCTGCATAATCAGAACCGTGACAGTGGAACAACACATCTTGGGTCTCGGGCTCAGCATGCATCTCCTGTAAATACTATCAGAACAAAACTTGTAGAGATAAGGTTCATCCCAATAGTACCTACGAAGTTCGCGAATAAACTTCTTCCTTTCATACCCCTTTAGATCACTTGGCATATCCTCTGCAGCAAGATAATTGGCAATATCAGCGTACCAAGGACGTGTAGAAGAAGAAATGGCGAAGACGTGGGCCTGGATTGCGTCGGTGATGATTTTTGGAAGGCGATCCAACGCTCTGTACAGAGGCTGTCGATCGACACTCATAGTGTCTGTCGAACGACAACTCTGTTGTTGGCCTGTCGATCGACACTCAGTGGGTGTGTCGAACGACATGTCCTCTGTTTTTCTTGAATTCTGTGGATTTTAAGCTTGGAAACCAATTTCAACAAAGTTGCATCCCTCCGTTGGGAAGAAATCATCAATAGGAACGTGATCCTCGATCTGAATCCTGGAAAGATGATCCGCGACTCCATTTTCAACTCCTTTCTTATCTTTAACCTCAATATCAAACTCTTGAAGGAGAAGAATCCATCTTAACAACCGCGGCTTCGCATCCTTTTTCTGCATCAAATACTTTAGTGCTGAATGATTAGTGTGCACAATCACGTTAGAACCAATCAGATAGGGACGAAATTTCTCAAATGCAAACACTACTGCCAACAATTCCTTCTCTGTAGTAGCATAATTCTTCTGCGCATCATCAAGACTCCGACTAGCGTAGTAAATGGCATGAAGCTTTTTGTCCTTTTTTTGACCCAAAACAGCCCCAACCGAGAAATCACTAGCATCACACATGACTTCAAAAGGAAGTGTCCAAACTAGCATCACACATGACTTCAAAAGGAAGTGTCCAATCTGGAGGTTGTACAATTGGAGCACTCCCTAAGGCCTACTTAATCTGTTCGAAAGCAGCAAGACAATCACCATCAAACACAAACTTGACGTCCTTACAAAGCAGGGAGGTAAGCGGACAGGCGATCTTGGAGAAATCCTTGATGAATCTCTTGTAAAAACCAGCGTGCCAAGAAAACTCCTGACAGATTTCACACAAGTAGGCGGCTGCAGACTTGTCATAACTTCAATCTTGGCACGATCTACCTCAATCCCAGCTTCTAACACTTTATGTCCAAGAACAATGCCACTGTTTACCATGAAATGACATTTCTCCCAATTCAACACTAAGTGTTTTTCTTCACATCTAGCAAGTACCTTCTCCAAATTACCCAAGCATTCCTTGAAATAAGACCCGTAGACTGAGAAATCATCCATGAAGACCTCCATGTAATCCTCAATCATATCTGTGAAAATCGACATCATGCATCTTTGAAAAGTTGTTGGAGCGTTACATAATCCAAATGGCATTCTGCGATATGCAAAAGTACCATAAGGACATGTAAATATCGTCTTCTCCTGATCGTCCGGATGAATCGGAATCGGAAAGAACCCTGAATAACCGTCCAAGAAGCAATAGTAGGGATGATTCGCAAGTCTTTCCAGCATCTGATCAATGAAAGGTAAAGGGAAATGATCCTTCCTAGTAGCAGCATTGAGCTTCCTATAATCAATACACATTCTGTGCCCTGGCACAGTCCTTGTAGGAATAAGCTCGTTCTTGTCGTTTTTGACCACTGTAACTCCACCTTTCTTAGGAACCACATGAACTAGACTAACCCAAGGACTATCTGAAATAGGATAGATGATCCCATCTTCCAGTAGTTTCAAAATCTCTTTCTTGACCACTTCCTGAAGATTTGGATTCATCCTTCTTTGATGCTCAACTGACGTCTTTGCTCCTTCTTCAAGGTGAATCCTGTGCATGCATAAGTCTGGAGAAATACCTGCAATATCATCAAGAGAATACCCAACAACTTTGCGATACTTGCGCAACTTACTTAGTAACAAGGTTTGCTCAATATTGTTCAAAGAAGAACTAACAATAGCAGGATAAGTAGAATTCGGGCCAAGAAAAGCGTACTTGAGTCCTGGTGGTAGTTGTTTGAGTTCGATCTTTGGAGCTTTTTCTTCACTCCAGTCACTTACCCTTTCTGATTTCTTAGAAACTCCAACCAGTTCCACATTTGCAACCACTTGCTTTACTAACTCACTGTCATTCATCAACTTAGCATACCCTTTTGAAGCATCCTCAAGCTGTCCAGTCTCAATCATATAATTTACCAATGTCCTTTCCAATGGATCAATGGGATAATCTTTGTTTAAAACCTCCTGAGTGATATCATCCAATGTATCCACATAGAATGTCTGGCCATCAATAGTGGGTTTCTGAACCACTTGGTCCATATCGAACTTCATTTCCAAATCCCCCACACTTAGAGTAATTCTGCCTCCTCTTACATCTATCATAGCACCAGCTGTAGCTAAGAACGGACGTCCATGAATAAAAGGATCCTTAGGTTCCTCACAATACTGCAAAACCACGAAATCAGCAGGAATCAAGCAGTCTCCAACCTTGATTGGAACATCTTCCAATATCCCTTATGGAACTCTCACTGATCGGTCGGCAAGGATAAGAGAAATCCTTGTAGGCTGGAAATCTGTCATTCCAAGACTGAGAGCAACTGAAAGTGGCATCAAATTGATGCTAGAACCCAAATCACACAAGGATCGCGGAAACCTATCCGAAAAATGAAGCAATCCAACACAAAGCTTCCCGGATCAGCTAGATTCTTTGGAACCTTGTTCAAAATTATAGCACTCACTTGTGCTGTGATCATAGCAACTCCTTCTTCAACGCACAAGTTCTTTGTAACCAATTTCTTCACATACGGTCGAATAACTGGAGAAGTTCTAATTGCCTCAACCAATGGCATCTTAACTGTGATCTTGTCAATGATTTTCTTACACTTAGCTTCCTCAAGCTCCTGTCTAGAATTCTTAAGACCTCTTGGATTAGGTATCTTTGGCTTGTACACTCTCTCTGTAGGCAGAATGTGGTTTTGGTCCGTATGGGGTGCCTGTCGATCGATACCCGTTGGGTGTGTCAAACGACACTCCTTTAGTGGGCCTGTCGATCGACACTCCTTTAGTGGGCCTGTCGATCGACACTCATTGGGTGTGTCGAACGACAGGTCTTCCAGATTTCTGTTGTCATCGATAATTTCTGCCCCTGTCGATCGACACCCCTTGTGTCTGTCGATTGATAGGTCATCCAGAACAAACAACTCTTGATCCTCAATGTCTTCAAGCTCGTCTATTTGTTCGATTGTGAGTTGTTTCTTGAGTACTGGCTTGATAACCTTACCACTTCTAGTCGTGATAGCTGCTACACCATGCTGCTTAGGATTCGTATCAGTTCTGGCAGGAAGAAACCCATCTTGTCTTCTCATATTTTCTGTAGTCTGGGCTACCTGAGTGTCCAACTTCTTCATGTGAATGTTGAGGGCTTCAATCTTCCCATTGAGATCAGTGTAGAGACTGCCAATCTTTCCATTGAGATTAGTGTATAGACCGTCAATCTTCCCATTGAAGTTAACTGTTTGTGCTTGCTGCCCCTCAAGAAGCTGTTCGAGCATACCCTTCACGTCACTTTCTGAAGTTTTAGCAGGAATCGGTTGTTACGATGTAGATCCATAGTTCCTTTGGTTGCTGTTGCTGTTGCTGCCAAATGGTTTCTGAAACTGCGACTTGTGAGCATATCTTGGAGAACCAGGAGTTCCTGAGAACGAGCTCCTCTGATTATACCTGTTGTACCCCTTGTTCTCTGATTGATTTCCATAACGCTGATTTTGATAGCCATTCTGGTTGATGTAATTAACATCCTCGTGCTCTATGTCTTCATCCTGATAGAAAGTGTCAACTTCCTGTGCAAAATGAACTGACTTCTTGTTCACCAGATGATGGTGAATGGAATATATCTTAGCTTTAACCTCAACAATCTCAGCTCCACCTGATATCCCAGCTTCTCTATTTCTCTCCTCGTCGATCTTCTTCGTACTGTTGCTGGTAGATACATTCTTGATGAGCTCAAGGCAGTCAGTTGGGAATCTGGTCTTGAAGTTCCCATTACTTGCAGCATCTAAAGCCATTTGATGCTTCCAATCCATACCTCTGTAGAAGATTCCCAGCAGCTGAACCTCTGTAAACCCGTGATGGGGACAGTCTCTCTGATGTCCCTTGAACCTTTCCCACGCAGCCTTAAATGCTTTTGTAGGTCCCTGAACGAACGTGGAGATCTTTGCTCATAGATCCTCTAAACGCGACTCATCGTAAAAGTGGTTCAGGAAAGTATTCTTGGTATCACTCCAAGTAGTCAGCGAGCCTGGCTTCAACTGCTTCAACCAAGAGGCTGCCTCTCCAGCAAGAGAAAATGGGAAGAGCTTACACATGATGTAGTCTTCAGAAACGTCATTAGCCTTGATGCTAGACGCAAGATCCTCAAACATCTCGAGATGATCCATGGGGTGCTCAGATGGGTGCCCATGGAACTGATGCTGAGCCACTAAGGAGAAGTAGGCATGGTTCAACTCGAAATCCCTTCTCCGAAATCCAGGAGGCCTGATCGCTGCCCTGTTGGCGTAGTATTCTTCAGGACGGTTGTAATCTCCCAAAGTGCGTTGGTTAACTACAACCTCCTGAAGTCGACGATTTACCCGATCTCGATGCTCTAACTCAGCACGCTGATGCTCTAACTCAGCTCGTTGGCGATCTAACTCAGCTTGCTCTACTGCAACCGCATCGTCAACCTCATCTGCCATCACAATGACATTACCAGCCTCATCAATTCGGTCTCCATGCTCGTTGTACCAATTTCCTTCTTTGTCGAACAACTCTCCTTGAGCATTTGGAATAGCCACTATAGCACGATTGACAATCTTGGCTAATTTCGCTTGTCTTCTGTTCTCTCATTCTATATTACCCAACTCTGGAACGAAATCTGCTAACTTTTGATCTTTGTTGCTTCTGGTTCTGCTAGAAGACATAAACCTGAAACACCAAAAACAAAACAAAAGAAATCAAAACTAAAAAGAAAACTTAGTCAGAATTCTAGAATCAAAATCCTATGGAAGATTTTGACTCCCCGGCAACGGCGCCAAAATTTGATATGCTCAAATTTACCCTGAGCTACTCTCTCAAATTAAGAGATCAATTGTAGTAGGGGTCGAATCACTGTGAGTCAAATCAAACAATAGGAATATTGACTTCGAATTGAGCTAAGCAAAAGAAAGTAAATTAAAGACAAAAGTAATTCCAAACAGTTGATATATCATGGTTTTTACCATCTTTTGGCCATGATTTAACCCGGTTTTATCGTGTCTTTTTAGTATTTTTCTAGTGTTTCAGAGTCTTGGCAGGTTCGTGGATGAATGGAGCTTAATTGGTGATTGTGGAGCATTTTGGAGCATCAAGGAAAGAGCAGTCAAAGTCGCAAGCTTGATGCAGAAAAGTGCAGAATTTTAGCTTCCCTTCGATCGACGGAGGCACGTGTGCGTCGATCGACGGAGGAAATTGTTTCGCGAAAGAAGAGGATTTTCCAATTTTGAAGATTTCCTTTTTACCCCAAAAGTTCCAAAAGTTAACAAATTAAGCCCAGTCCGAAACCTAGCCTATAAATACTCAGTTTTCTTTTAGTTTTCATTAAGTTTGCTTTTATCAAAGAATTAGGGTTTCAGAGAGATTTTGAGAGTTAGGGAGACAAGTTTTCAAACCATTCAGATTTCTTCGAACCCTTCTGTATATCTCTTTACTCTTTATTTAATGCAGTATTATTCAGCTATTGTGATTTGCTTTGCATCCATGTCTGAGTAATCTACTTGTTAGGTTTAGGGTTTTTCAAAGGAATTAAGATGGATTGTTAGAATTGAATTCATGTTAGGATTTTCTATTGGTTCTTCATCTAGATTGTTATAACCCTGATTTAGGATTGATCACTCTAAATTAGCTATCTTAGGTTGATTGATTAGAAGCGGAAGCATCAATTGATAACCTGACCATAATCTTAGATGAGCAAAATCACCTATTCTCAAAGGAATTTGGTTTAGGGATTTTGTGAACAAATTGAAACCTGAACTTTAATGCTTGCATAAATTGATTGATTTTACAAAGGAATTTGGATTTCTAGGGTTTATGCATAGATAATTAATTCAACGGAAGTCGTTTAATTTTACATTAGAGTTTCAAGTTCGAGAACGTTTCTTCATTAAAATCCTGACAGATCTATAATTCTACAATTTATCTTTGCCTGCGAATTTCCCGAAAACCTATATTTTGTTTAATTGAATTCTTAAAAACCAACAATCTTTCTTGCTTTGAATTATTTCCTGTTTTTACATTACTTTATTTGCTTAGCTCAATTCGAAGTCATATATCCTATTGTTTGATTTGACTCCCAGTGATTCGACCCCTACTACAATTGATCTCTTAATTTGAGAGAGTAGCTCAGGGTAAATTTGAGCACATCAAATTTTGGCGTCGTTGCCGGGGAGTCAAAATCTTCTATTTGATTTTGATTCTAGAATTCAGACTAAGTTTTATTTTTATTTTTGATTTCGTTTTTTTTTATTTTTGGTGTTTCAGGTTTATGCATTCTAGCAGAACCAGAAGCAACAAGAATAAACAGTTAGCAGATTTTGTTCCAGAGTTGGGAATTTTGGAAAGAGAAAACAGACGACAAGCAAAGTTAGCAAAGATGGTTAATCGTTCTTTGGTTGCTCTTCCGAATGCTCAAGGAGAATCTGTTGACAGAAATGGTAATCGGTACAACAATCTGGGAGACCCCATTGATGAAGCTGGTAACATCATCGAGGTTGAGGATCCGGTTGCAGTTGCACATGCTGAGTTCGATCGTCAACGAGCTGAATGGGAGCGCCAGCGCGCTGAACTTGAGCGTCTAGCTTAGGCGAATCGTGGACCTCAGGAGGTAGTGGTTAACCAACACACTTTGGGAGACTACTACCGTCCTGAAGAACATTACGCCAACAAGACAGCGATTCGACCTCCACGATTCGAGCGAAGAGATTTCGAATTAAAGCCTGCGTACTTCTCTTTAGTGGCTCAACATCAGTTCCATGGGCACCCATCAGAGCACCCCATGGATCATCTTGAGATGTTTGAGGATCTTGCATCTAGCATTAAGGCTAATAACGTGTCTGAGGATTACATTATGTGCAAGCTGTTTCCATTTTCTCTTGCTGGAGAGGCAGCCTCTTGGCTGAAGCAGTTGGAGCCAGGCTCACTGACCACTTGGAGAGATACCAAGAGTGCTTTCCTGAGTCACTTCTATGATGAGTCACGTTCAGAGGATCTACGAGCTAAGATCTTTATATTCGTTCAGAATCTGACAGAATCTTTCAAGGCTGCATGGGAAAGATTCAAGGGATATCAGAGAGACTGTCCTCATCACGGGTTTACAGAGGTTCAGCTGCTGGGTATTTTCTACAGAGGAATGGATTGGAGACATCAGATGACTTTAGATGCTTCAAGTAATGGGAATTTCAAAACCAGGTTTCCCGCTGATTGTCTGGAGCTCATCAAGAACGTGTCTACTAGCAATAGTACAAAGAAGATCGATGAGGAAAGGAGAAGGGAAGCTGGTAAATCAGGTGGAGCCGAGATAGCTGAGGGTAAGGCTAAGATAGATTCTGTGCATAAACTTCTGGTGAACAAGAAATCAGTTCATTTTGCACAGGAAGTTGACACTTTCTATCAAGATGAAGATAGAGAGCAGGAAGATGTTAACTACATCAACCAGAATGGCTACCAGAATCAACGTTATGGGAATCAGTCAGAGAACAAAGGATACAACAATTACAATCAGAGCTCGTTCTCCGGGACTCCAAGTTCTCCAAGCTATGCTCAGAAATCAAACTTTCAGAAACCTTTTGGCAGCAACAGCAATCAAAGGACTTATGGATCTTCGTCATACCAGCCACTTCCCTCTAAATCTTCTGAAAGTGACGTAAAGGGGATGCTCGAACAACTGCTTGAGGGGCAACAAAGCCTGACAGTAAATCTCAATGGGAAGATTGGCAGTCTCTGCACTGATCTCAATTGGAAGATAGATGCTCTCAATATTCACATGAAGAAATTGGATACTCAGGTAGCTCAAACCGCATAGAATGTGAAAAGACAAGAGGGTTTTCTTCCAGCTAGAACGAATACAAACCCAAGACAACATGGTGTTGCTGTGATTACAACTAGAAGTGGGAAGGTTGTGGAGCCAAATCTGCGGAAAACCCCTTTGAATTAGCTGATTCCCGAGCTGGAAGATGAAGAAGATGCAAAAAAATTTGCACCAGACCCTCCGTCGATCGACGCTCATGAAGAGTAACGATCGACGAGTGAGAAAATTTCTGAATCTATCCCGACGCTACCTCGACTAGACCTCGACGAAGGATCGACGAAAATTGCTCACGTCGATCGACGCACAGACACTTCTGTCGATCGACGGGAGATGCAAAAAACTGAAAATCTACAAATTCCTACTGATGTTATTGAGAAGGTTTATCAACCTAAGATCCCTTACCCCAGAAACCAAAAGAGGTCGAAACAGGAGCTAGAAGAGCTTAGATGCAAGGCTATCATGGATAAGCTACGCATTGAGATTCCATTCTTAGATGCAATGAAGCTTTCTCCTGTAATTCGAAGGTATGTGAAGAGGATGGTTACTAAGAGTTTATGTGTTGAGGAAGGAGTTGCTATGATCTCTGAACAGGTTAGTGCGATAATTCTGAACAAAATTCCAGAGAAACTCACAGATCCAGGAAGTTTTGTATTGGATTGCTTGATCTTCACAGACAGGTTTCCAAGGTCTCTTTGTGATTTGGGTTCAAGAATCAATTTTATGCCACTCTCAGTTGCTATCAACCTTGGTATGACTGATTTCCAGCCAACAAGGATCTCACTTATCCTTGCAGATAGATCAGTAAGGATCCCAGAGGGAATTTTGGAAGATGTTCCAATCAAGGTCGGAGATTGTTTGATCCCTACAGACTTTGTGGTTTTACAATATCATGAAGAACCCAAAGATCCTCTTATCTTGGGAAGACCATTCTTGGCTACAGCTGGAGCAATGATTGATATCAAAGGGAGAAGGATTACTCTAAGTGTGGGTGATTTGGAGATGAAGTTTGATATGGATCAGCTAGTGAAAAAGCCTACGATTGATGGTCAGACCTACTATGTGGATACACTCACAGACATTGCTCAAGAGGTCTTCAATGAGACACATCCTACTGATGCATTGGAGAGGACTCTGATTCGATCTATCGCTGAAACTGAGGAGTTAGATGAAGCTGCAATGGGTTATGCAAGGCTAATGGATAGCAATGAGAGAGTAACGAAGATGGTTGCCAATATGGAATTGTGTGAGGTTTCTGAGAAGATTGCAAAGAATGACGAATGGAGTGAGGAGAATGCTCCAAAAGTCGAACTCAAACAACTTCCAGCAGGATTAAGGTACACTTTCATTGGCCCCAATTCTACTTATCCTGTCATTGTTAGTGAATCTTTGAACAACGCAGAGCTCACGTTACTGCTAAGCAAGTTGCGCAAATTTCGCAAGGCTCTTGGCTATTCTCTTGATGATATTGCAGGAATATCCCCAGATTTGTGCATGCACAGGATTCATCTCAAAGACGACGCGAAATCTTCGATTGAGCATCAGAGGAGATTGAATCCAAACTTACAAGAAGTTGTCAAGAAAGAGATCATGAAGCTTCTGGCAGCAGGGATCATCTATCCAATTTCAGACAGTCCTTGGATTAGTCCAGTTCACGTTGTACCAAAGAAAGGAGGGGTTACTGTTGTGAAAAACGAGAAGAACGAGTTGATCCCTACAAGGACTGTGACTGGTCGCAGGATGTGCATTGATTACAGGAAGCTCAACGCAGCAACAAGAAAAGATCACTTCCCTTTGCCTTTCATAGATTAAATGCTGGAACCATTAGCGAATCACCCCTATTACTGCTTCCTTGATGGTTATTCTGGATTCTTTGAAATCCCTATCCATCCAGATGATTAGGAGAAGACTACATTTACTTGTCCTTATGGCACTTTTGCGTATCGCAGAATGTCATTTGGACTTTGTAATGCTCCTGCAACTTTTCAGCGGTGTATGATGTCTATCTTTACAGACATGATAGAGGATTACATGGAGGTCTTTATGGATGATTTCTCTCTCTTTGGAGACTCTTTCAAAGGTTGTTTAGATAACCTGGAGAAGGTGCTTGGTAGATGTGTGGAGAAACACTTGGTTCTTAATTGGGAGAAGTGTCACTTTATGGTCAAAGATGGCATTGTGCTAGGACATAAAGTTTCTAAAGCTGGGATTGAAGTAGATCGTGCTAAGATTGAGGTTATGACAAGTCTACAACCACCAGAAAACGTAAAAGCAGTTATAAATTTCCTTGGTCATGCTGGTTTCTACAGAAGATTCATCAAGGACTTCTCCAAAATCGCCCCTCCACTCACTTCCCTACTCTGTAAGGACGTTAAATTTGCTTTTGATACTGATTGTCTATCTTCTTTTGAGCAGATTAAACAGGCTTTAGTGAGTGCCCCCATTGTTCAACCTCCGGATTGGGATTTGCCTTTTGAAGTAATGTGTGATGCTAGTGACTTTGCTGTTGGGGCTGTATTGGGACAGAAAAAGGATAAGAAACTACATGCTATCTATTACGCGAGTCGAACTCTTGATGAAGCACAACGAAATTATGCTACTACAGAGAAAGAGTTGTTGGCAGTGGTATTTGCTTTTGAGAAGTTTCGTCCTTACTTGATTGGATCCAAGGTAATAGTACACACAGACCATTCGGCACTGAAGTACTTAATGCAGAAAAAGGATGCTAAACCAAGGTTATTGAGGTGGATTCTTCTTCTCCAAGAGTTTGACATCGAGGTCAAGGATAAAAAGGGGGTTGAGAATGGAGTAGCAGATCATCTTTCGCGCATTCGGATAGACGATGATTTCTTCCCTGAAGAAGGTGTGAACTTCATTGAAAGTGAGTTGCAAGAAGAAATTCTTCAAAATTCTCGGGTTGCAGGATTTCCGTCGATCGACGTGGACTGTGTGCGTCGCTCGACGCTACCAAATTCTTCACGTCGAGGAGACGTCGACGTCTCGTCGAGCACTCAATCAAGCATACCATCGATCGACGCAGATCCTTGCATCGATCGACGAGATTTACAAAAACCCGAGTTTGACTTCTCCAGAATCCTCAACGACGTGTTCAGCAGTCCAATCTTTGCTGTTTCTACATCCTCACGACCATGGTATGCAGATATTGCCAATTACCTTGCTGCAGATGATCCTCCTACGGATTTAAAAGGGTATGAAAAGAAGAAGTTCATGCGGGAAATCAGAAGATACTATTGGGATGAGCCTTATCTCTATAAGTTCTGTTCAGATGGTATATACAGAAGATGCATAGCTGAAGAGGAAACTCGGCGAGTGTTATATCATTGTCATGGTTCTGAATATGCTGGACACTTCGCTACTTTCAAGACTGCTTCTAAAGTTCTTCAAGCTGGGTTCTGGTGGCCCACACTGTTCAAGGATGCTCACAGTTTCGTGTCAAAGTGCGATGCTTGTCAGAGAAGAGGTAAAATCAGCAGGCGACATGAGATGCCACAAAACTTCATCCTTGAGGTGGAGTTATTCGATTGTTAGGGTATTGATTTCATGGGTCCTTTCCCATCATCTTATGGGAATAACTACATACTAGTTGCTGTGGATTATGTCTCTAAGTGGGTAGAAGCAATCGCGAGCCCTAAGAACAATGTTGGAGTAGTTGTTAAGCTATTCAAGACCATCATTTTCCCTCGTTTTGGAGTTCCTTGCGTGGTTATTAGTGATGGTGGAACACACTTTGTCAACAAAGTGTTTGATCGATTGCTTGCTAAGTATGGAGTTCATCATCGTGTGGCCAGCCCCTACCATCCTCAAACAAGTGGGCAGGTGGAAGTTTCTAATAGACAGATCAAGGAAATCCTAGAGAAGACGGTTAATTCTACAAGGAAAGATTGGTCTACTAAGCTAGATGATGCACTTTGGGCATACAGAACAGCATTCAAAACGCCATTGGGGACTACGCCGTTTCATCTTCTTTATGGGAAAGCATGCCTTCTTCCAGTAGAACTTGAGCACAAAGCAGCTTGGGCAGTGAAGAAGTACAACTTTGATATCAAACCAGCTGCAGAAAGGCGTAAGATACAGCTTAATGAGTTGGATGAAATCAGATTCCATGCATATGAGAACTCTAAGCTGTACAAAGAGAGGACAAAGACGTATCATGATAAGCGCATCATCTCCAGGACATTCGAGCCAAACGATCAGGTACTTCTTGACAACTCTCGTTTGTCTCTGTTTCCAGGTAAGTTACGGTCAAAGAGGTCCGACCACATGGTGTTGTAGTCCTCCTTACTCCAGATGGCAGCAGAGAATTCGTAGTCAATGGACAACGAATCAAGCATTATTGGGCAAGTGCTGAGATTCCGGATGGGCACATCGTGTCCTTACCAATTGCTCCCAACGCCTAGATTTCTGACAAATTCGAGCTAACGACTCAAAACAAGCGCTTGGTGGGAGGCAACCCACTTGTAAGTGTATATATTTTTCTTTCTTTATTTCCTTTCGTCAGATTGGCGTGTCGATCGATCGACACAAAGGCACCGATCGATCGACAGCTACGTTACAACCTGTCGATCGACAGACACATTGTTGATCGATCGACAGGTACTCGCAGAAGCCAACCTAATACGTTTTAAAGAAGGAAAATTGTTCCTTTTCGGGCTAGAAGTTACCAATAGACCGTCATAGAAGCCCACCACGAGTTTTACCTCTATAAATAGTTTATTTTAGGTTTTTAGATCATAACTTAGATTTTACTTAACAAAGTTTAGAGAGAGATTTTTAGGGTTTTTAGGGAGACAAGTTTACTTCATTACTTTGAGATTCTTCGAACCCTATTGAAATTCTTCTTTTACTCTTTCTTTATGCATTATTATTCAGTTATGATTTGCTTTGCTGCCATGTCTGAGTAGTTTGCTTGTTAGGTTTAGGGTAGTTCGAATGGAATGATGATGAATTGTTAGGGTAAACTCACTTGTTAGGATTATCTGTTAGGTTCTTCACCTAGATTGCTTGAACTCCGATTTAGAATTGATCACTCTAAATTAGCTATCTTAGGTTGATAGATTGACACGAAAGTGTAATTGATTAGCCAGAACTAGATCTTAGGTGAGCAAAATTACTTATTCGCAAAGAAATTTGGTTTAGGGATTTTGTGGACAAATTGGACTTGGATTTAATGCTTGTTTAAATTGATTGAATTCGCAAAGAAATTTGGTTTTCTAGGGTTTAGACATAGTTAGTTTTCGCAACGACAGTTGGTTAATTATATTTTAGTGTTCCAAGTTCTAGAACGGTTCTTAATTAAATCCTGATTTTGTTTAACCTGCAATTCTGATTCATCCTGAGAATTACCCGAAAGCCTTTACTTAGACGAATTTGAAGTCAATATTCCTATCGTTTGATTTGACTCCCAGTGATTCGACCCCTACTACGACGACCTCTTAATTTGAGAGAGTAGCTCAGGGTAAATTTGAGCATATCAGGTAAAAAAAAAAAAAAAAAAAAAAGGATAACGACGTTTTGGTCGCGTCGATCGACGGACAGGTGGATGCGTCGATCGACGCGCATTCAGGTTCCGCGAGGTTAGTATTTAAACCCGACTCTTTCATCTCCTTCACCCTAAAACCCTAAAATCGCCACAACCTTCTAAATTCTTCATCTCTCTCGATTTTTCACCAAATCAAGTGATTTTTGGTCCTAAACTCATTAAAATTTCACTCTCTATCCGTTTTTCATACTTTCCTTCTCGATCTACTAAGGTATGTACCTCAATTTCTCACTTTTAGGTCCGTTTTTAGGGTTTGGAATTGAGACTTTCATAGATGGAATTAGATGTTTAGAACGGTTTAGGATGATGATTTCTATGATATTATTGAGTTATGAAGTGATTGTGATGATTTTGAACTGGTTTTAGGAAGAAATCACACTGCTCGACGAGTTGAAAAATTCTCAGACCGTCGATCGACGCAGAGTGTTTCCGTCGATCGACGGGGTTTCCTAGACTGTCTGTTTTCTGAAATTCGATTTTTGTGTGTGTTTTGTGGTTATTTTGCAGATGAATCGTAATAAGAAAGCCCGTACTGAAAATGGTTCAGGTTCAGTCCCCAATCCACCACAACGGATCGCTTCTCCTTGGCCAAGACTCGAGGGAACTAAGTTCCCCATTAGGCAGAGATACGAAAATCTCAAGATCGTTTTTGCTGATCCTGCGGTGCTTGATAGGCCAACTAACGAGACGTGGGATGAATACGACATGTTGCTTTACAACGAGTGGCTTGGAGTGACTTTGAAACCCACACGCGTTGCTGACGAGAAGGTATTAAGAGACTTTGGGATATACGATGAGGTGAGGCGTTTCTTAGCACGAGCAGGACTTGGCCATATTGCTATCAGGCAGCACAGGTTACACCCAGATTTGGTACGGCAGTTCTTTGCCTCGGTCCGCGTTTACTATGATGATGGCGTGGAGACTGCTCAGACAGGTCACTTGACCTTCATGGCCAAAAGTGTTCGATACAGAGTCTCTTTCTTGGACATTTGCCAGATCTTTGGGTTCCAGCTTCATCGCACTGCTACCACACTTCCCACCACTTTTGCTGATATGAGGACGTTCTGGAACCTTTTCGCGCATGGCCACTATGACAGTTCTGGGACTCCACACACCAATATCAGGCATCCTACGGTTCGTTATCTAGCTCGTCTCCTCGCCAACACCATCCTTCACAAGAACGAGCCAGGGAAGATGAGGATTGACGAGCTTGTCCTGATGTTTAGCTGCCTTCGGGATGATATCGCCTTTCCTACTGGCATACCTCATTTGGATGTTGATGCCAACCTGGGGGCTGTCTTTGCACATCAGCTGATGTCTGTGAAGAACAATCCCTTCACCTTGGGTAGCTCCAAGTCCTTCCAAGACGGTAGTCTTCTCACTCCCATTTTTGAGTTCTGCAGGATTGACACTTCCATTGTCAGTGTGCAAGGGAGTTTGACCATGGACTTCACCTTCCTCCAGAAGGCTACTTGGGTTCAGCCTGGTCCTTATTGGATTTACCGCGACGCAGCTGGGCAACACATGGTTCTTTGGCCCGTCCGCGAGCTGCTATCCATCCGACCTGGTTCGCCTGCACTCGCATTCCAGGTTGATCCCGATTTGGTTCGAAGGTCCAATTTTTCTGCACAATTTTCTAACTTTTATTTTTCTTTTCTTTCACCAATTTCCGGCTTGATTAACACTGGGGACAATGTTGTTTAAGTCTGGGGGAGGTAGTTGCTAACATTGTTTTCTATTTTGGAGTCAAAATGTCGTTTTATTGAGTCAAAACTTGTAGGGGATGATGACCTTTCCTAGGAACAAACGCTCAGTTTTTGCGATTTTTAGTTGTTGCGACGAAGCCTTTGGATAGAGCGATTTCGAAACCAAATGATAGTACAGGTTTCCCTCTTATAGCGACTTGCAGAACAAAGTAGATCAAATTCCATACTAGTACACTTGATCTCCATCTCGCTATATTCTCTTTGATGATACCACGACAGTAATTGATCCAACATTCAGGACTTCTTATTCACTTTACCACTCTTTATTGATCCTGAATGGCCAGCTCATTTTTAGTTGGTACCCAACCCCTAACCTTAATCATTGTTCAAGCCTCATTCGATCTTTTTCCTTTTGTTTTATGTGCAGGCATGTGTATAAACTTCGGAGAGAAAGAGGTCCGACGCAGTTTTTCATTCACAAAATTGCACAAGATGAAGATTTGGTTGGAGTACTTATAGAGACCAGCAATGCTAAGCATTCCTTGGGATTATACACATAATAATGGTAATTTTCGAGACTAACATTTTTGTAAGATCATTTCCCCCCTTAGAGCTAAAAAAAAAAAAAAAAATTATTTTCGAAATTATGGTAAGGGAAAGGGAAATGATCATCTTTATAAGTCTCTACCTTCAACAAAAGTCCCAAGGAATGGAGAAGATAAATGTGGTTAGTGGAACATGATATTTTTATACTTTATGATGGTGTTTGGTTCCTGATTTCGTTTTGGAGGAGGGAGTGCAATGTGAATGAGAAACTGTGGGCATCAACTGGACCCGTCTCTCTCTTGTGGTTATGCATAATGTCTGCATCCACCAAATAAAATTCGGTAACCCTAAACACTCTTAGCTCCACTTAAACACCAAAAGCCTTTTAACATCACACCAAGCCTTTTACTTGGTTGGTATCATTGGACAGAATTCCATCATCACTTTGATCAAGTGTGCGATAGTTAGGAGAATGTGAAACTGATGGGTTAGCAGGTTAAGATGTGAGGCCCAACCTATGATGGTTGAGATTCGTGACCGCCAAAGGTACTTTGTTTATATGCAGCAAAAGAGTCAAAGAAACGAAAGCTATGTTCCAAAGGATAAGTGAGTTCCCGCGATTTTCAAACCTCGACTTCATTCTTAGTCTCTAGTTTGCTTGAGGGCAAGCAAAAGCTAAGTTTGAGGGAGTTGATATATCATGGTTTTTACCATCTTTTGGCCATGATTTAACCCGGTTTAATCGAGTCTTTTTAGTATTTTTCTAGTGTTTTAGAGTCTTGGCAGGTTCGTGGATGAATGGAGCTTAATTGGTGATTATGGAGCATTTTGGAGCATCAAGAAAAGAGCAGTCGAAGTCGCAAGCTTGATGCAGAAAAGTGCAGAATTTTAGCGTCCCGTCGATCGACGGAGGCACGTGTGCGTCGATCGACGGAGGAAACTGTTTCGCGAAAGAAGAGGATTTTCCAATTTTGAAGATTTCCTTTTTACCCCAAAAGTTCCAAAAGTTAACAAATTAAGCCCAGTCCGAAACCTAGCCTATAAATACTCAGTTTTCTTTTAGGTTTCATTAAGTTTGCTTTTATCAAAGAATTAGGGTTTCAGAGAGATTTTGAGAGTTAGGGAGACAAGTTTTCAAACCATTCAGATTTCTTCGAACCCTTCTGTATATCTCTTTACTCTTTATTTAATGCAGTATTATTCAGCTATTGTGATTTGCTTTGCATCCATGTCTGAGTAATCTACTTGTTAGGTTTAGGGTTTTTCAAAGGAATTAAGATGGATTGTTAGAATTGAATTCATGTTAGGATTTTCTATTGGTTCTTCATCTAGATTGTTATAACCCTGATTTAGGATTGATCACTCTAAATTAGCTATCTTAGGTTGATTGATTAGAAGCGGAAGCATCAATTGATAACCTGACCATAATCTTAGATGAGCAAAATCACCTATTCTCAAAGGAATTTGGTTTAGGGATATTGTGAACAAATTGAAACCTGAACTTTAATGCTTGCATAAATTGATTGATTTTACAAAGGAATTTAGATTTCTAGGGTTTATGCATGGATAATTAATTCAACGGAAGTCGTTAATTTTACATTAGAGTTTCAAGTTCGAGAACGGTTCTTCATTAAAATCCTGACAGATCTATAATTCTACAATTTATCTTTGCCTGCGAATTTCCCGAAAACCTATATTTTGTTTAATTGAATTCTTTGAAACCAACAATCTTTCTTGCTTTGAATTATTTCCTGTTTTTACATTACTTTATTTGCTTAACTCAATTCGAAGTCATATATCCTATTGTTTGATTTGACTCCCAGTGATTCGACCCCTACTACAATTGATCGAGCATATCAACTGGCAAGATTGTTGATTCAAATTCAATTAAAATAAAGAGCTAGGTTTTCTGGTAATTCTCCGGATGAATCAGAATAGTAATTTAAACAAAATCAGGATTTAATTAAGAACCTTTCTAGAACTTGGAACACTAAGATATAATTAACCAACTGTCGTTGCAAAAACTATCTATGCTTATGTTGAAAGGTAAACTTGATTTTGGATCAAGTTTAAGTATTGGGCTAATTATCTAATAAGTTCATCTTGAGCCCAATACTTGATCCAAGTTCTAGAGTTTTCTTTAGAAAATATCTAAATCTCCACCTCCTTAAAATGTTCTAGAAAATGGTAGAGAATAAGTATCTAGATATTTCTATGAAAAATTATCTAGATAATTATAATAAAATAATATAAGAATTCTCTAGATTTAGGATTTAAATATTCTAGATATTTTGTATTTTAGAGGCTATAAATACCTCATTCCTCCTTCATTTGTAATCAAGTTGTTCCAAAGTTGTTTCAAGAATTCTCTAAGTAATAAAAACTCCTACTTCTTCAAATTTCTATTCTCTCCCAAATTTCTCAAACACTTTCTCCATTAGCTTAAAGATTTTCTTTCCAACAAAGTGGTAGCAGAGCCCCAAGTTCCTAAAGATGGCGAGTAACGGTATTCCCTTCCAAGTCCCGATGCTCACAAAGAACAACTACGACAATTGGAGATTACGGATGACGGCGATTCTAGGAGCACATGACGTGTGGGAGATAGTCATGAAAGGCTATGCCGAACCGGATGCCGAAAGTAGCTTAACTCAAACTCAAAAGGATAGTTTGAGAGACTCAAGGAAGAGAGACAAGAAAGCTCTCTGCCTAATCTATCAAGGACTAGACGAAGACACGTTCGAGAAGGTCGTGGGAGCAAATTCGGCCAAAGAAGCGTGGGAGAAGCTTCGAACTTCTTACAAGGGAGCGGAGCAAGTTAAGAAGGTACGTCTTCAAACTCTAAGAGGAGAATTTGAAGCGTTACAAATGAAGGAAGGTGAACTCGTATCCGATTACTTCTCAAGAGTTTTAACGGTTACTAATAACCTCAAAAGAAATGGAGAAAAGTTAGAAGAAGTAAGAATCATGGAGAAGGTTCTTAGATCATTGGATCCAAAATTCGAGCATATTGTCACCGTCATAGAAGAGACAAAAGATTTGGAGGCTATGACAATGGAGCAACTTCTTGGATCCCTACAAGCGTATGAAGAGAAGAAGAAGAAGAAAGAAGATATCGCCGATCAAGTACTCAAGATGAGGATTGACCAAGTTAAAGATGATATCGGTCGAAGTTACCAAAGGCGTGGTGGTGGTCAAATTCGAGGACGAGGTCGTGGCTATGGAAATGGACGAGGTTGGAGGCCCTATGAAGACAACACCAACCAAAGAGGAGAAAGCTCATCAAGAGGTCGTGGGAGAGGAAGCCCAAAATCGAGGTACGATAAGTCAAGTGTTGAATGCTATAATTGTGGGAAACTTGGACATTATGCTTCTGAATGTAAAGCTCCAAACAACAAAAGAGTCGAAGAGAAGGCTAACTATGTTGAAGAAATAAGTCAAGAAGGAGATATGTTGTTGATGGCTTGCAAGAATGATGAACGAGAAGAGAATCATAAGTGGTACCTTGATAGTGGTGCAAGTAATCACATGTGCGGCCGAAGAAGCATGTTCGTGGAGCTTGATGAATCGGTGAAAGGAGACGTGGCTTTAGGAGATGAATCGAAGATGGAGGTGAAAGGTAAAGGAAACATTCTCATCCGATTGAAGAATGGAGATCATCAATTTATTTCGAATGTTTATTATATCCCAAGCATGAAGACCAACATCTTGAGCCTTGGACAACTTTTAGAGAAAGGTTATGATATTCGATTAAAAGATAATCACCTTTCTATAAGAGACCAAGGAAGCAATCTCATTACCAATGTGCCGATGTCAAGAAACCGAATGTTTGTCCTTAACATTCAAAGTGACATTGCGCAATGTCTCAAGATGTGTTATAAAGAGGAGTCATGGCTTTGGCATCTTCGATTCGGGCATCTCAACTTTGGAGGATTGGAGCTACTTTCAAAGAAAGAAATTGTGAGAGGTTTGCCTTGCATCAACCATCCAAATCAAGTGTGTGAAGGGTGTTTACTTGGAAAACAATTCAAGATGGGTTTTCCGAAGGAGTCAACCACAAGAGCTCGGAAGCCGTTGGAACTCATACACACGGATGTGTGCGGTCTGATCAAACCAAGTTCACTCGGTAAAAGTAACTACTTCCTTCTCTTTATTGATGATTTTTCAAGAAAAACATGGGTTTACTTTTTGAAACAAAAGTCGGAAGTGTTTGAAAACTTCAAAAAGTTTAAAGCCCATGTCGAGAAGGAAAGTGGCCTTGTGATCAAATCCATAAGATCTGACCGTGGAGGAGAGTTCACATCCAAAGAATTTTTGAAGTATTGTGAAGATAATGGCATTCGAAGACAATTGACCGTGCCGAGATCCCCTCAGCAAAATGGAGTAGCGGAAAGGAAGAATAGGACAATCATGGAGATGGCGAGAAGCATGCTCAAAAGTAAGAAACTACCAAAGGAGTTTTGGGCAGAGGCGGTTGCGTGTGCGGTTTATCTTTCAAACCGATCTCCAACAAAAAGTGTTTTGGGAAAAACACCACAAGAAGCTTGGAGCGGAAGGAAGCCCGGGGTTTCTCATCTAAGAGTCTTTGGAAGCATCGTCCATGCTCATGTACCAGACGAGAAGCGGACCAAACTAGATGACAAAAGCGAAAAATACATCTTCATTGGTTATGACGCAAACTCCAAAGGCTATAAGCTCTACAATCCTAATACGAAGAAGATAATCATCAGCCGAAATATCGTCTTTGATGAAGAAGGAGAATGGGATTGGAGATCAAATGATGAAGATTACAACTTCTTTCCACATGTTGAAGAAGATGAGTTGGAGCAACGAAGAGAGGAGCCTGTTACACCACCAACTTCACCAACACCAAGTTCTCAAGAAGATGAAAGTTCGAGTGAAAGGACTCCACGTTTTAGAAGTATTCAAGAGCTCTATGAGGTAACCGAAAATCAAGACAATCTTACTTTATTTTGTCTATTTGCGGATTGTGAGCCCATGAACTTCCAAGAAGCTATGGAAGAGAAGACATGGAGAAATGCAATGGATGAAGAGATCAAGGCGATACAAAATAATGATACTTGGGAGTTAGCATCACTTCCTAATGGGCACAAAGCAATCGGTGTGAAGTGGGTGTATAAAGCAAAGAAGAACTCTAAAGGAGAAGTGGAAAGGTGCAAGGCAAGATTGGTGGCAAAAGGTTATAGTCAAAGAGTCGGAATTGACTATGACGAGGTATTCGCTCCTGTTGCTCGTTTAGAAACTGTTCGACTAATCATTTCGTTAGCGGCTCAAAACAATTGGAGGATACATCAAATGGATGTCAAATCAGCCTTCTTAAATGGAGATCTTGAAGAAGAAGTTTACATTGAGCAACCACAAGGCTATACAGTCAAGGGAGAAGAAGACAAAGTCCTAAGGTTAAAGAAGGCGCTTTATGGCTTAAAACAGGCCCCAAGAGCTTGGAATACTCGAATTGACAAGTACTTCAAGGAGAAAAGCTTCATCAAGTGTCCATATGAGCATGCACTCTATATCAAAATTCAAAACGGAGATATATTGATCGCATGCTTATATGTAGATGACTTGATATTCACCGGTAGTAATCCAAACATGTTCGAGGAATTCAAGATGGAAATGACCAAGGAGTTCGAGATGACTGACATTGGTTTAATGTCTTACTATCTTGGAATCGAAGTTAAACAAGAAGAAAATGGAATCTTCATTACTCAAGAAGGTTACGCTAAGGAGGTACTTAAGAAGTTCAAGATGGATGATTCAAATCCAGTTAGCACACCAATGGAATGTGGAGCCAAGCTGTCAAAGAATGAAGAAGGAGAAAGTGTAGATTCTACACTCTTTAAGAGTTTGGTTGGAAGTTTACGTTACTTAACATGCACAAGACCGGATATCTTATATGCAGTTGGAGTTGTTAGTCGCTACATGGAGCAACCAACAACAACTCATTTCAAGGCGGCTAAGAGGATCCTTCGCTATATCAAAGGTACCATAGACTTTGGCTTGTTTTATTCTGTTTCTAACGACTACAAGCTTGTTGGATATAGCGATAGCGATTGGGGTGGCGACGTTGATGATCGGAAAAGCACAAGTGGCTTTGTGTTCTACATTGGAGATACCGCATTCACATGGATGTCGAAGAAACAACCGATTGTAACTCTTTCTACTTGCGAAGCAGAGTATGTAGCAGCTACTTCATGTGTTTGTCATGCTATTTGGCTACGGAACCTGTTAATGGAGTTGAGCTTGACACAAGAGGAGCCAACGAAGATCTTTGTGGACAACAAGTCAGCAATTGCTTTGGCGAAGAATCCAGTCTTCCATGATCGAAGTAAGCACATTGACACGCGTTATCACTACATCAGAGAGTGTGTTACTAAGAAGGAAGTGCAATTGGAGTATGTGAAGACGAATGATCAAGTAGTTGACATTTTCACCAAACCACTTAAGCGTGAAGACTTTATCAAGATGAGTAGTTTGCTTGGAGTAGCAAAATCAAGTTTAAGAGGGGGTGTTGAAAGGTAAACTTGATTTTGGATCAAGTTTAAGTATTGGGCTAATTATCTAATAAGTTCATCTTGAGCCCAATACTTGATCCAAGTTCTAGAGTTTTCTTTAGAAAATATCTAAATCTCCACCTCCTTAAAATGTTCTAGAAAATGGTAGAGAATAAGTATCTAGATATTTCTATGAAAAATTATCTAGATAATTATAATAAAATAATATAAGAATTCTCTAGATTTAGGATTTAAATATTCTAGATATTTTGTATTTTAGAGGCTATAAATACCTCATTCCTCCTTCATTTGTAATCAAGTTGTTCCAAAGTTGTTTCAAGAATTCTCTAAGTAATAAAAACTCCTACTTCTTCAAATTTCTATTCTCTCCCAAATTTCTCAAACACTTTCTCCATTAGCTTAAAGATTTTCTTTCCAACAGCTTAAACCCTAGAAAACCAAATTTCTTTGCGAATTCAATCAATTTAAACAAGCTTTAAATTCAAGTCCAATTTGTTCACAAAATTCCTAAACAAAATTTCTTTGCGAATAAGTAATTTTGCTCACCTAAGATCTAGTTCAGGCTAATCAATTACACTTTCGTGTCAATCTATCAACCTAAGATGTCCAAATTCAGGGTCGCGAATCCTAAATCAGAGTTAAAGCAATCTAGGTGAAGAACCAAATAGATAATCCTAACAAGTGAGTTTAACCTAACAATTCATCATCAATCCATTCGAATCATCCTAAACCTAACAGGCAAACTACTCAGACATGGAAGCAAAGCAAATCATAACTGAATTATACTGCATATAGAAAGAGAATAAGAATAAGTATAATAGGGTTCGAAGAATCTCAAAGAATGTAGTAGACTTGTCTCCCTAAAATCTCTCAAAAGCTCTCTCTTAACTTGTTCAATAAAATCTAAGGTAATGATCTAAAAACCTAAAATTAAACTATTTATAGTGGTAAAACTCGTGGTGGGCATTCTTGATGACTTTTGGCAACTTCTGCCCCGTTACGGGCAATTTTCCTTCTTTAAAACGTATTATATCGGCTTCTAGTAAGTGGCTGTTGATCGACACTCATTGTGTGTGTCGATCGACAAGTGCTCTCATGGTGTCGATCGACACTCCTTGCGTCTGTCGATCGACAGCTTCTCTCATTTCAGTTCTCCGCTTGTGAATCCGACTTCCATCTCGTTTATGCCCCAAGACGCACCATAATCATCAACTAAGCTTTCCAAGTGCAATAACCTGTTAAGGCACTTAAAAGACTCTAAAAACAATGAAAAGACTCGATAAAAGGACTTATATCATGGTCGAAAACCGGTAAAAACCATGATATATCACTCCACTAGATCAAGAACAAAGTTAGACTCGCCTTATCAATGGCGATTCACAAGATTAGGATTCTAAAGAGAATTCTAGAGAATACAACGAACGAGAAGAAAGAAGATAAGATTGTTGTCAAAGTTGTTATGAATCCATTGCTTCTCTCAAGCTCCGATCTTCACTTCTTATATGGATACGCTTCTCCTCTTCCTCTCTGGTTTCTGTTGTTGAAACAACAAACTAATCCATATGGGCTTTTACTTATTCCAAAGGCCCACACTTGTATCTCTGTCTCACTATCTTCGAATGGGCTTTTAGGTCCATACGTGTTTTGTTTGTTTGAGTCCAATGCAGAACTCACAAACTCCACCTTTGAAGTCAGACACAACACGAAAACCCTAGTCCTTTTGCTCTTGTTCTCTCTTGATCTAGCGGCGGAGACGAATCAAAACCTCCATGATTCGATTTCGACTCTGACGGTCCTCCTCTTCCTTGACACCGCAGTTCATCCCACATCTCCACATACTTAGGTAAAACCAGGATCTCTCCTCCTTAGTCCCTGTTAGAACAGATCGATGTGACTGTTCAAACTATGAGATGATCGTCTGAGTTTGAGATGTCTTTCATGAAGTCTGTATCAGATTCTAACTTTTCCTTGTTTTCTGTTTCATGAAACTTTGCCGGAGACCTCCTGAATCTTCAGATGAATCGATGACTCCAAACTGACCCTTCAGATTTCACTGAGTCTATTCCAATTCTTCTCCGATCTTCTGTACCTGCAAACACAAAACCACAAACCGCAACAGCTGAACCAACTTCCGTTGTTGATCAGAATCAGGTAACCTTTCGTATCTATTGAACTTTTCCGATGACGTTCAATAATCGCTTCTGTAACAGAACAACTCAATTATCTGATCTGACCCATTTTTGATCAGAACCTTTCTGATCTGAACCTCTTTGATATGACGAATGAACTGACGACTCTTAGTCTTCTCTTTGTACAGATACTCTACCTGGAACCAAAGACCTGACGTCTCCTTCCATAGCTTCACATGTAACTTCGAAACCTAACCATTTCAATTTCTCCATATAGGTTTCCTTATGCTTCCAGTGTAAATAGATGACACTAACTCGTATTTGTCTGTTGTTACGAGGTACACTCAGCCTGGAGTTACCTGGAGCTGCTCTTACACTTAGGCGATGTTTAAAAGATCATAGCAGAGTTCAAACTTAGGCCTAGATAAGGCTTTAGTTAGAAAGTGTAACGCCCGTGAACAAAAAATTTAGAAAAGAGAATTGAAATTGGACCGAATGGTTTAATATTAATTGTTCGGTTTGGCTGGTTTGGGTTAAGGGAACCCTAGGGCTCGTTTATAAGAGGGAGTAGCCTCCCTTTGGTGCAGAAAAACGTGATAGAGGCTGGAAAATTGGAAGAGAAGAGAAGAGGATTCGTTTTGATGTTTGTAGAAAAGAATGAGATGAAGACAGTTTTGACGCGTCGTAGAAGAACAAAGGATCAAATAGCCTAATCTGTTTGGATTGGAGTGAAACTTTTAGGGTAAGTTCTCCACTCTCATATCTAGCTTTAGGCGAAATTGGATTGTCTTTTGGTTGAGTATTCTGAGGATTGGATCTGCGATCAGTCCACTTCGTGGGTGGTTTCCCGTCAAACCAGAAGGAGTTAGGAGACGATCTGCATATCGTTGGAAAGTCTCGGTCTCACAATTCCATATAAGGTTTTCGATCATGATTCAGAGGTAATCTAAGTTCTCAGTGTGCTTTCGAAGTTGGCGTGTCGTTTCTGTTTTTAGAAAACCCTAATCCGGTTTAGGAGAACCTCCAATTAGTTTGGTTTTGTTAACCAGATTGGTTTGGTTGGTTTAGTTAACCGGTTTGGTTTAATTTTGGTTTGGTTTATTTAACCGGATTGGTTTGGTTTGGTTTGGTTTAGTTAACCAGATTGATTTAGTAAACTGGATTGGTTTGGTTGGTTGGTTTAACCGACTATTTCTGTTTGGGTTAACCGACTTATTTGGTTTGCCTTGTTCATCAGGCAAAGGAGGAGAGTTTAACCGACTATTTCTGTTTGTTTTATTCTTTAGTGCTTAGCGTGTGCTTTGGTAGTACAGTGTTGGCTAGAGGTACTAGAGAATGTGGCCTTGGTGGCCGGGTGATCGTGGAGGTCATGATTGTTGTCGGGGACCAGTGTGTGAGTCGGCTAGGGATGCGGCTCAGGGTTCCACGTTTGAGACTGTGACAGATCCGTAGACGTATCAAGTGGGTATGTGTATTAGTGCGAGTTTGCCGGGAGTGCGGCTCAGAGTGTTGCACATGTGGCCGAGAGTGATCCGTAGACGCTTCAAGACAGCTTGAGCGCCATCTAGACTGCCAGCGTGCAGCCAAGTGTGAGCGCCAGTGTGAGGGCTGGTGGGGATAGTGTGGTCCCAAGTTGGCTGCCGGGGGCCGGTGTGGGTCCTTGTGAGGTTGGTAGTGCGGGTGCGCCCGCGGGTGGGGTTCAGGGTCGAGATGATCGTCTGGCGGATTGGCTTCAGCAGTTATGGGAGCGGTTACCGTGGGCGGTGCCAGTTAGGCTCCGGTGATGCCACGAGTGGCAAAGGTGCGGCCGAGGGCTGCGATTGTTGGTAGGGTTCCGTATTATATGCGGATAAGGGAACATGTGCAGAGGATTCGTATAAGATTCTTTGCGAGTGGTGTGTTGCAGCTAGGAGGGTTCAGGCAGAGTTGGCCTGGGCGGACTTTTGGGCAGAGTGTGATGCCAAGTTCTTTCCTCGAGAGGTTGAGGATCGTTAAGAGACGAGGTTTATTTTAAAACTGGATCTGGGAGAGAGATTAGTTTGTGGGTATGATTTCGAGTTAACCGACTCCTGGTTTATGCTGGTTCGTGCTGGTAAGGGCATGGAGGGCGAGGAGGCCCAGGATAAGAGGTTCTTGAGAGAACTTCGATCAGATTGAGGACACGGTGCGGAATGTCCATGTATGCTGCGAGGGCATAGTTGGTTGAGACTTCTGGAGGCGTTGTCGAGGACTCAAGAGAGCAGGTTGTGGTGGTTAGCCCAGCTGTTTAGTCTATTAAGTCTCGGCAACAAGTGATACTTGGCATGGCGGCAAGCCTGCGCAGGGACAGAAGAGGACGTGGGAGGATACTTCCGGGTTGAGTTTAAGTGGTTGAGGATGCTTTGGGTGTGGATGCATGGGTCATAGTTGGCGAGCTTGTTAGGTTTCTTAGCACATGAGAGTTGTGTGGAGACCTTAGTAATGGGTAATAGTGAGTCCCACGTGTGGTTTGAGTTTGGAGCATCATTGCTTCATTACTCCGGATCATGCTGAGAGGAGTGGTATTCGGGGTGACGCTGGTGAGCGGATTGGACCGGTTATGGTTGCTGGAGGAGAATTTATGGCTACTCATGGCCGGTGAGAGGCATGGAGATTTTAGTGGCTGGTGAGTTGATGCCAGCGGACTTGGAGATTAGTCAAGTGGAACTGTATGATGGCATCATGTGTTCGGATTGGCTTGATCAGTACAGAGTTCATCTAGATTTTCACCGGGGTCGTGTTGTGTTTGAGCGTGGTGGAGGAAGGTTGGTTTATCAGGGAGTGAGACCGACTTCTGAGAGTCTCGTGATCTCTTGGGTGTTGGCTGAGGCTATGACTGAGGGTTTGTGAGGCTTACTTGGAGACTATTGTGTTGGCGGAGTCTATAGGTGAGGTTGCAGTGAAGATATTCGGGTTGTCCAGGACTGTGAGGATGTCTTTCGGTCGTTGCAGGGATTACCGTCGTCGCGGTCGGATCCTTTCACGATTGAGTTAGAGCCTGGGACGACGCCATTATCTAAGGCACCTTACAGGAGGGCTCCAACAAAGTTGGTAGAACTGATGAGGCAGCTAGAGGGTTTATTGAGTTAAGGGTTTCTTTCGGTCGAGTACTTCACCGTGGGGAGAACCGGTGTTGTTTGTGAGGAAGAATTGTGGTAGTTTCCGGTTGTGCTTCGATTGTCGAGGGCTTAACCGAGTGACTGTGAAGAACGAGTATCCTCTTCCGAGAATTGATGAGTTGTTGGATCAGTTCGGAGGGGCTACTTGGTTCTTCGTTGACTTGGCATCCGGTTACCACGAGATTCCTATCGATGAGGCAGATGTCACGAAGACGGCTTCCAGGACTCGGTATAGGCATTTTGAGTTTGTGGTGATGCCTTTCGGGTTGACGAATGCACCAACTATGTTTATGAGGTTGATGAGCGAAGCCTTTCAGGATTATCTGGATAATTCGTGATTAACTTCATTGATGGCATATTGGTGTATTCAAAGAGTGTTGGGGAGCATGAGAAAGGAGAGGGCAGTTTAGGGGAAGTTGCAACAGCATAAGCTATTTGCTAGGTTGAGCAAGTGCAGTTTCTGGTAAGGAAAATGGGTTTTTATGGTCTTACTGTTTCGGCAGATGAAGTTTCTGTGGATCCAGCTAAGATTCAGTCTACTTGAATTCGAGCCTAGACCAAGGAATGCAACTAAGGCTAGTAGTTTTCTCGGGTTGGCAGGTTATTTCAGGAGATTTCTGTGAGAGGCTCATGTGAGCGTGTTTCTCTATTCATCCGGAAGCGACTAAGAGGCAGAGGGATTGGAAACGGTACCATCACTGAGTCGGGATGAAGAAGGATGTGGCTAACTAGGTTGCAGCTTGCGATAAGTTGCCAGTTGGTGGGGGCTGTTTACCCATCCCAGAGGAGAAGTGGACATGTTTTCCTTGGATATTGCGGCAGGGTTGCCGGTTTCTTGGACTCATGTTGTTATTTGAGTGACTGCGGATCGTCTATCTAGGTTAACACATTTTATGACCATTAGAAAAACCGAGGGAGCAGCGGTTCTGGTTATGAAATATGTGAGCGAGTTAGTGCGGTGGTTTGGAATGCTAGCGAGTTTTGTGTCAGACAGAGATCCGAGGTGCACTTCTGAGTTTGTGAGGGCTTTGAGGCCAGTAGTGGTATGGCTCCTTTTGAGTTTTGTATGGGAGGCCATGTCACACATTTTATGCTAGAACCAAGTGGGGGAGAGAAGCATATATGGTGCAGATCTTGTTCAGAAGATGACGGAGAAGATCCGTGTTGTGAACTGAACATGAAAGAGGCTCTTGATCGGCCGAGGAGTTGTGCCAATGAGAGGAGAAATGAGTTAGAGTTTAAGGTGGGAGATAGAGCGTATCTAAGAGTGGAGATGTTGCAGGGTTATAGCAGATCCATTGCAGAGGATAAGCTAGGGCGGTGGTTTATGGGCTCGTTCCGGGTGTTGGAGCGAGTGAGACCAGTTGCTTATCGTTTGGAGCTACCTCAGATCATGCAGAACTTTCTTGAGTATTCCATGTGTCGAAGCTCAGGAAGTGTCTACATGGGTCTTGGGAGGTAGTGGTGAGGATTCTTGCAGATCTTCAGTTTTTGGCGGTTGAGTTGAGGCCGGTAAGGATCATTGAGAGAAGTGTCAGGATCTTGCACCGGAAAAAGGTGTCGTTGTCGAGACTCTTGTGGGACTGTGACGGTGTCCAGGAAGAGACTTGAGAACCAGAGGTTAAGATGAGACAAGGTTCGATTGTGGTTTGTGAAGCAAGCCGGGAAGTGAACTGGGTCTCATGGGTTACAATGTTGGGTTTGGTAGTGATCACCAGGTGTGGTGATGTGGTTGGAATTATGCATTTTCGTTTGAGTTGAAACGATTATGACATTCTTCCGGTTTCATAAGATGTGTAGTTCTTATGATGTGATTGTGGTGGTTGTGTTAGCCAGAAGTGCGGATTTTATGGCTGTGTAGCCATGGGGTTCTTGTGTTTTGGCTTTGGTAGCCTGGAGTAGGTGGTTGGAGGATCTCGAAGTAGAAGTTTTATAGTAGTTATAACTTGTCTATTTCGGAGAGACTCTAGCAGTGGCACCCTGTGTGATGGGTTATCCAGATGACCTGGGTATCGGTCATGAGTGTGTGGTTAGAGGACCTTTAAATGGAAGTTTTATAGTGAGTAAAACTTGCCAGTTTCGGAGGAACTCTAACGGGTTATGTGTGGGTTGTGGTTAGAGAACCTCGGAATGGAAGCTTTATAGTGGGTAGAGCTTGCCAGTTTCGGTGGAACTCTAACGGGGCATATGTGTTATGCGTTTAGAGAGTCTCGGAATAGAGGTTTTACTGTGGGTAGAACTGTCTAGTTCCGGAGAGACTCTGCAGGGACATCCGGTGTGATGGATGGTCCAGGTGATCTGTGATGATCTTTTTATGATGGTATTCCGGGTTGGGAGTATCATGTTGAGACCTTGGGAGGTAGTTCCGGTCAGAGGTGTATTATAGGCGTCTAGAGTTGGTTTGTCCAGGGGATGTGTGGGTTCCCTGCATACCGATCGTTCGCCAGGACTGCGTGGACTGGGGACGTGAGGGTATGGAGATAGCTTTTGGGAGATTGTGATCTCTGGCAGATCTTTGAGAGTTATGTCTCTCCAGGGGATGTGTGGGTTCCCTGCATACCGAGAGCTTGATGGACTATGTGTTCAGAAGGTGAGGGGTATGGAGATAGTTTGGTATCAAACACCATCACGACTGCGTGGACTGAGGTAGGTTGATATGAGGCACCGAGGACTTGAGGGGTGACGATCCCGTGAGTCAGAGGGTGTGGTTATGAGCTATGAGCGATCAATGTCGTAGACAGGTCTATATGCATAGGACGGATGTGAGCCTCGAGAGGGTCTGGGAGATGTAGTCTCCGGTGTTACTGGCAGGTTGGCCAAGGGGTTATTCATGTGGGCTGAGTGTGAGGATTCGAGGACGAATCCAGTTTTAGTGGGGGAGAATTGTAACGCCCGTGAACCAAAAATTTAGAAAAGAGAAATGAAATTGGACCGAATGGTTTAATTTTAATTGTTCGGTTTGGCTGGTTTGGGTTAAGGGAACCCTAGGGCTCGTTTATTAGAGGGAGCAGCCTCCCTTTTGTGCAGAAAAACGTGATAGAGGCTGAAAAATCGGAAGAGAAGAGGATTCGTTTTGGTGTTTGTAGAAAAGAATGAGATGAATATAGTTCTGACGCGTTTTAAAGAACAAAGGATCGAATAGCCTAATCTGTTTGGATTATAGTGAAACTTTTAGGGTAAGTTCTCCACTCTCATATCTAGCTTTAGACGATATCGGATTGTCTTTTGGATGAGTATTCTGAGATTTATTGTTGTTTTCCTGAGAGAGGTTCGTGCAGAATTGGATCTGCGATCTGTCCACTTCGTGGGTGTTTTCCCGTCAAACCAGAAGGAGTTAGGAGACGATCTGAATATCGTTGCAAAAGTCTCGATCTCACAATTCCGAGAACAGGTTTCCGATCATGATTCCGAGGTAATCTCAGTTCTCAGTGTGCTTTCAAAGTTGGCCTGTCGTTGCTGTTTTTAGAAAACCCTAATCCGGTTTAGGAGAACCTCCAATTGGTTTGGTTTTGTTAACCAGATTGGTTTAGTTGGTTTAGTTAACCGGTTTGGTTTAATTTTGGTTTGGTTTATTTAACCGGATTGGTTTGGATTGGTTTAGTTAACCAGATTGGTTTAGTTAACCGGATTGGTTTGGTTGGTTGGTTTAACCGACTATTTCTGTTTGGGTTAACCGACTTATTTGGTTTGCCTTGTTCATCAGGAAAAAGAGGAGAGTTGCCTGAGGTTGAGGTCTGAGGCAACTGATAGGCTAAGGTGAGTGCGTGACCATGGCTTCTGGGCCGATGGATTGTTAGGATTGTTTGGTGATAGGTTTGGAACGAGTTAATTGATCTTGTGATGATTGAATGTGGTTGTGTTTATTGGTTGTTGTGTTGTGATTGTTGTTTTGTGCGGTTTCGTGCTGACGCAGAGGAGGAATCGATCCGAGAGGATTATGATCGATTTCCCGAGGTGTGTCGAACGACAGACCAGTATGGAGGCTGTCAAAACACACACATGAGGTGTGTCGAATGACAGCCAGTTCACATGCTGTCGAACGACACCTAGTGGTAGTGTTGAACGACAGGCATGTTCAGAGGGTGTTGATCGACACCTAGTTTTAGTGTTGATCGACAACCTGTCTGATAGGCTGTGTTCGGCCTTCGTTGTTTGTGTGTTGTGTGTTTTGTTTGTTTGCCTGAGTGGTCCATCGTGCCTGAGTGCGCAGTCGTAGATGGAATGACCGTCTCACTGGGTATTTATGATAATACTCACGCATCTCTTTTTTCCATGTGATGCAGGTAAAGGCAAATTATGATCATGGAATCACGGCTACGATGAGGGAGATGATCTAGGGTCTCGTGTTTGGTGTTGTTTCCATTATTGTTTTAGAACTGCCGTTTAGGTTTCTGGAACTTGTTGAACTTGATAATATTGTGGAACTGTTTGGGTTGGTTGGTTATCCGCTGTAGTATTGTCTGTGTGGGTTTGCTTGGTTGTTGAGGATAGCATTTATGAGAATGTTAGTCCGAGACCAATATTTGTATGATTAAAAAAAAAAATGGGTCGGGTCGTTTCAGAAAGCCTGCTGGATATTTACTTGTTTGTATTTTAAACAACACTATATCACCTGCTGCTACCACATCCCTGATGTGATGATACTTAGTAGCGATGTGCTTTGTTCTCTCATGATGAACAACATTTTTTGCTAGTGCAATAGCACTCTGTGAATCGCAGTGCATCCTTACACTGTAAACAGGAAATCCTAGTTCTTCACAAAAACCATTTTAACCATAAAGCTTCTTTGGTCGCAGTAGGTAGTGCCATGTACTCAGCTTTAGTTGCGGATAAGACCACTACAGACTGCAAATTAGACCTCCAAGAAATAGTATTTGCCCAACTTTGAAAAACACATCATGTAGCCTGTATTTGTCTAAATCCGTAGCATAATCTGAATCTGTAAAACCCTCAATTGAAAATACACCATTCTTTCTGAAAATTAGATTCTTGTCTATAGGTCCCTTTATGTACCTCAAAACCCATTTAACAGCATCCCAGTATTCTCTGCTGGGTGAAGCCATAAACCGACTGATTAATCTAATAGTAAAACCTAGGTTAGGTCTAGAGCCGATCATTCCATACATTAGGCTACCAACGACACTGGCATAGGGCCTATCTCTCATGTTCATAGCTTCTTCCTCTCGCTGATCCTTAGGTGCACTATGTAACCTGGAATGTGATGATACTGATGTTGAAAATAGTTTAGCAGCAGACATACCAAAGGTGTTTAGTACCTTTTCAGATAGTTCCTTTGAGATAAAACTAACGTACCCTTTTGTCTGTATCTGATGATATCCATACCCAAAATCCTTGAAGCCTTACCAAGATCTTTCATTTTCAAACTCACTGCTCAGATTAGCCTTTAGATCTCTGATCAAAGATAAGTTTCATGATGCTATAAGCATGTCATCAACATATAAAAGTAGGTAGATAGCCTTATCTGTTTGGACATCTCTCATGTACACACATGAATCATAGTCACTTCTGTGGAACTTCTGAGACTTCATAAAGGTATCGAACCTCAGATTCCACTGTGTCGGAGACTATTTTAGTCCGTATAAGTATTTCTTTAGTAAGAAAACCTTGTTTTCATCACCTTTCTTCACAAAACCCTCACGATGTCGCATTAGAATCTTTTCCTCTAAGTCACCATGTAGAAAAGCAGTTTTTACATCTATCTGCTCTAGCTCATAGTGTAGGTTAACAACCAAGGATAACATGACCCCGATGGATACATGTTTGACTATAGGAGAAAATATCTCATTGTAGTCAATCCCTTCCTTCTGTGTGAATCCTTGAGCTACTAGTCTAGTTTTGTACCTTTGTTCTTCAACTCTAGGTATACCAGAATTTAATTTGAAAATCCATTTACATCCAACTAGCTTAGCATTTGGAGGACATTCAACTAGCTCCCTAGTCCTATTTTTCCATAGGGATTCCATTTTTTCTCTTGACGCATTAGTCCAAAACTTTCTCTGGGCTCCAGTAACGGCTTCAGTATATGACTTGGGTTCATCTATCTCAATGTCATCTGGTGCAGATAAGGCATAAGACACGTAGTTGTCATCCTCATACCTAGATGGCTTCTTTATGTCCTTCCTAGCCACCCGGTCTCTAGCTAGGACAAAATCATTTACAGTAGGTTGGTAGTCATCTTCTGAGTCAGAAACAACTTTATCTGATAAAGCAGAACCTAGTTCCCAGTCTGACCCTAAATTTTTATCCTCACTTTGTGGACTTGTAGGTTCTTCAATGTCTCCACCCTAATCAGAAGCATATGTTTCTAAGGTTGATGGTGAAAGACCTCTGATTAGCTTGTCGCTAAAAGACACTTTCTTCTTAGGATTATCCTTAGAGACTTTACCTGAGTTTGCAACCTCTAATGCAGCCTCTGTGGTAGTAGTAGTAGTATCTTTGTAGAGTTCATGCTCATATAACACAACACGTCTGCTAACCATAGTCTTACCTTCATTTATAAACCTTACCTTGTAGCCCTTAGTCCCTTGGGGATACCCAATGAACACTCCTTTAACTGATCTTGGACTGATTTTATCTTGAATAGTGTGAACATAAGCTGAACACCCAAACCTTCTGAGATGTGATAGATCACACTTTGTCCCAGTCCAAACCTCCTCAGGTACCTTGAACTTTATAGACGAATTAGGTGACATGTTGATCAAGTAAACTGCAGTAGATGTAGCCTCTGCCCAGAATTCCTTTCCCAAACAAGTCTTAGCCAACATACTTCTAACCTTGTTTATAATAGTCTTGTTTAATCTCTCTGCGACTCCATTCTGCTGAGGAGTGTAGGAACATGTCCTGTGTCTTCTAATTCCAGAAGATTTACACAGCTCATCAAACTGATTATTGCAGAACTCCAACCCATTATTTGTACGTAAGCATTTGATTTTCTTTCCTTTTTGAGTTTCAACTGATTCCTTCTATTCTTTGAACTTATCAAATGCTTCGTCTTTGGTTTTCAGGAAATAGACCCAGGCCTTCTTGGAGAAGTCATCTATGAAACTGATGAAGTACCTGCTTCCACTCAGACTCTCTGGATTTGAAGGTGAACCCCATAGATCATCAAGGATGTATTCTAGAACATCCTTTATAGTGTGCTTTGCGACTGGGAAGCTCAGCTTATGAGATTTGCCAAAGACACATCTTTCACAGAAGCTAAGTCCTTCCATCTTTACTTTAGCTATATGGCCTTGTTTGACTAGAATAGCCATCTACGTAGAACTCATATGACCCAGTCTGGAATGCCACATATTTGCATCACTTTCATTCATACTCACTGCATTTGCTTCTGCTTTAAATACCTTAGCTTGTAGATAATATAAGCCATTGTTCCATTTACTAGTGGATACCTTCTTCTTGTCTTTGAAATAAGTTTGCATACCATCTTCACCTTCATATTTGACACCACTCTTATCCAGCATATCAACCGAGATAAGACTCGTATCAAAATCAGGAACGTATCTTACTTCACTTAGATAACATCTGAGTTATCAAGATTGATGATTTTGATTTTACCAAGTCTTTTCACTTGACTTATAGTCTTATTTGCCATCCTGACATCTGCTCCATTGAACTCTTTTAGGTCATACAATATATCCTTATCATGAGTCATATGAAAGGTGCATCCAGAGTTTAATATCCAGGCTCCTGCAGTTCCTTCAGCGCTCACAGTGAGCACCATTGGTTCATGTAACTCAAACACAACATTTACTGAACCTCTGAATTTCCTTTTCCCTTGTTTGGGCATTCTCTTTTCCAATGTCCCTCTTTTCGACAGATAAAGCAAGCACCCTTAGAAGACTTGTTGAACTAGGGCTTAGACTTTGATCTGCCTCGACTGTTTGACCTACCTCTGTAAGTGTTACCTTTACCCTGACCATTTCTTTTGTTTGATCTTCCCCTTGAGTCCACAAACAAACTATCTACACTTGAGGATCCTCTGTGTAGCGTACCCTTTTGTTGCAGTTCCATCTTTTTGTCATAAGCTGCACTTGTTACTTCACTAACAGTAATGGTTTCCTTACCTGTCCCATATTTCAGGGTATGAACAAGTGGCTCGAATGCAGGTGGTAAACTTGAGAGAAGCTGAATAGCTTGATCTTCCTCAGACACTTTTACTTTCAGACTAGCCAAGTCTGCAATGAGCTTGAGAAAGGTAACAACATTATCCTCTATACTCTTACTCTCTTCCATTCTGAAACTCGCAAATCTCTGCTTGAGATATATTCTATTTGGCAATGACTTTGTTTGGTGTTCTGTTTCCAGGGCCTTCCACATTCCCAAGGCAGTGGTCTCTTTCATTACCTTCCTAAGGATGCGATCACTTAAGCAGGTAGCAATTAAGTTTCTGCATCTTAAATCTTGAGAATGTTTCTTAGAGTCAATCACAGTCTATCTTACTGCTAAAGATGATTCACCAGCCTTAAGCACCTCTTTAGTTATGGTGATTGCACCTCTTTCGTAAACCTTGTATTTCAAGCTGTCCCAGTAACTTGAACTTCCATAACCCAAAATCACCAGAACCATCAAAATTTTCCATCTCAAATCTGCCTGGAGTTGGATCCATTGTATATGATCTGTTGTTGTGTTATGACCTGCAGGTTCAAAACAAACAAGAACAACCAAGAAGCAAACACAGTGGTACCAACTCAATAACAACAAGTAAAGATTCACAAGAAATCGATTACAAGTAACCTGAGGTTTAAGATACTCTGATTCTCTTAACTCTTTCTTCTGCTGAACAACTTGATATTATCCATTACTAAGTTTTATTTTCGATTCGAGAACTAACACCAATTTATCCGTTTCAGATCTTACCCAGATTAGTCAACTCCTTTGACTATCACCAAGATCTGATCCGATCTCCTTCAATCGCACCTTTCAGTAGCAAGCCTGCTACAAATCTCGCCGCCGATGAGATCTCAACCAATTCCAATCACGAGAAACTCTTTTTCTGGTTAGTTTTTTGACACCCATTACCTCTAATCTCTTAACCCTAGCCTCTGCGCACGAACCTGAGCGCTCTGATACAACTTGTAAGCATTATTGCTTGCGGAATAAACAATCCTAACTTTGATCAAATCGCTTATGATTGCAGATTTATCGATTGAGCATAAAACGTAAAAACACAAGCAGTCTAGTTTCGGGCTTAGTGCCCTCCCTAACTTGCCGGTGATCGCTTCAGCGGACTCCACTAGATAAAGCAAAAAAGTTTCACTCGCCTTATCCATGGCGATTCATAATATTAGGGTTCTAAAGAGAATTCAAGAGAATACAACGAAGGAAAAGAAAGAAGATAAGATTATTGTCAAAGTTGTTGTGAATCTGTTACTCCTCTCAAGCTCTGATCTTCTCTTCTTATATGGATACGCTTCTCCTCTTCCTCTCTTGTTTTTGTTGTTAAAAAAACAAACCAATCCGTATGGGCTTTTACTTATTCCAATGGCCCACACTTGTATCTCTGTCTCACTATCTTTGAATGGGTTTTCAGGCCCATATGTGTTTTGTTTGTCTGAGTCCAATCGAGAACTCACAATAAGGTTCTTTCGTGTACCTTGACATACTAACCTCCTTCGATCCTAAGTGTCACAAACAACAACATCTCTGGACTTTCCTCCTTCCCCAAAACCTCAACCACCAACCTCTCCAGCACCCCACCGACTATCAATTTCATCTGAATATAAACCATTTCTTTCCCTAAACACATCCTTGGTCCATCATGAAACACCGAAAACTTATAATGATTCTCACTTCCAAAACAACCACTTGTTTCTTCAATCCACCTCTCTGGATCAAACCGATCAGAATCTTTCCCCCAAATACTCTTCGTCCTTCCCATCGCGTACGCGCTTACATTACTCCTAAACCCTAAACCCTACAAAAGTCTCATCAGGCAATACATTGTCCTCAACACAGTTCATTTGGTCAAGTGGCACTGGAGGATATATCCTTAGAGACTCTATTATCGTTGTGCGATGATAATTCATTAGTGGTGATACCGGATTGAGCAACAATCCGGGATCGGTCCAAAGGTTTGAAGAACAAGGTTGAAACGTAATATCACGAAGAAAAGATCAAGCGAAAATATGTGTATATAATTTTGTATTGAAGGCAATGTTCTCGTTTTGGGGGAATACATAAAGTATTTATACAAGTACAAAGTCGCTCGAAATAACCCCAAAAGAAAAATGGAAAATCTCCTAAAAGATAAAAGGAAGTTATACTAAATCTAAGTATTTCTTTTTATCCGAGCTAAGTCTTCCAATTTGCCTACATTTGTTTAGGTCGGCTAATGCTCCTTAACAGGCCGAGACGCTGCTAATGGATCCTAGCTGGCCCATCCTCCGAGCTGTCCTCTCAAACTTCGTATCGAGTCGACTCTGAGTCGGGTATGGTAATGGGTGCTAGACTCGGTACCACCAATCAATTTAAGATCCTCATATCCGTAAATTTCCCCGATTCGCTTTCCTGTCTTTTCTAGGATTGATTTCAGCTCTTGGAAAATCTTATGTTCCACCTCAGGATGCAGAGACAATAACCAGAAGAATCAACTCAAAGCAGAGGATGTTGTATCTCGTCCCGCGAGGATGAAACTAATTGGATTCGTTAAGTTCCTTATTATAACATTATTTGAATAAACATTTAAAGATAATTCTTATCTAAAAATAATTTCTCTATAAATTAATATCTCTTTAAATTAATAATTTTTTAAAGTCACAACATTATTAATTTATAGAATTTTTATTGTATATTATAAGATGTTCCATGTTGGTGAAAATATTTAAACTTTTATGGTTAATTTTGTTTTCTCATATACCAAACTAAGTAAAATCACAAAACTTTTTATAATTAGTGTAGAATAGATACAGACGACGATATGCTTCTAGTTTTCCATTTTTTTTCTCCAAATTGTTATATCATCAATAAAAAATCATCATCCAAACCTTCACTTTTTCCTGTGATTTTATATATGGCTTTTTGTTTCTTTGGCAATTGTGATAATTATTGAGAAAGAAATATTTCTTTATGTTTTTTTCCATTATATAGACTTCAATATGCAATTAAATCTCTTAAAAGGTATATAAGTTGACAATGTATAATAATATTTAATGCTAGATATGTGTTGCAACACTTGCCGCACTGTCATGCAACATATTCCATTTAATGAAAGAGAAGAAATTAAATTTGTGAACTTTGAGGAGTAAAAATACAAAAGACTTTATGGATTTTTAAAGTGTTTATAAAGCAAATTAAATGTAAGTCTTTTAAAGGAAAGATCACTAATAAAAAAAAAAAATTGTCCGACAACTATATATAAACAAAGATCGATGAGTTTAATTTCTCAAACTGACATTGCAAAAAAAAATTCATAGAGACCAAATTAGTAAGAGAATGGCAAAAAATGACAACTTGGAGTTGAGTTTAAGTACAACAAAAATTTCAAACTTAGAGTTGAGTTTCCGTAGAAATGCTACCAAGGTCATAAAAAAGAAGCTTAGTAGGAGTGACGTTTCTACGACAAATGCTCGACTTTATATACCAAAAACCGAGTTTGACCGATTAATAATTCCGGAAATGCCATGGCAATTAGTCGATAATTTGACAAACGGTGTCGAAGTAATAATAAAAGATGTGAGGGATATTGCTTACAAGGTAAAACTAATAAAATACATCTCTAAGGGTGAGTTTTATTTCAAAGGAGACTGGATTAATATCATGCAAGAAAAGGGTTACAAACAAAACGATGAAATTACATTTTGGTGGGATTCGTCGACTAAACATTTCTACTTTTTTGGGTGCGATCATACCAGTACCAGTACTAATGCACCAGATCTCATCAAATCTCTGCAGTTAAGCGAGCCAGGCGAAAGTAGCGCTAAGATGGGTGACACTCTTCGGAAGTCTTCGGGTTGCACCCCTTCTCCAAAAAATATCTGATATAATTTACCTGTTTCGTTCAAAAAAATAACAATGTAATATGACTTTGCTTTTCTTTTTATTTTTATTTTTAAATAACTTAAAACTTATTTAATATGTTGACAAAAAAAACAAGTTTATTTAACATAGAGTTCTAATATGTTTAATATATGAGTAATTACAAATAAAAAAATATGTGTGCGTCGTGTGAGTTGTAAGATACATATGAAAACAGTAACATTTTATTTAGATTAGTTAATTGATAAGAATTATTCAAACATATATCCGCCCAATGAAATAATATTGGAACATTACGTTTTAGAACACCACAATCGCTGTAATTGGAAAAAAGAGAGAAGCCATAAACAACTTTTTTTAAGAAGAATTTGCACTCAATGGCAATAAATAACTAAGAAATAAATAGTGAATATTTTTGTAAAACTTCAAATCAGTGTTGACAAAACGAAAAAAGAAAAGAACCAAAACACGTTTTTGTATAATGTTTTGGTGGAACCTGTGAAGCCGATCACTTTGAGCCTTAGGTCTCGCGCCCTAACTTGCACAACAAGAAATTAAACATTCATTTTTTGAAAGGGAAAAGGAGGGGTGAGTCATTTAAATTACTCAGTGAGGAAGTTACCCGCATGAACTCCAATACTCGAAAACAATAAACGGTCAAACACACCAAACCAGAAATAAACTATACAACACTCAACTTATTACTAGCATGAAATTCTTACTTAACATTTCCATAACACAATAATTTACTTATCCATTAACTCATACTTAAACATTTAACCGTTCACATTCTTTACTTTTCTTTTCATTTCTTTACTTTATTTTCATATTCTGACGAGGAGCCAACCCCTTTCTCTAAGGCATCATGGACTACAACAGGCTTACATACGTGATCGTTCGTAGTCGTACAAGAAAAGTCCTGTAACAGGCTAACGTACGCGATCGTTCGCAGAACTATCATATACACTAACAATCTCAAACAACACTTTTTAATCTTTAACATCATTACTTTAACAAACAATTTCCACACATCAATAAATTCTTACAATCAGCAAGCATCAAGCACTCCTAGACTTAGCATATAAAACCAACATCAAATATTTCATTCTTCGACTTAGCATATAAAACCAACAACGTCAAACATTATATTCCTAGACTTAGCATGCATGAACACCTACTGACAGCTAGTACCGAATTAACATAGATCCCATCCTCACCTTAGCCTTAACGTATCCGGAGTCTCTGAAATTAATCCACTTATCCTTTGAAAACATCTCTTTGTATGAGTCCATAAAGTGCCTGCAAATATCCAGCTCATTCCGAGCTCATTTGTGCAACCAAACAGTACAACTCAATATAGTTTATCATCAACCAAAACTGCACAAACGTTGCTTCAAACGTCGTGAAAAACTAACAAACTAGCCGTTCACTTGTCGATCCAACTGTTGATTCCAAAGTTTATGTTGCCACGAACAACTCCACAAAATTACAGCTCAATCGGGCCAGATATGAGCTGCCAAACGGACCTCCAAAGTAGCTGCATTGGGCTGAATATTCTGAAGTTGACAAAAACGGATTCTGCTGTTTCTTGCGGAACAAGCCAAGCTCGCCATGGCCAAGGACCAATTCCGATCGAGATAATTATAACTTTCACGGCTTCACTGACATTCCCTCTATCATCAGGACTCAAGTACATGGACGTAGCTGCTCTGATGTGACTGAAATCGTCCTCCAAACACTGCAACATGAAACTGGAATAGATCCAATATTACTTGGAAATATTCAAGGTTCAGGAACAATGATTTTTCATCAACTTTGAGACTGATTTCCCGATGGACCTTACCTCGGATTTGAGATCGTAGAACTACTCCAGAAACTTCATAACAAGATCCTTCCAACAACACCTAGAGCGTACTCTAGTTACTTCGGATTTTTCCAGAAACTTTCCGCAAAGTCAGCTAGTCGCAGATTCGTTATGCATAAATCGGCTGCAGTAAAATACCCATAACTTTTAGTTCACAACTCCGAATGACGAAATTCTTTCGCCAAAAGCTAGATATATGAGTTGGCTACTTACCAGAAAGTTTCGTTCAGTTCCGATCTGATTTGCCCTTTCGTTTCTCTCCTTTCTCAAGACGAGACAGATTTGCCTCTTTCCACAGTATCCTCTCTTCTCCACCATTTCTCCTTTCCTCCTCTCTTACGGTAAATTTCTGTTCCTCTTTTCTTTATTTGACGGCAAAGAGAAACTGGATGATTATCTTTGGTCTGGCTCACCTAATCAGGCTACGAAGGCGAAGGTCGCATGGACAGAAATCTGTGTTCCCAAGCAAGAAGGAGGGCTTGGAATACGGAGGATACAAGATAGCTCAACGGTTTACTCTCTTAAGCTCGTTTGGAGGTTATTTGCCCACTCTGGCTCGCTATGGGAACCTTGGGTACAAAAATATCTCCTTGGAGCTAAATCCTTTTGGGAGATTTCAGACACAACAACTAAAGGATCGTGGATGTGGAAGAAACTACTTAAGATTAGGCCTCTTGCTGCAAGTTTTCTATAGAAAGAGGTTAGAGATGGGAAAAGCACCTCCTTTTGGTTTGATCATTGGTTAAGGGTGGGACCTTTGATCCACGTGACGGGAGACATGGGATCACGAGTCCTGGGAATCCCTAAACACGCAAATGTTGCTGATACAGCGAACTCAAATGGATGGAAAATAAGAAGAGGAAGAGACCAACGATTGCATGGGATGATTCATCAAATCAGAGCACATCCACTGCCTTGTTTGGAGGCAGGGAGTGACATTGCTTTGTGGCAGCAAAAAGAAGAGACATATGAACACAAATTCTTGGCAAAGAAGACTTGGGATTGTATCCGTGAAAAGAAAAACAAGGTAGAATGGTACAAATTAGTATGGTTTCCACAAGCCGTGCCAAGATACTCATTTATTACATGGTTGGCTATCCGCAACAGGCTAACGACAGGAGACCGAACCAGGCTATGGGGAGATATCCAAGCTTGCTTGTTATGTGGGGAACTCAATGAAACAAGAGATCATCTCTTCTTTGCTTGCCCTTTCTCATATACGGTATGGACTCTACTTTTGGAACCGATTGTGGGAGCACATCTTAACCCAGACTGGACGATTACCATCAATCTACTCAGAAGCAATAGGCTGACTACGACTAATTCCCAGCTAGCTCGAATGGCGTTTCAGACTGCCTTATATTGGATATGGAGAGAGCGAAATGGACGAAAACACCAACGAGCCCCATCCACGCCAATGGTTATTGCAAAAGCTGTACACAAGGAAATATTATTTCGACTACACTCACTCCACCATGGGAGCTCTCAAGATGAAGAGGACGAAGCAGCAAAGCGGTGACTTCAAGCCGCACCATAGCCAACTAAAAGAGGATCCGGAGACCACGTTCTCAAAATTATAATATTGCTCTGTATTGCTTTGTTTTTCTAAGTGAGACATACTTCTTGGGAATTAGTAAATTCCTTTAGAGTATAATCTTTTTTTGTTTGCAAATAAAATTAACATTTCAACAAAAAAAAAAGAAACTGGATGATTAGCCAGAGGTCTAGTTAGGGTTTAGGCTAATTACATAGGTTTGGGCTTTAGAAAATTAAAACATTGTTTTGGTCCAACCCATTAAATCGTTAAATGGATTTTTTTCCCATGATCCATTTCGCATTCTTTTGGTCCAAACCATTTCCTCGCCAAAAGTTTTAAATTTCCGGGTCACGGCCGTGACAAAACCACTCTTAACTCAATAATTGATAAAAGGTAATGCTTTTAATCAAGAAGTCTAAGGTTTGAACTTCAGAAAGTACAATTTGTTATCATTTGTGCAGATGAACAAAGACAAGCTTATATAAAATATTTAGCGTGGTGAAAAATGGAAGCATATGGCGTATAGAAATATGATATAATTTTATAAAACTTTTATAGATTACTTTTAGTTTTAACAAAACAATATCTTATATTATCTTACTTGTTTGAATGCCCCCTGCTTTCCAAACATGGACCCTTTCGATAATTTCGACGACTTTGGGTATTTTCCTATGTTGTCTGTTTTTACTTATGTGGACTTTTTGTTTTGGCGTCTACCCTTAGAGTTCAAGATAATAGTTTTCCATGGATTATGTGGTATATTTGGAAGACCCGAAATAATAAAATTTTCAAATGATTAGATGTGGATCCAAATGTAGTTTTAAAAAATGCGGTAGCAGAGGCACTGGTGTGGAACTAGCCCTCACACAAATGTGAATCATTTGCCAGGTCCACCAACATGCAAAAGTCTAAATGTTACATGTTACCTTGATGGATCTTGGAAGCATACAAACCCATTCTCTGGGACGGATGGTATGCTTGAAATGTTATCACATTAATATATGCTAGACGGCTCTCCTTTTCCCCACGATGAAGATTTTATACAGGCTTGTCTCCGTTCATTTGCACAAATGATAACAAATTTTATTTTGTGCGGTTCAAACGTTGGACCTCAAGATTTAAAAGCATTACTAGACCTTCATAAATTATTGAGTTAAGAGGGGTTCCACCAAAACATTATACGAAAACGTGTTTTGGGTTCATTTTTATTTTTCGTTACTGATTTTTACTTTTCCAAAAAATATTCATTATTTTTTCTTAGTTATTTATTGTCATTTAATGCAAATTCTTCTTAGAAAAGCTGTTTATGGTTTCTCTCCTTTTTTCAATTACAACGTTTGCGGTATTCTAAAACATAGTGTTCCGATTTAATTTCATTGGGGGATATATCTTAGATTGTTTTACCTGTTTGAATGCCCCTGCTTTCCAAACATGGACCCTTTCGATTATTCCGACGGCCTCTGGGTATTTTTCTACGTCGTCTCTCTTTATTTATTTGGACTTTTTGTTTTGGCATCTACCCTTAGGGTTTCAAGATAATAGTTTTCCATAGATTATGTGGTATATTTGGAAGACCCGCATGGTAAAGTTTTAAGAGGATTAGGTGTGGGTCCAAATGTACTTTTTAAAAATGTGGTAGCACATGCACTAGTGTGGGAGAAGGCTATGTCTTGGGAAACTAGCCGTCACACAAATGTGAATCATTTGCCAGGTCCACCAACATACAAAAGTCTGAAAATGTTACATGTTACCTTGATGGATTTCGGAAGCATACAAACCCATTCTACGGAATCGGATGGTATGCTTGAAATGTTATCACATTAATATGACGGTTCTCTATTTCTTCACGCTGAAGATTTTATGTAAGCTTGTCTCTGTTCATTTGCACAAATAATAACAAAGTGTATTTTGTGAGGTTCAAACATCAAACCTTCTCATTTAAAAGCATTCGTAGACATTTGACCAATTATTGAGTTAAGAGGGATTCCACCAAAACATTAAACGAATACGTGTTTCGGTTCATTTTATTTTTCATTTTGCCAACAGTGACTTTTACTTTTTCGAAAAATATTAATGATGTTTTTCTTAGTTATTTATTGCCATTTAGTGCAAAATCTTCTTAAAAAAACTGTTTATGGTTTCTCTCCTTTTTCCAATTACAGCGTTTGCGGTGTTCTAAAACGGTAATGTTCCTATTTAATTTCATAGACAGATATATGTTTGAATTATTCTTATAAATTACTAATACAAATAACATATATTTTTTTTCATATGTATGTTACAACTCACAAGACGGATTCATAGACATACATAAAAATAATAATTTTTTTAATTACCCTTATATTAAACATATTAAAACTCTGTATTAAACAAGATTCTTTTTGAGAAATTGCCTAAAATACCACATTTTGAATTCTTTTTTCCAAAATACCACATCTTTTTAAAAATTCCGAAAAATACCACTTTTTTTTCTTCTAAAGTTCCAAAAATACCACAAAATTAAAAATTGATTTTTAAAGTTTAGAATTTAAAGTTTTGGGGTTTGGGTTAACTGCTCCAAAATTAAGGTATAGTTTTAGGGGGGTAGGGTTTGGGTTTGGGGTTTAGGGTTTACGACGACCTCTTAATTTGAGAGAGTCTAGCTCAGGGCTAAATTCGAGCTGATCAAACTTTGGCGCCGTTGCCGGGGAGTCAAAATCACCTATAGGATTTTGATTCTAGAATTTAGTCTAAGTTTTTATTTTCGTTTTTACGCATTTTTCTTTTGATTTTGTGTGTTTCAGGTGCTAAGAGGAAAGCTACAAGCGAAGATGTTGAATCGCACTGTGGTTTTGATTCCGAATGTTGAAGGTGAGTTGTTTGATAGAGAAGGAAACAGATACAACGACCAATGAAAGAGGCTCGATGAAGCTAGTAATGCTCTTGTAGAGGCAGAGCAGGTTGACGAAGTAGTTGCAAGACAACGTTCTGAATTAGATCGTCAACAAGCTGAGTTAGAACGTCAGCGAGCTGATCTAGAGTGTCAGGCTCAGGCGAATCGTCAAGTTCAGGAGGTTGTGGTGAACCAACGCACTTTGGGAGATTACAACCGTCCTGAAGAATACTATGCCAACAGGGCAGTGATTCGGCCTCCTGGATTTCGTAGGAGAGATTTTGAGTTGAAGCTCGCATACTTTTCTTTAGTGGCTCAACAACAGTTCCATGGGCACCCAACCGAGCATCCCATGGATCATCTTGAACGGTTCGAGGATCTTGCGTCGAGCATCAAGGCTAATGATGTATTTGAAGACTACATCCTCTGCAAGCTTTTCCCATACTCTCTTGCTGGAGAGGCAGCTTCTTGGCTGAAACAGTTGGAGCCAGGCTCATTGACAACTATGAATGACACCAAGAACACTTTTGTGAACCACTTCTACGATGAGGCACGTTCTGAGGATTTGCGCACTAAGATCTCGACATTCGCTCAAGGTCCAACAGAAGCCTTCAAAGCTTCATGGGAACGTTTCAAGGGCTATCAGAGAGACTGTCCACACCACGGTTTCACAAAGATTCAGGTGTTGGGCATCTTTTTCAGAGGAGTAGATTGGAGGCATCAGATGACCTTGGATTCCGCCAGTAATAGGGATTTCAAAACTAGATTTCCAGCTGACTGTCTCATGCTTATCAAGAATGTAGCTTCGAGCAACAACACGAAGAAGATTGATGAGGAAAGGAGAAGAAAAGGAGGTCTTATAGGTGGTGTTGAGATTGCTGAGGTGAAAGCTAGGATTGATTTTGTTCACAACCTTTTGGTGAGGGAGAAAGCAGTTCATTTTGCTCAGGAAGTAGACACCTTCTTACAGCTGAAGATGATGGTCAGTTTCAATAGCAAGATTGACAGCTTATATGCTAATTTGAATGGAAAATTGAGGCTATCAATCTCCATATGAAGAAGCTGGATACTCAGGTTGCTCAGACTGCAGAATCAGTGAAAAGGCAAGAAGGTTGTCTTCTAGGAAAAACGGATAAGAACCCAAGGCACTTCTCAAATTCTATCACATTGAAGAGTGAAGAACAAGTGATTCCAACTTTAGAGAAGTGTCAAGATGAGGATTGGCACGTGGTTCTTGATAAAAACTTGAAATTGTGGGCTATGCAAAGATCGACGCTTGAAGAAAACTGTGAATTTTGAGATTGCAGAGCCTGTGTCGATCGACACACCTCATGGTGTCGATCGACACCAATATCTTACGGTAATTTCGAAACAGACAGTGTCGATCGATACACCTGAGGAGTGTCGATCGACACTTGTTAAAAATGCAGAAAACTTGAAAAATCAGTTTGAAATCGTCATCGAATATGTCTACAAGCCCAAGATTCCATATCCAAGGAGCCTATACCCTTCACCTATCAACCATGACAGTGAAAAAACACTTAAGGATAAAGGGAAACAAGCTCCAACATCATTGAGGAAGCTACCAAAGTTATTGAATCCAAGAATGTTCGTTGTTCCGTGCTCAATCAAAGGTATGGAATTGAATGATTCTCTTTGTGACACATGAGCTAATGTGAACGTCATGTCTGAGGCTGTTGCAAAGAAGCTAGAGATTTTGGAGTTACAACCTTCAAAGACATATATCGAGCTTATAGATACCTCTTCTACAATTTCAAAAGGCTTTCTTCCTGACGTGTTGCTTCAAATAGGAGATTGTCTTGTTCCTACAGACTTTTACATCATTGAGACCAAAGATAATAGTTGTAAACCATTGGTTCTTGGTGCACAGTTCCTTGCAACAATGGGAGCAATGGTGGATTTTCCTAATAAGCGAATCTCCTTCTCGAACATCAACAAGAAAGTATTTTATCCTGCAGTTCTTGTCACACAGGCTTCTTGTATGAGTGTCAATGTTGGAGATACGCTGGATTTTGGAGATGAAACAAAGAAGGTTCAAAACGTCCTCAAGTTGGCTCCTCTCACTACACATCATGATGTCAACATTCCAGCGAATTCCAAGTGCCAAAATATACCCAAAGTGAAGCGCAAAAGGACTTCAAAACCATTCTCCAAGTTCATAATTGTCATTCCTTTAGAGTTGAGGGAGAACGAAGAGGTAGTTATCCAAGAGATAGTGAATAAAACTATGAAGTTTTTTGCTGGTATTGTTCCCTGCAAGTCTGGGGGAGTGCACTTCGGAGATCCACCTCAGGTCTAAATAACTCTGACACAGTCAAGCTAATGACTAAAAACAAGCGCTTGGTTGGAGGCAAGCCACCTGTAAGTCTTTTCTTTTCTTTTCTTTTCTTTCTTTGAGTCATTTTTCTTTCTTTTGAGTCAGTTTGTTAGATTTCTGAATTTGTGAAACTTACGAAACTATATCATGTGTTGTGCTATTTGAACGTGTTTCATTTAAGTAATCTGCAGTTTAACTTTGGGTTGCTCACCTGACATAAGCCACACAAACCATGATCTCAGAATTTTAACAGTGCGCCGATCGACACCGTGCGTGGATGTGTCGTTCAACACATCCACGCACCTCCTGTAGATCGACACACCTGATGAGTGTCGATCGACACATCCACTACACAGGTCCAAGTTTCTCGTTTCACACATTTTTTAGTTATTTTCTTTTCCTTTTCACCAATCTCAGATCTAATAACACTGGGAACAGTGTTGTTCAAGTTCGGGGGAGGTAGTTGCTAACTTTGTTTATGTTTTGTTTTGGAGTCAAAAATTTGTTTTATTGAGTCAAATATAGGGAACGATGATCTTTCGTAAGAACAAACGCTCAGTTTTTGCGATTTTAAACTGTTGCGATGAAGCCTTTGGAAGGAGCGATTTTGAAACCAAATGATAGTATAGGTTCCCCTCTTATCGCAGTTTGCAAAAAAAAGAAAACGCTCAGTTATTTTCTTTTCCTTTTCACCAATATCAGATTTAATAACACTGGGAACAGTGTTGTTCAAGTCCGGGGGAGGTAGTTGCTAACTTTGTTTTTGTTTTGTTTTGGAGTCAACAATTTGTTTTATTGAGTCAAATATAGGGAACGATGATCTTTCGTAAGAACAAACGCTCAGTTTTTGCGATTTTAAACTGTTGCGATGAAGCCTTTGGAAGGAGCGATTTTGAAACCAAATGATAGTATAGGTTCCCCTCTTATCGCAGTTTGCAAAAAAAAAAAAACGCTCAGTTATTTTCTTTTCCTTTTCATCAATATCAGATTTAATAACACTGGGAACAGTGTTCAAGTCCGGGGGAGGTAGTTGCTAACTTTGTTTTTGTTTTGTTTTGGAGTCAACAATTTGTTTTATTGAGTCAAATATACAGAACGATGATCTTTCGTAAGAACAAACGCTCAGTTTTTACGATTTTAAACTGTTGCGATGAAGCCTTTTGAATGAGCGATTTTGAAACCAAATGATAGTATAGGTTCCCCTCTTATCGCAGTTTGCAAAAAAAAGAAGATCAAACTTCAGACTAGCACACTTGATCTCCATCTCGCTATATTCTCTCTGGTGATGTCACGACAGTAATCGTTCCAACATTCATGACTCCTTATTCCTTTTACCACTCTTTGTTGACCTGAATGGCCAGTTCATTTTTAGTTGGTACCCAACCCCTAGCCTTAACCATGTGTTCAAACCTCATGCAATCTTTTTCCCTTTGTTTTATGTGCAGGCATATGTATAAACACATGAGAGAAAAAGGTCTAACGCAGGTTTTCATTCACAAAACTGCACAGGACGAGGATTTGGTTGGAGAACTTGACGATGAGCGACGATCCTAGGCATTCCTTGGGATTTCATGCATAATAATGGTAATTTTCGAGACTAACTGATATGCTCAAATTTACCCTGAGATACTCTCTCAAATTAAGAGGTCGTCGTAGTAGGGGTCGAATCACTGGGAGTCAAATCAAACGATAGGATATATGACTTCGAATTGAGCTAAGAAAATAAAGTAAAATAAAAGCAAGAAATAATTCAAAACAAAGAAAGATTGTTGGTTTTAAGAATTCAATTAAACAAAAGCTAGGTTTTCGGGAAATTCGCAGGCAAAGATAAATTGTAAAATTATAAAACTGTCAGGATTTTAATGAAGAACCGTTCTCGAACTTGAAACTCTAATGTAAAATTAAACGACTTCCGTTGAATTAATTATCTATGCATAAACCCTAGAAATCCAAATTCTTTTGTAAAATCAATCAATTTATGCAAGCATTAAAGTTCAGGTTTCAATTGTTCACAAAATCCCTAAACCAAATTCCTTTGAGAATAAGTGATTTTGCTCATCTAAGATTATGGTCAGGTTATTAATTGATGCTTCCGCTTCTAACTAATCAACCTAAGATAGCTAATTTAGAGTGATCAATCCTAAATTAGGGTTATAACAATCTAGATGAAGAACCAATAGATAATCCTAACATGAATTCAATTATAACAATCCATCTTAATTCCTTTGAAAAACCCTAAACCTAACAGGCAAATTACTCAGACATGGAAGCAAAGCAAATCACAATAGCTGAATAATACTGCATTAAAATAGAGTAAGAAAGAATTACAGAAGGGTTTGAAGAAATCTGAATGGTCTGAAAACTTGTCTCCCTAACTCTCTAAATCTCTCTGAAAACCCTAGGTATTTGATAAAAGAAAAAAAAATGAAAACTAACACTCAATACAAAAAATACTCGATAAAACCGGGTTAAATCATGGTCAAAAGATGGTATAAACCATGATATATCACTAACACTTATGTAGATCATTCCCCCCTATTCAGTAAAAGAAAAAAGAAAACAAAATTCGAAAATTTCGAAAATTTCATAAGGGAAAGGGAATGATCACTTTCAATAAGTCTCTAGCTTCTAGGAAAATCCCAAGGAATTGAATGTATGGATGTGAGTAGTGGAACTTGTGATTTTTATGCTTTATGATGGTGTTTGGTTCTTGATTTCGATTTGGAGGAGAGAGTGCAATGTGAACGAGAAACTGTGGGCATCAACTGGACCAGTCTCTCTCTTGTGTTTACGCATAATGTCTGCATCCACCAAATAAAATCTGGTAACCCTAAACACCTTTAACTCTACTAAACACCAAAAACCTTTTTACATAATACCTAACCTTTTACTTGGTTGACATCTATAGAGAGAACTCCATGATCACTTTGATAAAGTGTGCGACAGTTAGGAGAATGTGAAATTGATGGGTTTGCAGGCTAAGATTTGAGGCCAAACCTATGATTGTTGAGATTCGTGACTGCCAAAGGTACTTTGTTTATATGCAGCGAAAGGGTCAAGGAAGCAAAAGCAATGTTCCAAAGGATAAGTGAGTTCTCGTGATTTTCAAACCTCGACTTCATTCTTAGTCTTTAATTTGCTTGAGGACAAGCAAAAGCTAAGTCAGGGGGAGTTGATATATCATGGTTTTCACCAGTTTTCGACCATGAAATAAGTCTTTTTATCGATTCTTTTCATCATTTTTCGAGTCTTTTTAGAGTCTTGGCAAGTTATTGTACGTGTGGAGCTTAATTGGTGATTATGAAATTTTTTGGAGCATTGCCGAAAGAGGAGCTAAAGTCGGTAGGATGGATTTTGAATTACCGTCGGATACATGTGTCGATCAACACACTCTATGAGTGTCAATCGACACCCACTTTTCAGAAGCCGACGAAGTGATTTTTAAAGTGTTGCAGAATTGACTTTTTGCCCCAGAAATTTCCAGAAGTTATCAGAAAAAGCCCACCACGATTTCAGAACATTATATATACTGTTCCTTTAGGTTTTTAGTTTTCTATCTTGTTTTCTATTGAACAAAGTTGAGAGAGATTTTTTTAGAGCTTTAGGGAGAGAAGATTGCTTCATACTTTCGAGATTTTTTCGAACCCTCTGTATCACTTTCTTATTCTCTTTTATATACGTATTATTCAACCATGTTTTATTTTGCATCCATGTCTGAGTAATTCTCTTGTTAGGTTTAGGGTTATTCGAAAGAATCAAAGTTTAATTGTTAGATTAAACTCACTTGTTAGGATTATCTAATTGGTTCTTCATCTAGATTGATTTAACTCTGATTTAGGATTCGCGACCCTGAATTAGATATCCTAGGTTGATAAATTGAAATGGGAGTGTAATTGATTAACTTGAAATAGATCTTAGATGAGCAAAATCTCCTTTTCGCAAAGGAATTTGGTTTAGGGATTTTGTGAACAAATTGGAACTTAAACTTAACGCTTGTTTAAATTGATTGAATTCGCAAAGGAATTTGGCTTTCTAGAGTTTAAGCATTCAGTTTTCGCAACGGAAGTTGGTTAATTATATCTTAGTGTTTCAAGTTCGAGAACGGCTCTTAATTAAATCCTGACATATTTTAATCTACAATTTTGATTCATCCTCAGAAATTCCTGAAAACCTAGCTTTTTATTTAATTGAATTCTAAGAAAACAAGAATCTTTCTTCGTTTCAAATTGTCATTGCATTTACTATTACATTATTCGCTTAGCTTTATTTGAAGTCATACATCTTATCGTTTGATTTGATTCTCAGTGATTCGACCCCTACTACGACGACTTCTTAATTTGAGAGAGTCTAGCTCAGGGTTTAATTTGAGCTTATCACCTATGTTCATTATCGTAAACTAGTTTAGTTTTCAATCTTGAATTCTATGAAAAAATGCACTTGTTGTAAACACGTTTTTTATTTTACATATATTTTACATTTAGTTCAAAAAATAAAAATATTTGTTCAATTTTCATTCTAACGTATCTTCATTAGTTTGTAATAAGACAAATAATTGCATAAAAATCATCGAAATACGACAATGAATACCGGGGAAAAAACCTAATCTCAGATTCTTTGCATTACAACATGCAAACGCAAATGCAAATGCAAATAGCAATGTGTCCTAAAATCTGTTGTTACCATTCACTTTCAACAGCTCGATTGATTATCAAACGACCCAAAAATAAAAGAAAAAACAGAGATAAGACCTAACTGATTACAATCGTAAGAAGAACAATCAGACTTAGGAAATGGACAACTGATCTAATCAACTCCTCTGTTCTTGCCGCCAAATGGGTGCGTCTTGCTAATCAACTGATCAATATTTTCTTCTCTCTCGGCCACATCTTTCAATACTTTCTTTACCTCCTCAACGATTGAGCTCACGAACTTACTCTAGCAACTATGATAACAGAGAGTTATGTTTCAACTTAATTAAAAACAGAGATTCAGAAGAAAAAAAAAGAACCGTATTAACCAGAGTTTGGCCCAAAACCTCCTAGTAATTTATAAAAAAAAAAGTAAGAGAATGGAACTAAACCAAACATGTATTGTGGAGAAGACAATCCAAGCTTTCTGGAAACACAATCTAAAGCGTCCTTCCATCTCCGGAAATTTTCCTTCTCACCGCAATGTGTCGACTTCAACTTCCGGAAATTGTCGCCGAATCTTCCTTTCAGTCTCTTCACATCGTCTGTTTTCATCTTCAAGAAGATAGGAATCACTTGAATACTTCCTTGATCCAAGCATTCTTTGATCTTAGCTAACTCATCTAAGCACCATCTCGACTCGGTGTAGTTCTTTGGGAAGATTGCCAATGCGACTCTCCATTCCTCAATCCTATTGAAGAGATGGAAATTAAGTGGAAATTTCACCATGGCATATAATATTGATTGATATGTTTTGATTGGTTAATTTAAATGATGCGTCTCTTAAAATTCTTTTTGAATAACACACATGATTTGTTTCTTTTCGCGTCCTCAATTAATATATATATATATAATTATTCTATGTTCATCTGTACAAATGATAATAAATTGCACTTTTTAAGATTCCAAGTTTCAAACCTCCGATCTCTTGATATAAAAGCATTACTAAACTTTTGATCAGTCAGTAGGTTAAGGGGGATTCCTCCAAAACATTACACAAAAACGTGTTTTGGTTCATTTTTCTTTTTTCTTTTTGCCAACACTGCTTTTTACTATTAAAAAAAGTATTTGTTTTTTTAATTACTTATTGTCATTAGTGCAAATACTCCTTAACAAAGTTGTTTATGACTTGTGAATAAGAGAAGAAAATGGGAATTGGTTGTGTTATTCCATCAATAATAGAGAGTGTTGGGGTTAGATCTCATTCCGGTAGAGATCGTCAAAAAAATGACTAAGTACCAGAGGTGGGCGCGCAGTTATCTGGACCAGCTCTGTTTCCGGGACTAGCTCTCCTGTCTTCTGGGACGAGCTCTCCAAAGTGACTGGGACCAGGACTAGCTCTCCTGCTTTCTGGGACGAGCTTTCTAAAATGACTAAGTACCAGAGGTAGGCGCGCAGTTATCTGGACCAGCTCTGTCTCAGGGACCAGCTCTGTCTCTGGGGCCGGCTCTCCAGAATAACTGGGACTAGGATCGGCACCTTTCCAGGACAACGTCTATAGTAGTCATTTAGACTCCGAGAGACCGTTGCGACCATTTCACTCCAAGACGGAGAATGGGCCGAGCTCAGAAGGCCCACATTGGGAAGAACGAGTCGGGAGCCCACGAGTAACAAGTCACGCCGACCTCTACTACAAGACTGAGCCTAGAAGACGAGCTCTCGGATTGAGGAATTCGACCTTATCTCTTTAGGCGTAGACCTAGGCCGACTTAGACTTGTATAAATAGATCTAGGATACCTCCAAAAGGGGGATCCGCATTCTTACACAGAAACCACTTGTAATATTTGCAAACAGATTAATAACATACTCTCTTGAGATCTTCGCTAGGCGTTTCTCATCTCAGAACTTTCAGACCTAGACCATTGACTATTTCAACTGTGCAGGTTTCCACCACCACAGTTTGGCGCTAGAAGGAGGGTCCTTGAAAGTTTCCTACTCCGAAGAACCACCGCGAAGAGATCCAGAACACGATGACTGACGCACGACGTATTGCTGATTTGAAAGACATCGCGCCGAGAGATCTGGAAGAGGGCGAGATCCAGGCTGAAGGAAGTACCAACAAGGACCAAACCGCTGGGGACGATCCACCAGCAGCAAGTGCCTCTCGCACCGATCGGCCTGGCGAGAAGTCGAAGGAAACCCCGAGAGCGAGCTCGCTACTTCCTGAGTTGTTGCAGAAGATGAGCACGACACTGGACGCGTTGCTGGAAAGCGTCGAGCGGCAAAACAGTGCCAACATGACAATAACCGAGGAGCTCAGGTCCATAGGAGCAGACGTCCGCGCACGACCCCTCGAGCCAGGTCTGTTCAGAAAACCAGCAGCACGAATCGATCCAGTGGCACTCAACTTCACCACACCAGGAGGGTCGTCGAGCCGACCTCGGCACCAAAATCCATCGACCGCCGCAAACGATGGACGATCCGCTCTTTTACCCCAGACACGACAAGAGAAAGCGAAAGTCGGCGACGAGCCAATAGACCTCGACAACGACGACGAGGACCTGGCTAGAAGAGTCGTTCCTAAAACGATCTTCACTGAGACAGTGAGAGATCGGCAGGGAATGGCCACAGCAAGGAACGATGATCCTTGACACATAGCTTCACAGCAATTCTCCACCATCGGAGACGATGGCCCCGTGAGGAGAGTCGCACGCAATGCTGATCTTCCAGAAGAAGAAGTGGCACGGCGAACCACTACAAGGCAAAAGCATGCCGACCCACAAAGGATGACCCTACAACGTTTCTCCCCTTTCAACGACAAGACCGATCACGGATATGCCAGACACGTTTCGGAAGAAGAGGAAAACGTTGAGTGGGTGAAACAGGCAGAGGACGCTGAAGCAAAACAAGCCGTGTTTCAAGCCCAGCATGACCAGATGGCCGAATTTTGAGCTTCGTTAAGTAGGACTACTGTCGAGTTGAAGACTATTCGTTCGCAGATGCATCGCGCCACTAGCAAGGCACCAGAACTTGATCTGATCTTGGAACAAGCTCAGCACACTCCTTTCTCGGCACGCATCACTAAAGCTCGAGTGTCAGACCCAGGAAAGATTAGGGTGCCAACCTAGGACGGAACCGAAGACCCAGCTGACCACCTCAACGAATTCAGTGTGGCTATGACAAGATAAAATTTCAAAGAGGAAGAGATAGAGGTCGGGCAATGTTTGCTTTTAGTAGAAAACCTCAAAGGACCAGCTCTCAAATGGTTTAAAGGGCTCAAAAGTAATTCTATCGATACTTTCAAATAGTTGACAGAGGCCTTCATTAAGCACTACTCCATCTTCATTGAAACTCAAACGTTTGGCGCCGATTTATGGTCCATGAACCAAGGACTAACCGAGTCTCTCAAGACTTTCATCGAACGCTTCAAGTTGGTATTATCGCAAGTGAAAGGGATAGATGACTCGGACGCACTCCGAGCGCTGAGAAGAGCCATATCGCACGAATCTTACTTCTGGAAGGAGATGTCTCTCAACGAGCCTTCGACTATCCAGGATGCTCTGCATCGAGCGAAGAACTTTGCCAAAAGCGAAGAACTTTTCCAAAAGCAAAGAAGAAGCGAAGAAACTCGCAAAAATGTATGGGAAGTCAAAACAGAAAAATGACAGCGACCACCAGCCAAGCCAGGCGCGAAAAACCCGTAGTGGAAATTTCGTGCAACACGAAGGAGCCCACAACTATCAGGTGGATTCTCCTAGCTATGGGCACAGCCAAGAAGAATGTTTTCCTAACCCGTGGACCGGTAATTCAACTTACGACGAGTCGTTATACTGCGACATTCATCACACTCACGGGCACTCGACAGTATACTGCCAGTCTCTCGACTCGGCGCTCACCCAAAAGCTATTAGACGGTGAACTCCGCGATAAATTCAACCTTAAAGACTTTGAATTAGAGGAAAACAACGTAGAAGTATCGCCGATCAATGAAGAACCGCCTAAACGCGGAAGACAAAACGATGATTCGGCACAAGGTAGACCAGGAAAGAAGTACTACCATTAAACACCCATTCCATCATTCATCTACCACTTACTATGAACTACGGGTGACTTGATCCCTGTAAAGGGTACGTAGGCAGCCTATTTTCGTATGGGTTCAGTTGTCCCCCTCCCAATAAGGGGGGGCGGGAGGGGGGGGGAGTGGAGTACTTATACTCCCACCTCTGTTTGTCGAAACCAATGGTTCATTGTAAGAGCAGGTGTGTTTAGAGAGAAGCACACTTGTAAACCAAATGACCATTCAAAAAACCCAACAACATCGTTGGTCAAAAACTAATGATCGTTATAGGAGCGGTCGTGCACAAAGAGTGACCCGGTCGTAAACCAAAACGATCATTTGAAAATCCCAGCAAACCTTAACGCTGGTTGCAACAACGTAACATGCTTACTTCTGAAGTTGGGTGGTCAATGATGACCTAACTCTTATAACAAGGACGAGCACCAAAATATGGCAACATGTTCATATGGATTTTTAAACAAAGTCATTTGAACCAGACTAACTATGCATCCTAGAAATAGATTCAACAAGGATACAATTCATCACTATTAGTTGTCTTTCTAAAGTCTAAGTCAAGAAAGCTGGACTTAACAGAAAAAATAAACAAAATAAAAGTTTCATTCATTATCACTTTTTATAGACACAAGCCATCTACGCGCGAAATCAAAGTCAAGTCTAAAACGTAAGCACTAATAGGCGCGCAAAGCAACTAAGGGACAATCCCCTCATCATCAACAACTCCCGCAGGAGCAGTCATGGTAGTCGGCCTTGCTGCCTCCTTGGTCCCGGTCTTCCCAAAGGCTCGTCGGTCCTGGTCTCCTCAATTACCTCGTCGGTCCTGGTCTCCTCAAAGACCTCGTTAGTCTTGGTCTTCTTAAAGACTCCTCGATCCTAGTTTCCTTAACGATGTCCTCGATCCTAGTCATGGTCACCTCGGCCCCATCTTCGCCAGTACGTACAACTTCCCAACTTTGCTCACCAGCAACAAGTTTCGTCTTGGCAGCAGAAATAGTGGTCGGCGCATGTGCAGTAGTGGTCATCGCGGTAGAAGGTGCAGTAGTGGGCGCAGGTGCAGGAGTGGGTGCAGCTAAAACATGCACAGTAGTGGGCGCATGCAGGAGTGGGCGCAGCTAGAGCAGGCGTAGTAGTGGGCGTAGCTAGAGCAGGCGTAGTAGTGGGCGCAGCTAGAGCAGACATAGTAGTGGGCGCAGCTAAAGCAGATGCAGTAGTGGTCGGCGCAGTAGTGGGCGCAACTGAAGCATATGCAGCAGTCAGCGTTTTCTCTGAGAAATACGAGTATCGACGACGTGCTCATCAACGAGAGATGAAATCTGTGCATTCGCTGCATCATTCGCATCTGAGACCAGGACTCGAGTCACTTCTCTATCCTTACAAGGACGAAGCCAGGAGCTAGACTCCGCGTCAGAACAGTTTATTTCGAAGCTCGGTCCTAGGCTCTCCAAACTGGTTGTCCTCAGCTTCGAAATGGACTCTAAGAATTTCTCAAAAGATGACGTGGGACTTAACATCGAAACAGTGTTCGGGAGTGCTTAAGTATCAAAGCCACGTCTTAAAACCCGAGAATCCACGCCACGATTCAAGATGCGCAACGAGTTATCGAGTCACCATGGTCACAGTAAATACCATAGTTTTACGCATCAACGTCCCCAACTAAGGCAAGCTGGTTGTGAATTTAGATTTTCACTTCCTTTGGTTAAACTCGAATTAAACCAAAAACGTTAGGCGCACTTTCGTTTTCGGTTACGCAAGTTCAAGTCCTCAATATCACGGTAGAACTAGAATCGTCAATGAAACGCCGAGTTCTCCAACCAAGCGCCACCACATGAGCCGAAAGCTCTACTAAGCCACGCCCTCTTACACGAGTCGTGACCACAACTGCCTCAAAGGAGCTACAACTCGGCCTCACTGGAGTCTCACTTGTAACGAAGCTACAACGGTGACGAGATGAGGATGAGGCTCTTGAACTGGTTGAGCACACGAAACGCTGAGGTGACCGCGACGACGGTGAAGATCCCCGAACAAGAACTGAGCTCTCGGTGGTGAGCTTTTCTGGAGATGATGAGACCATAACAGAGCTGCGACGATGATGAGCTCGGCAGCTCTGCCTCCGGCTAGATCTCTTCAGACTGTCGCCGACCACTGCTCCGTAACCACGACACAATTCGACCTCCAATCTCTGACGAATTAACAGAACCGGCGACAAGCATTCTTATCGACGACGAGCACAAGTCTCACCTCCGGCAAATCTCCCTAGAAGGACGACGGATGAACCCCTCTAAGAACGACGAATCTGGCTTTGTTCTCTCTCGACACTCCGGCTCTGTTCTCTCTCGACACTCCGGCTCTGTTCTCTCTCGACGACGACTCTGGTTCTGATTTTTCTCGGCGACGATCCTCCCAGAAACAAGACTTCGGCGTCAAACTGGAATTATGCAGCAACTAGTTCTTGCCAGAAAATCGAGAACGCAGACCGGACTTGACAACGGCGAAATCGAGCAGGAATGGAGAAGGATCAGTCGGCGCAGACCAGAACAAGAAGAGCTCGTCGACGTGAAGATAGACGGCGGAAGCAATGACTCGCCGGAAAATTTGGAGGTGGGTCGGCGGCATGTAACTAAAGAAGAAGAAAAAAAAGAAAAAAATTCCAAAATCCTAGATCTAAAACAGAAAATAGAGAGAGAAGAGAGGCTACCTTTCTTTTGGTGGAGTGAAGTTATGGAGAAAAGAAAAGGGGAAGGAGTATTTATAATGTTACTGTCAAAATCCTGGAATGACACGTTTCAGTAGTCAGCGGGAACAATTCTGATTTCTGAAATGAATCAAGTGTTTAATTTCCTGCGGGAATTAACAATTTTAATTTTTAAAAGAAATTTAAATTTCCAAATTTCCGCGGGAATTAAATTTTCAGCTTCCGGGAAAAACAGAATCTGTACTAAGTCCGGAAAAATGACTAAAACAGGAAAATGACACCCAGCTCAGCATTAACGTGAACATGTGAGAGTTGGGCAAGACAAACAAGTTTTACGAGCTTTAACGAGAACAAGCTCTACAAACTTGATAGGACCAGTTCCTCCAAACTTTGTAACACAAATTCGAAAACACAAGTCTATTGATAATCTTTACTGGGCTATGCGTTAAACATGAACACGAAAGCTCAGTAAATGTCGGCAGGTCCTCAGAAAAAGGTTTCACAATTTCGTCTCGTCATACGTAGGCCATACAGTACATTTTCTTGAAACTTCACTACGAATATTTTACCTCGGCATCATCAGAACTGATCCTACCGAGCTGGGGGGCTAACTGTAGGGGTCAGATCTCACTCCGGTAGAGATCGTCAAGAAAATGACTAAGTACCAGAGGTGGGCGCGCAGTTATCTGGACCACCTCTGTTTCCGGGACCAGCTCTCCTGTTTTCTGGGACGAGCTCTCCAAAGTGACTGGGACCAGGACTAGCTCTCCTGCTTTCTGGGACGAGCTCTCTAAAATGACTAAGTACCAGAGTTAGGTGCGCAGTTATCTAAACCAGCTCTGTCTCGGGGACCAGCTCTGTTTCTGGGACCGGCTCTCGAGAATAACTAGGACTAGGATCGGCACCGTCTATAGTGGTCATTTAGACTCCGAGAGATCGTTGCGACCATTTCACTCCAAGACAGAGAATGGGCCGAGCTCAAAAGGCCCACATTGGGAAGAACGAGTCGGGAGCCCACGAGTAACAAGTCACGCCAACCTCTACTACAAGACTGGGCCTAGAAGACGAGCTCTCGGATTTGGGCCCGTGACGAGGACAAGGTCAAGACCTGAAGGCGGCCGTCGACTACGCTGAGAGAGAATCCTGAAGATTGAGGAATTCGACCATATCTCTTTAGGCGTAGACCTAGGCCGACTTAGAGTTGTATAAATTGATCTAGGATACCTCCAAAAGGGGGATCCGCATTCTTACACAGAAACCACTTGTAATATTTGCAAACAGATTAATAACATACTCTCTTGACATCTTCGCTAGGTGTTTCTCATCTCAGAACTTTCAGACCTAGACTATTGACTATTTCAACTGTGCAGGTTTCCACCACCACAGAGAGTATATATACAAATATTTGGGGAACAAGTAGAACTTAGGGAACAAGGAAGTCTAGAACATTCTAGAGCATGAGCCTATAATGGGCATCCATCTACATGGGTTTATAACACTCCCCCTTGGATGCAATTATAGTAAAATAATCTGAATGCGAATAGAATGATGCCTCATTAAAAACCTTACCAGGAAAAACTCAATTGGGACAAAACCATGGTTAAGGGAAAAAGAGTGCAACGCGCTTTACTCCCCGTGATGAATGCATAACTAGAGATCTTCGTGACGATGCAAACTTGTTTCTTGAAAGTAGCAGTTGAAAATGTCTTGGAATATAAGTCCGCCAAAGTTTCGCTTGAACGATATGTAGAATATGTAAATCACCGTTCTTCTACAACTCATCGATCTTCTAAATGATTCATCTAGATCATTCTCTTCGTTTCTCTCGATATCATTAATGTATGATATTCTTTCGGGAGATTGATAGACTTTTTTAACTCATTATAATGATAACATTCCTCTATACGTGTCTATCATTTGCGTGTTCTTTGATGTCTCGTTAAAAACCTTGTCATAGAAAAACTCTATGGGAGAAAAACTATGATAAGGGAAAAAGAATACATCCACACATATCATTATATTTCTCCCCCTCGGAAACATCTTCTTCTGGAGATGAATTTTAATCATATATCTCTTTTGAATCAATAAACAAACTCGTATGATTGTCATAAAATCTTTTGAATCATTGGACTTCTGTTCCATAACATCTTTTCTTATAGACTTCATGCCTAAATATTTTCTTGTACAATCTTCTAAAGATTTATCTTGTACATGTTGTTCATGCTCTTCTGGGCATATAAACACATATTTCAATCATAAAATAAAGTAAGAAAAATGCGCTCGCATTTCATGTATGGTACTTCATAACCAAACATATATGAGCATTTTTCTGTAAAATCATGCAAGGATCTTTTAAGATAACATCTTTTCGCTAGATGTGCATTTTGAGATAAAAATCTTTTATCTCAAATTCTTTCTTTAGATATTACACTGTATATAAATCTCTTCCAGAGTTCTAGTGATGTTCAAATCATCAACATACACTGCATTTATAACAAATCTTTTCTAAAATCTCCTTACATTAAATCCTTCTAGGACTTCCATGTAAATATCATTATACAATGATCTTTTATCATATTACTTATGATAACTCTGTTGGAGTTTTGATAATCTTGATCAATAATAATCACTTTATCAAAATCTTTTGATAAATTTACATGGGTATACATTTACATGATTATACCTCTTCGTACATATTTTATTTTCATTTGATCGAATAGAGTTTTCGAGAACATAATTTTGATATCATTAATCATTTAATCATTCAGGGATTACATCCACTATATTTATATCCTTCAAGGATTACATATAAATTTTATTATCCAGTGTTTCATATCTTACTGCCAGACTTGTAAGATATAGTTGCATCCACCACAACCGAAAACATCTCTTCAGCATACATTATGTCTTTGTCATAATCACTATTCTTTCATACAAAGACTCATTTATCATTCACTGGTTTCTACACTTCAGGTGCATGGACTGCTGGTCCAAATATTTCTCAGTTAGAGATTATAATTATACGTCTATTTCTTTTCTCTTTTGGCCAATCATTACCTCGTGTATACTTTTTAGTAGACTTTCTTTCATGATCCTCATTTTCATAATATCAACTGCTCATTGTATGCAAAAATATTACGACGTCGATTTGCTTTATGATTCCATCTTATTCCAAACAAGACACAACTAGCTAGATTTATTCATTCTCAAGTACTTGATTTTCTTTCTTTGTCATGTTTATGTCTCTTCTAGAGATCATTTAGTCTCTTCTAGAGATCATTCGAAATTTTTTCTTTCCTCGATTTGGTTATTCTTAATTTATGCTCTCTTTTTTTCGAGGATAGTTATATTTGGAATCAAATAGGTCTATCACGCTTCAGGCGATCTTTAGACTCTCTAGCAGTTTGATATCGCCCTTATGGGACATCATTTATAATTTGGAGAATATACAGCTGGTATAAGTGACTTTATCACTCTATTTGGGTCAATAAATGTGTCTGGCAATTAATACGCTTAAGCTCTACTTATGAATTATCTTTTTGGACTACTAATGTACATACTTTAGTCCGAGGATCATTGATAATTCATAGATACTTATCTCTCTTTCCAGTTGTTTAATTTCTCCCCCTAATGTTGGAAAAAATGACTCATTAAAATGAGAGCATACTAATCGAGCCTGATATAAATCCTTCTGAGATGACTTAGTATACTTAATTATCTTTCATATCCAACATATACTTATCCTCTTTTGAGGTTCCATCATAGAGTGCTCTGGTGGAGCACTTTTCACATTCATAGATCTTTATCAAAGATCTTTCAGATGGGAACTATTTGGTTTCTAACCCTAAACCAATAATGATGGGGAGAACGATAACTTATTCATTGGCTTGATGTGAATCAATTCTACTAGAATTTTTGTGTATGAAGATGAGTTTCAAGATATTCAACACTTATCCCAATGGAAATATAATAACCAGGCTTCAAATATAAATTTTAGAACTTGTAAGAAAATAACCTCGCAAAATCCAGGTTGCTGGTTTATAACAAGGAAAAACGTGACCTTCTAGGATGCAACAATCGAGCAATGCGTCCATTGAATCGATGCATCTAAATGTCACGAAGTGGATGATCAGCCCATAATCATCTCTTTTTATATATTTCAGAAAAATTGATTGTCCAAATCATCTTTGACTGGTGAAAGCTATATTAAATCATAATGCTTTCTGAGCAAGCAACCTATGATAAATTATTAGGAAAAATCTTCTGGTTTTTCACTTAATGTCCACATAATTCTCTCTTTTTTTCCATATCATCATTAAACCAGGATGACCAATCCGGTTAAGCCAAACATATAAATTTTTGGTAAACTTCGGCTTTACTTTTCATTCATAGTAAACTTTTGGTTTACTTTTCATCCTTAGTAAACTTATGGTTTACTTTTCATTGCTAATCACTTACTCCCTTCAGGGGATATTATATTAACTTCTCTAGTCCATAATAATCAAGTATGGATTTTGATCATGAAGCATGTAGCAATAAACGAGATAACATAGTAAAGTAATCTTACAGATTAATTTAACTAAAACATATATAGATATATGTTAGGAGAAAAAAGAGTTTAGAAATGGAGTGTACCCGGAAAATCCAAAGCTAATGGTGGGTATAGTCAGAAAAATGATGACTATGCGGTCGGTTTGGTAGCTACTTTCTCGAGGATTTGTTTAATCCTTTACTTTTATATAAAAAATATTATATTCACTTCAGAAAATATATCAAAACTAGTCAAATTTGAGTATGATTTCTCATGAATAACTCATATATTTTCTTAGCCTCGAAGATACGATAAGTTTAGAATACTTCTTAAACTTTTGTTCACGACTTTGTGTCTACAAGACAACATTGAGAAGACAATAAGAAAAAATCGTAGGTGTCATTTAAATAGAGTTTTAAGGGATACACTTTTAAATAGACCACTGAAATTTTTTTAATTAATACTATATGTCATGGTGGAATTTCCACATAACTTCCATATAACATAGCTACAAATATATGTCTTATAAATTTAAATTCAAGTAAACGAAATATTTTAAATTAAAATGTTACATAACATAATGTTTTAAAGATTAATAACTTTTAATTCATGTTATTTTTTATTTAGTTTATAAAAATATTTTAATGTGTATTTATATATTTATATATCATAAAAGTGAAGTTTGTGAAGATTATAATAATGTGTGTTTTATATCATAGAAATTAACTTCACCTTATAAAATTATATGAATCTCTAACGAATTATTACATGTAGATATATATATATATATATACTATTTCGTTGAATTTTTATTTTAAAAGACTTTTTTATTAAAAAAAAACATAATTTCTTTTTGGGTTATCTGTAAATAAACCCTCCAACTGGTTAGGGTTTGCAAAAATACCACTCACATCCATTAAATGCAGGTCAACCCTTTAATTATTAGTCAACCTACAATATAACCCTCAGCCGTGCATAGATTTTTCAATCTGTATATAACCGTGTATTACCAATCAAAACTACTTCGTTTTATATATTAAAAACAAACGAAATAAAGAATATTGGGGATTCGAACCCTTGACCACTTGAGCTAACGCAGATTTGTATATGATAGCAGCAACTTTGTTTATAAACTATTAAAAAAGAACGACTTTCTCAGAGATGCATTCACCAAACATATAGATTATTTTATTGATTGAATCAATCTTTGACATTGTAACAAACAAATTTTAAGAGAATCCATAATCTCAACCGTATTTTATTTATACCCAAAATGTTTAGATTTAAAATTAATGTTATGCAAATACATATTTGCAAGATAAAATATATTTATTTTAAGTATATTGTAAATATATCACATACATATATTTCTAACTTTTTGATTTTGCTATTTTAATCTCGCTTTCTAATTCCGTGTTTGCCACGGATCAAAAATTTAGTGTATGTTACAACTCACAAGACGAACTCACAAACGCACACATAAAAAAAATTAAATTTGTAATTACCCTTATAGAAATATTAAATAAGCTTGTCTTTTGTCAACATATTAAGTAAGTTTGATGTTATTATAAGACAAAAACACAGAAAGTAAAAAACAAAGTAAGATTACATTATCTTACCTAAGATTTTTTTTATTAAAACTAAAAGTAATTTATAATTTTTTTAAAAAGGGAACTACACCAGGACTTCCAAAGAGGGTCACCATCTTAGTACTACCCTCTATTCTTTCTTTTTTTGAAATTGTAGTACTACTCTCTCCAGGCGCGCTAACCGGAGGAGTTTTGATGGTATGATCGCACTCCATAAGATAGAAATTTTCAGTCGACGAATCCCACCATAATGTAATTTCATCATTTTCTTTGTAACTTTTTTCTCTCAAGATATTAATCCAATTTTCTGTGAAATAATACTCACCACCATGATTGTATTTTATTAGTGTTACATGGTAAACAATACCTCTCACATCTTTTATCATTACTTCGACACTGTCTGTCAATTTTTCGACTAAGTCCCATGGCATTTCTGGAATTATTAATCGTTCAAAATCTTTTTTTGGTATATGAAGCCGACGATTTGCCACAAGAACGTCACTCCAAGTGAGTTTCTTCTTTATGACCCTTGAAATATTTTTACGTAAACTCAACTCTAAGCTTGAAAGATTTGTTGTACTTAAACTCAACTCCAGGTTGACATTTTGTTCCATTTTCTTACTAACTTGGTCTCTATGAACTTTTGTTTGTGTTTGAGAAATTAAACTCATCGATCTATATTTATATATAGTTCTCGGACAATAAATATTTTGTTACAATTATTAGTGATCTTCCCTCTATAAGATTTTACATTTAATTTGGTTTTTAAAACATTTTAGTAATCCAAAAAGTGTTTTGTATTTTTATACTTCAAATTTTACAAATTTAATTTCTTCTTTTTTCATAATAATGAATATGTTGCATTACAATGCGGCAAGTGTCACAATACATATCTAAAACTAATTCAATATTACACATTGTCAACTTATATACTTTTTTAGTGATTTAGTTGGATATGACAGTCCATATAATGGAAAAAAACAAAAAACAGTATCTCTTTCTCAATAATTACCACAATCGCGGAAGAAACAAAAAAGCCATATATGAAATCACATAAAAAGGTGAGAGTTTGGGTTATTTGTCAACGATTGAATAATTTAAACAAAAACAAAAATGGAAAAAAACAAGTGTTATTGTCTGTACCTATTTGGAAAAAAAAACAAAATGGAAAAGTAGAAAAATAAGTGTTGTCGTCCGTACCTATTCTATACTAATTATGAAAAGTTTTGAGTCTTTACTTAGTTTGTCATATTAGAAAACACAATAAATAAACCATCAAAGTTTAAAGGGTTAATTAGTTCAATAATAGGTTTTTGGTTCAAAAATAAGTATCTAACATCACAAGAGATAAAATTAAGTGAGTAGCAGTGAGAATAAAATAATGGACAATTTTACCCCTATTAAATGTGATAATTATTGACATTAAAAACAAATGTCTGAAAATCCTTTTTCTTTAAAAAATATTTTTCTCATCAATAATTTTGATCTCTGAAAAAGTGGATCTGCTCTCTGCAAAAAGAAAAAAGAAAAAAAATTAGGTAAAAAACAGCCCTACATAACTATTTAATAATATAACTGACTATTTTCGAGATTATATATTATCGACATGAAAATATAGTTGACTATATTTTGTAACTATGATTTGAGAAGATAGTTAACTATTTTTCACGAAACATTCATAATTTTAAAATATAGTTAAGTATGTTAATAACAAAGTTGTCTACTCTACAGATCTTATAACATAGTGGACTATATGAAAACTTTATTTTAATAATTACTTATTTAGACAAAATAGTTAACTATATATTCAGAATGTAGTTGTCCATTATAGTTTGCATAATGAAAAATAATATCATACTTAGCGAACTATTATCAGAAACGTAGTTACGTATTATAGTTTATATAATTGAAAATAACATATATAGTTAACTATTATGAGAACTATAGTTACCTGATTTCTGAAAATAGTTCTCTATCGATCTTCAGCGACAACTTAGATTAACAAGGAGATGAGACGATATAGGGAGCTTAACGTTGGACAACGAGAAGACATATAATTTTAATCCATGGCTGAAGATTTTTAATCTATGATAATTGATTTTATGGATTACTAGAAAAAGATAAATGATGTTTCTGTAAGAAGAAAAAGAAAAATAAGAAGAAGAAAAGAAAGAAACAATGGAAAAAGGAGAAGAAGAAAAAAACAGTGGTTGAAGAAGAAGAAGAATGAAAGAGGCGTAGAAAGAAGAGTAGAAAAAAAAAATTAGGTTTTGGTAATATTAATTATTGATTTTTGTTTTCCTTAATAATAGTTATGAATTAATGATGGGTAGTATTGTCATTTTAGTTGAGCTGAATGTTATTCATTTAATTTATTATTAGATTATTAATTAATGACATAAAACCTATTATACATGCCAATTTCCCAAGTTTAAATATTTTCACCAACATGGAAAATCTTACAAGAAAAAGTTAAGGCATCTCATGGTATTGCAATTTATCAAGTCATAAATAGTTCTTTTTAAGAAAAGAAAATTACAAATAGTTTTCAAAATACAATAATTAGCGTAACTTAATATATAAGAGATTTTACATTTATTATTATTCTTGATTTGAAAACCCTAGCCGCTTGAAAGAGAAAAAGAAAGATTTTTGGTTTAATAGCTTTGGCGGCTTTCATAGCGTAAGAGTTGTGTCAATGTTAATTTGTTCTTATGTGGTTTTACTAGTTATAATTTATAAATTGAAGATTTTCTGTGATTCATGTATTTTTTTTCTACGGTTTTCTCTACTTTGTGAAAAACAAAAAAAATACAGTAGATCTTGTTGTTGAAATCTCAGGGAGTGTTGATCGCATAAATAAAAAAAAATCAAGTTGATTTTATATACATTCAAGCTCCTATTCAAATATTATGTGCGTGTAACTGTTTCGATTCTCCTTATCCGTTAATGTCGCTATTGATAAACAATATATTGAAAATTTGAAATATGAAATAGCAAAACTTTTCAATGTTAAAAAAAAACATAACATATAACAATGTTGTCGTACCATAAAAATATATGGTAAATGTACCATCAATGAGTTACGAGTATATTGGAACATTAAAAACTTGTTTTATCATATATTCTCCACAACAACAAATTGTGCATGATCTAAGGTAGAGAAACAACAAACTTGGACTTCTCACCAAGCTCTACTACTGCAAACTTTAAGGACATCTCGATCTACACATCTAAGTGTTGGATTCAGCAATCAACCGCTACAACGATCCACTCCACATCGTCATACCGATAACTGAATCTTTGTTCGGAAGTTATGAGAGAAACAGAGTTACCAAGGAATCTTAGAGTCACAAGAACTCCATAATCAGCTCGTTAATCTCAACACATTCCAGAGTCGATAACAAACACTGAGGCACATAAGTAAGTTCAAGTTGCTCTGGCTCTGGCTCTGGCTCTGTCGAAACAGAAAGGTCCTGCAAAGAAACAAGCAGAGATTACGTTATATATTTCAACACTGTTATTAACCAAATTATAGACACACTCTTACTAAGATGAGGTTTTTCAGATTTGGATAACTTTCAAGAAAGACAGGAAGGAGTCGTAACATGGAGCTAGAGAACGCAACCTCCAAACGATACAAGTTATCAAATTTTGGAATCGATCCAGTTTGGAATATCGATAGAAGACCTGCGAGAAGAAAGAAATGGATACATCACAGAAAATCAAATTTCACTTAATCGTTATACACGCATAAAAAGTGTAATGTATTTAACTCTAGAGTACGCCGAGAGATGGTCATATGTCTTACACTAGAAATACCGGTGAGAAAAGCACGGATAGTATCTCTCTTCCTCAAATCCTCCGGTTCCAATGGACTACCACCAAACGTGACATTTAATTCACTATGAATATCTATCATGAACAAGGAGCTCAAGTTCTTGATTACAATCCTATCAGATTGATTATCTTTAAAACTCAAATACTCGAGTCCTGGAGCATCAATCTCAACCGAAAAATTTGTTTCACGCAGACCATTATTCTCAAACGAGTAACGAAAGCGTTTCAGAGTCTGAGATCTCCCACGTAGACACATCAGAACGTTTTCCTAATAATAATCAAAAAAGCCTAATCAATGTAAGATCTTCAAGAACAGGACAACCGGAAATAATCTTCTCCATAATCAAAGGATCATCATTATCTTGATACATGGTAGAGAAACAACAAACTCCGGATTGTCCATACCTACTACAACGAGTTTTAAAGGCACCACGTTATTGCTCTTGTAAATCCCCTGAGGCATGTAATCTCTTGTACAAGGAACCATATCGGTCTCAACATCTAAATGTCGAATTCCACAATTAATCGCTTCACCGATCACCGTAACTATTGTACTCATCATACTTTATCTTGAACTTTTGCATTTGTGATTGATTTGGAGGAAAGTGTCCATCATACTCTGGAAGCTTTCGTCGTCCCAAGGATGGAAATCACTGGTCTTTACGTCAAGACCAGGAACCCTAAGCCATAGATATTCCCATCTTTTACCTAAAGCACTTGTCTTAACTGCAACTTTGGTCGGAAGATTTACGAGTATCTGAGCAAGCAAAGAATCCGGCAAATCGCTGATTCTAACGCAAAACTTGATGTCTAAAACACGATAACAATGAAATTCAAAGTCTTGGATTGAATCATAGGCGAAAAGTTTCGAAATTGATTTGAGAAATTTAGGGTACAAGTCGATTTAAACACTTACTGAAACCAAAGTAGAATTGGGAGGGTAGTCTGGAGTCAATGTCTCATATGCTCCCTTCAGATAAGTCAAGGGCCTATATACGCCCGTCATATTAAGATTATTTTAGTCGGACCGTTTTGAGAGTAAATTACTCTTTAAGCAAGTCGAAGTCACGTAATTACGACCCAACCAGCCCTATCCACCCGAGTTTCGACCATTCAGATCTATCCGAATTCAAGACAGAAAATCCCCAAATGCTTTAGAAATCCCTAACAATTTCAAATCTCTCTCAATTTTGAAACTTTCGATCTCCCTCGTCATATCAAAACCGTTCAAAACTGATGGATAACTCGGCTAACTGCGTTGAAGAGTCACAAAAATCAAGGTCTATACAATGGTGAAGACATCTATCGGACCGCCGAAGAAGACAAAGAAGAAGTCGAACAAATCGATTCCGACAGTCGATCCTCCTACAGTTTCACTGGAACCCAACTCACCGGATCCCAACCCACCGGTGGAAGATAAGGAAGAAGAAGAAGTTGAAAAAGACGATGGTGGGTCTGACAAAGGAGAGGAAGATGATTGTGGGTCTGAGGAGGAGGAGGAGGAGAAGAAGAAGAAGATGGTGGGTCTGATAAAGGAGTAGTTGAAGGAACCGCGCATGACTCGCAACCAACAAAGACAGTGGAACCACATGTTGCAATGGTATGTATTTCGAACATCTCCATGTACTTCAAACATCTCAATGCTATTTCTCTTGTGTAAAATTGTATGTGGATATTGTGATTTGAATTGTAGGATACAGAGATAATATATGAACCAATGCAGCCTTTGGAGATGTGTTTCCCTAATAGTGAGTATGGGAAGGCAGTCAAAATCGTGACCAAGTGTTATGTTGACAAGGCAATTGCGAATCTACAAAAGCAAGCTTGATCCGGAGGAGTTGGAATGGTTCCTTGAAAACCCACAGTTTTGTCATTTTTTCACAAGGCGAATACTTGGGTAGGGAAGATTAAGGTTGATTCAAGCTATATTAGTGATGCTAGGTTGTTAGTCTTTCATATTTCATTGATTAAAGAACTCTTAATGTTAGATTAGGAAGTAATTACCCTAAATCTAGATCAGGGTCTTTTGTGAAAATGTCTAGAAGAACTTTAATCATGCTTTACTCATCTTAGCCAATGGAAGTTGATGTCTAACGAGTTTAGTAAGCTTTTATGAACATATCCTTAATGATTCTTGGTTAATATTTAATAAGATGGAAGTTTGTGTTTAGATTTTGATTAAGAAATGAATTAGTACCATGGAAGTGGGTTAATCTAGATTAACTTGAACCTAAATCAATCACTTTTACTCAAGATCCATGCTTTAATCTCATTGATCATCAAGTTTGACTTTTGTTGACTTTTCTTAAATTGCATTTTAATCTTGTTTTACTTACATTTATGCATTGCTTTTCTTTACTTTAGTATTTTACTTTGTTTAAACTTGCATTTTACTTATTGCACCATTTCATATTGTCATTTAAGTTGAGTAAAAACCCCATATCACTCTTTGAATTTGGATTCACCTAGCTTCATTAGCTTCTTGCATTCCAATTGCTTAGAAATCATTAATCCTTGTGGAAAAATGACCCTTGATTACTACATTGATTGCACCATGCACTTATGTTTAGTTAATTGAGGTTTTAGAACCCATAGCACATCTAGGTTGGACATTCATTTGCATTGTTTATCCACCTTTTATATATGCTTCCAAGTTTTTGGCGCCGTTGCCGGGGATTGATTGATTTTTCGTTTTTAGCATTTGGATTTGGAATCTTTTGTAGTGTAGGTTTTATTTTTGTTTGATATTCAATATATCTTGTTTGTCTTTTGGTCTTGCTTGGTTTGTAGGTGCATGATAACAAGAAGTAAGAGTTTAGACAGCTTTGATCTACACATTGACATTAGTCAAGTTAAAAAGCAACCTACATTTGCAAGAAAGGAAAGAGAACGTTTAGCAATGGAAGCTAATGTTGGTCATGGTAATGGCGGTAATCGCCAAGTTAATGAAGTTGCTAGAAATGTGGATGGTAATGGTAATAGAGTACCCGTTCATGCTCCTAGAGAAGAAAGGAGGATTGGAGATTTCGATGAACCGCTCACCAATAGGACAAGAACTGGTATTCGCCCACCACCTTGCGCTAACAACAATTGGGAGATCAAATCGAGTTTGATCAATATGGCACAATCGCCGAAGAAACAAAAATGGAAAAGTAGAAAAATAAGTGTTGTGGTCCGTACCTATTCTATACTAATTATGAAAAGTTTTGAGTTTTTACTTAGTTTGTCATATTAGAAAACACAATAAATAAACTATCAAAGTATAAATATTTTCACCAACATGAAAAATCTTACGATAAAAAATTAAGGCATCTCATGGTATTGCAATTTATCAAGTTATAAATAGTTCTTTTCAAAAAAGAAAAATTACAAATAGTTTTCAGAATACAATAATTAGCATAACATAATATATAAGAGATTTTAGATTTATTTTTATTTCTTGATTTTGAAAACCCTAACCGCTTGAAAGAGAAAAAGAAATATTTTTGGTTTAATAGCTTTGGCGGCTTCATAGCGTAAAAGTTGTGTCTATGTTAATTTATTTTTATGTGGTTTTACTAGTTATAATTTATAAATTGAAGATTTTCTGTGATTCATGTCTTTTATTTTCTACGGTTTTTTCTACATTGTGAAAAACAAAAAAATTACAGTAAATCGTGTTGTTGAAACCTCAGGGAGTGTAGATCGCATAAATAAAAAAATTGAAGTTGATTTTATATACATTCAAGCTCCTATTCAAATATTATGTGCGTGTAACTGTTTCGATTTTCGTTATCCATTAATGTCTCTATTGGTAAACAATATATTGAAAAATTGAAATATGAAATAGCAAAACTTTTCCTTTTTTTTTTTTTTTTTGTCACGAACGCACAGCAAAACTTTTCAATGTTAAAAAAACATAACATATAACAATGTTGTCGTACCATAAAAATATATGGTAAATGTACCATCAATGAGTTACTGAGTATATTGGAACATTAAAAACTTGTTTTATCATATATTCTCCACAATAACAAATGGTGCATGATCTAAGGTAGAGAAACAACAAACTTGGACTTCTCACCAAGCTCTACTACTGCAAACTTCAAAGACACCAATGTCTTGCTCCTGATCTCAATATCTAAGTCTTTTTCTTGGTCTTGCATTCTACAATCAACGGATACAACGATCCACTCCACATCTTCATACCGATAACAAAATATTTGTTTGGAAGGTATGAGGGAACTCATTCAAATGGATTTGAAAAATTAGCATAAATTTTAGAACTCATTCAAATGATCCATTTGGATGGTATTTATTTAGCACAAGATGAACATCAATTCTCATCTCCATTCAAATGGATCATTTCAGCAAACGAACAGGCCCAAAATATGGTCCGGTGTTTGCGAATGGAATCATTTTCGCCTTCTTCAATAGGATGTCGACGTAGTTACGAGGCTTTCGGCATCTTCGTCATCGCGTGAGCTAAACCAGAAGAGTTTCGACATCTGAAATCAGATCTGATGCATCCGCATAAGGAATTCGAGATCTAAACTCAAACAATGGTGAACAAAAGAGGCTTTCTCGATATCCCATGTTTACTTTGATGATATCTCAACTCAAACGAAAGTGAAGAAAAGAAGACTGAGTTAAATGATCACCTTTCAATAGAAACTACTGATTTCAGGATCGTGGCAAAACTTTATCATGTAAAAGTGGAAGTGAATGCATCGAAATGTGATATCGTGCCCAATGACAATCGATTGTGTGTATATGTGTTGATTTGTTGAATTTGTTATATGCATCTTAAAGTGATCATGTTTTCCAATATGGTTTCCAAATGTGCTTTTCTTTGTTTTGTTTGCACGAGCCAATGAGCTTTTCTCTTATCTAGATGAGAAATAGAATTGATGTATTATTGATTTTAAAGAGCCATGAGCTCTTCTTCTTGTTGTTTCAGATGATGAAGATGACTAGAAAAGCTTCGGAAAAGCGAAGATGAATAGAGAACTCGAGACACTTATGTGCTGCTAACTATTTGTTTAATTTGTCCTCATCTTTACGACATTAAAAAGTTGTTATGCTGATGAAACCAGTTTATAGTATCTTATTATATAAAGGAGAGTTTGTCAAAATTATAACTCACGATATCTTGACATGTGTCAATTATAGATCGAGATGATGACACGTTTTAAAATATTCAATTATTAAAATACTCTATATTAAATCAAGCAAATTTCCAAATACATGAACCATGTAAAAAAAAAAATATAGCATTATGTTAAACCAATAAAAAAAGACACATTAACATCTTTCTTATTGTTACATTAACATATTTCTAAAAGTCAAACCAAATCTTATGTAATTCGTTAAAAAGAAAGGTAAAATATAGATACTATTATGTTAAACAAAATAATTGTTAGACCATAAAAATGAAACTTTATATATACAAACAAAATAAATGTTAAACCATAATTATTTTAAAAAAAAAGTAAACATACCAAAACGTTCAACCTTACAAAAATGTTATTAATCCAGAAAAGGCAAATCCAAAAAATATATAATAACACACAACAATCTAACGTACACCCCAAATTCTTAATTTTCTTTGCAAATCATGAATACCACCATCCCACAACTCAGTCAAAGCTGTTTAACTTTTGATCAATTAGATCGAAATTGTGTTTACCATCGAACTATTGCATGTATTCTTTGAAAGTGGGAGGCTAGAAATCTTATGAGAGTGGAACTTCTTCTACTTGATGAAAAGGTTAGTATCTATCAATTCTAACACTTAGATTTTCAATTCTTTAATTAACTTATTCAACACTTATCATACCTTCTTCATGTTTTCCCCACTTATCAAACGTAGCTTTAACATGAAGGTTTTGATCTTTATTTACGATCAAAGGTCTAAATAATAATAATACGTAGAGAGATTTACTTTAAAATTCAATATGAGTTGTCGTCTTCTATCTCTATTATTTGTATGATGATTTCCATATATATATTCTTCACAATATTTTGTCTTTTGCAGTATACTTAACTAAGTTTAAATCTTTCATACTTAACTAAGTTTTTAATTAATCGATTAATTTTAATATTTGACATCTAATGATTTAAAACCCATGTTGAATAGTATTTCAAAATCTTATGATATAATTCAACGGGTTACTAATTAAAATTTAAATATTTTGATAACTAATTTTTAATATAATTATCCGCGTATGCACGCGGGCCTTAATCTAGTTGTTTTTATAAACCAAACATTTGACAATGTGAGGCAAGTCTATGAGTATGAACTTGCCTAAGCATAAAATTTATATTTATTACAGCGATAGTGGTTAACGGTGAGGGTTTCAGCCATTAAGCATGTGTTGCAAGAAATATAACGCCACGAAGTGTGCTTGAGAGTATTTCGGATAAGTAGATTACGATTTCTCAAAATCCTAACACATGAAGATAGACATAGTAAGGCGGTTTTTGTTATTATTCTTATTAACACAAAATTAGACTACATTGCAACACTTTATATATAATCCGAAAATTCAAGAAGAGACAGAGGGGTTTTCCTCAATTAGGGTGCCCAACCCAAATTCAAATCTAAAATTATTTCTTCCAAGCCATAACAAACCAGATGCTCAAACTCGGTTTCTCTCAAATTGGGGTTTTAGGTTTTCATCTTGGGGCCGGCAGGATCACCAAGCCAAATAGAGATTTTGCTAGTTCCACAATGATGTCTCCATCTCTTCTCTTCATAGCTTTCGAATCAGAACGATCAGGTTAAATAAGTGATAATCATCAGAGGAGCTAATCGAGTCTTTTCGGTGTTTTTCGAGTGTTTTAGAGTCTTCGCAGGTTTGTGTACGTGTTGAGCTTAATTGGTGATTATGGAGCATTTTGGAGCATTGTGGAAAGAGGAGCTGAAGTCGCTAGAACGGATTTTCAATTGCTGTCCGATATTGGTGTCGATCGACACCAGGAAGTGTGTCGATCGACACAAGCCCATGACGAAAAGACTTAATAGTTTTGAAGAATTCTTTTTCGCACCAGAAGTTTCAGAAGTTTACAATAAAAGCCCATCACGAATTTTAGGCTTTCTATATAGTTTTATTTTAGGTTTTTAGAGGGATCACCTTAGATTTTATTAAACAAATTGAAAGAGAGTTTTTGAGAGTTTTTGGGAGACAAGTGTACTTCGTTCTTGAGATTCTTCGAATCCTTTGTTTCACTTTCTCTATCTCTTTTATATGCAGTATTATTCAGTCATGATTTGTTTTGCATCCATGTTTGAGTAGTTCTCTTGTTAGGTTTAGGGTTATTCGTAAGGATTGAAGATGAATTGCTAGATTAATATCACTTGTTAGGATTATCAAATTGGTTCTTCATCTAGATTGCTTTAACTTTAATCTAGGATTCGCGACCCTAAATAAGATATCCTAGGTTGATAAATTGACACGGAAGTGTAATTGATTAACTTGAATTAGATCTTAGATGAGCAAAATTTCCTATTCGCAAAGGAATTTGGTTTAGGGATTTTGTGAACAAATTGAACTTAGACTTAATGTTTGCTTAAATTGATTGAATTCACAAAAGAATTTGGCTTAGTAGAGTTTAGGCATAGTTAGTTTTTGCAACGGAAGTTGGTTAATTATACCTTAGTGTTTCAAGTTCGAGAACGGTTCTTAATTAAATTTTGACATTGTTTAATCTGAAATTTTAATTATCCTGAGAATTTCCTGAATACCTAGCTTTTGTTTTAATTGAATCTTAAGAAACCAAAAATCATCATCTGCTTTAAATTAGTTTTTGCTTTTACTTTACATTATTCGCTTAGCTCAATTCGAAGTCGAACATCCTATCGTTTGATTTGACTCCCAGTGATTCAACCCCTACTACGACGACCTCTTAATTTGAGAGAGTACCTCAGGGCAAATTTGAGTGCATCAATTATCAATGGCAACTCTATCATTTCATGTTAAATCTCTATTAGTGTAACATTATAAGATGTCTAGTTTGCTAAATATAAGTAGTAAACGCCCTAACTGGTGGGAGTTAAAGACTTGTAGCGGTTTTTAGTTTCAAGTTTTAAATTTATAACTCTAGATAGAAACGGCAAGTGCATTGCAAATGCAGCACTACTTAGGAGTCGAACCCAAAGGAGTTGATGATGCACAAAGAACCTATATGATGCAGAATAAGCTAAGTCAAACATATTTTTTGGGTTTTAGTTTTATAGAAATAAAAGTGTAAGGAATATATAATCAATGGTTAAATAAGTGCAATTAATGAAACTATGCAACGAAAACAACGGCGAATTAGGATTTAAATGCAAGTTGTTCTAGAACTCAAACCATGGTTATAGAATCTTCCCACTATCGTGGCTCGGATTCCCTATGTCTTACACCCTAATAGACTCGGCTATCGCATGTTTATTAAACCGTGAAAACACACAATGAGATTCAGGTTCAATTGCTCACTAAACTCCATAGCTAATATATTGATTGTTAAGACGCTTAACTCATCAAATACTAGGTCGGTAGATATTAAGAACACTATCGTGGATACATCAACCTAGGGATCGATCTCTGGTTAGCTACGCCAGATCAAGCATTGAGCACAAGTAAAGATGAAGAACAATCTAAGAACAAACCCTAAGTTGCAATTATGAAAGTAAACGCATAACACTTTAAAGGCAACAAATCTAGTCAAGCTAAAACCCAACGAGTTTGTTCAATCTCATTACCACCATGAATTAAGCATAAAACATGATGAATTTGTGATATACTTAAGCATATAGAGATCTTTTCCTTCAAACAAGAAGCCCTTATTGATCTAGCCTTAAGGAACTCTTAAAAAGTAGATGTATTATTAAAAACAAAGAGATAAATGAAATACATGTTTTATGTATTGATTTGTGGTTGCCTTCTTTCCTAAAGAGGCTAAAAGCAAGTATATATTGGGCTAGAAAAGATCCTAAGTCGGATAGCGTTTTAAAACAAAGAAAAAGAAACGTTGCCGAAAGTTCTCGATACAGATTCGGGACCGGTATGGAGACTAGGTCGGCGTGTCTTGATGGGCTTCGTTTCCTGGCGCCGGTCGCGTTACCCAACCGGTATGGCCGGTCGGTACTGGACGTTCTTCATCTTCTCGGCAGTTTGACATATCCTCAGTTTTATGGTTGTATCTCCTTGTGTACAAATCCAAATGCTCCAATTCCAACTCCATTGGAAAGCTAACTTAAAGTGCTATCTTCACTCAAAAGGCTATCTTCACTACAAGTTTCATCAGCGTCCAAGTTCATTTGCTCATTCGTCTATATCGCTAAACGTCCGGCATATGTAATTTGTCTAACTTGGGAATGTACTGTATTTTCAAGATATGACAATTTGGGTTAACTCCTTTGGCTTCTTATATGGTTGTGACATGGGGGATACTCTTTTTTCTCCTTTTTGCATCTTTTTTGATGATTTAACCTGTTAGGACTTTAAAACCTAAGTATACGAGAATAAGTATGAAAACCGTTAGTAAAGTGGGTAAAATATAGGGAATATCACTAACTTCCAAATTAAGTTTGAAAAGGTGTCTACTTTTCTAAAAATAAACCCTTATTAAATCCTATATATTTCCATCCAAACTATTTACTTCTTTATAAACCTCCCCAAACTTATTAATTTTAGCTTTGACCACCCAATTAACTTAATTATTTTTAATTCCACCTCTCTAATAATAAAACTTATAAATCGTGAATACTAGAGGAAATCACGATAAATCCTACCCTAAATTAATAAAAACCTTAAATTAATATAATCTTTTGATCCCGAGTTGGGCAATTGTAAAAACTAAGAAAATTCGTTAAAATTATAAGATAACAATTTTTTTGAAATCCCTATGTAAAATATGGTCCCAATAATAGTATAAATTAATAGTCATATATAATTATGGATATATAACAAATATAATATACTAAAAAATGACTTTAATGATTTTTTGTTTTGATGTAAAGTTGAAATCTCTTTAAAGCTTATTTGTAACTTTACTAACTGCATCAAAAACTTTTATGATTGTTTTCTCGATATGTATCACAAACTTGTACAAAATTTCTACACAAAATAATTGATTCTTTACACATAACTTTAATATATCCATCACGATTAAAGATATTTACCATTATTTGTTTTTTACATTTTATACATAAAATGTATATCATTTTATATGGATATTCTATTTTAATATTAACATTCATTCTACTGCGATCATCGAAATTTTAATCATAATTTCAAGTTAATGTATGTCATTTTTGCAATTGGATTCATTAAGTCTTAATATAACATCATTTGAATAAACATTTAAAGATAATTATTATTATCTAAACATGATTTATCTCTATAAATTAATATCTCTTTAAATTAATAATTTTTCAAAGTCCTAACATTATTAGTTTATAAAGGTGTTGGGTGAAATAAATTCACCTGCAGGTCATTGCTCAAACCCAATTCATCAATAGAATGTTAGGCTGGTTCGTGACCTACTCAGTCCGTCGCTCCCAATTCCTTGCTACAAAAAGGTTTGGCAGTCTTTGACACAGAGAACAAAGTCGCATTTCAGGGCACTGACCATGTCACTCCAGAAAAGAGACGACGAACAAGAAGCACAATTCATAGCACTGACTGTGTCACAGTTCTTGACACTGACCATGACACCGTTCATGGCACTGTTCATGTAACTTTAGACGAGAGAACGACGAACGACAAGCACAATTCATGCCACTGACCATGTCACTGTGCTCGAGAGAACGAATAGGGAGCACCGACACAGTCTGACCAGCGACGAAGTGTGGTTTATAGATTAACCATTAATCGACAAACTTAATATCTGGTTACTCATGGTTTAGCATAGCCACCGACTTAACCTCTCCTTATAATTAAGGACCAACATCACGTCAACTTCTAGAATAATGATAATGGACCAACATGCCCAGTCTAACAAGGATTAGGGTTTCCAACCCTATAAATAAGAGAGTCTCGGCACGAGGAGAGATCATGAGGTCACATACGCAAAAACCCTAAACAGCAGAACCCTTCCCGCCTCTCCACGACGAGAGACAAAACCTTTGACGGTGCGCAACGATGTGCGACAAGAACTCCGACAGTGCTCCACGATGAGCGATATTAATTCTTCAAGTGCTCCACGACGAGCGACGAACGATCGACCAGATAATCTCCTTATGTTTTCTTTGTTGTTTGTTTGTAACTAATACACAAACTCATCAATCGATAAAGTTAATTTCTTCTTGTCATTCCGTAGAACTGTTTTCCATTCGATCCGGTTAAATTTTGCACAAACAATAGGTTTTACCGTATATTGTAAGATTTTCCATGTTGGTGAAAATATTAAAAAAATTATGGTTAATTTTTTTTATAATATTATAAACTAAGTAAAATCTCAAAACTTTTCATAATTAGTGTAGTATAGATACAGACGACGACATTTATGCTTCTACGTTTCTATTTTTTTCCAAATTGTTATATCATCAATGAAAAATCATCATCCAAACCTGCACTTTTTCCTATGATTTCATATATGGCTTTTTGTTTCCTTTGGCAATTGTGGTAATTATTAAGATAGAAATATTAATTTTTGCTTTTTTCCATTATATAGACTTTTATATGCAACTAAATCTATTAAAAAAGTATATAAGTTGACAATGAATAATAATATTAATTGTTAGATATGTGTTGCACCACTTGCCTCACTGTCATGCAACATATTCAATTTTATGAAAGAGAAGAAATTAAATTTGTGAACTTTAAGGAATAAAAATACAAAAGACTTTTTGGATTTTTAAAGTGTTTTTAAAGCAAATTAAATGTAAAGTCTTTTAGAGGAAAGATAACTAATAAAAAGTAAAAAAAAAAAATTGTCCGAGAACTATATATAAACAAAGATCGATGAGTTTAATTTCTCAAACTGACATTGCAAACAAAAATTCATAGAGACCAAGTTAGTAAGAGAATGGCACAAAATATCAACTTGGAGTTGAATTTAGGTATAACAAATGTTTCAAACATAGATTTGAGTTTCCATAAAAATCTTTCCAAGGTCATAAAGAAGAATCTCAGTTGGAGTGACGTTTCTATGGCAAATGGTCGGCTTTATATACCAAAAAAAGATTTTGAACAATTAACAATTCCGGAAATGCCGAGGGAATTAGTCGAAAAATTGACAAAAAGTGTCGACGTAATAATAAAAGATGTGACAGGTATTGCTTACCATGTAAAACTAATAAAATACAACTCTAGTGGTGAGTATTATTTCACGAAAAATTGGATTAATATCCTGGGAGAAAAGGGTTACAAAGAAAATGATGAAATTACATTTTGGTGGGACTCATCGACAAAACATTTCTACCTTATTGGGTGCGATTATACCAGTAACAGTACTAGTGCACCAGATCCTACCAAAACTCATAGAGACCAAGTTAGTAAGAGAACGGCACAAAATATCAACTTGGAGTTGAATTTAAGTACAACAAAAATTTCAAACTTAGAGTTGAGTTTACGTAGAAATATTTCCAGGGTTATAAAGAAGAATCTCAGTTGGAGTGACGTTTCTACCGCAAATGGTCGATTTTATATACCAAAAAAAGCTTTTGAACGATTAATAATTCCGGAAATGTCATGGAATTTAGTCGAAAATTTGACAAAAAGTGTCGAAGTAATAATAAAAGATGTGAGAGATATTGCTTACAAGGTAAAACTAATAAAATACATCCCTATTGGTCAGTATTATTTCAAGGAAAATTGGATTAATATCCTGCGAGAAAAGGGTTACAGACTAAACGATGAAATTACATTTTGGTAGGATTCGTCGACTGAAAATTTCTACTTTTTTGGGTGCTATCATACCAGTACCAGTACTAGTACATCAGATCTCATTAAAACTCCACAGTTAAGCGGGCCATGCGAAAGTAGTACTAAGATGGGTGACCCTTCTGGGAAGTCTTCAGGTTGCACCCCATTTCCAAAAAAATTATAAATTACTTTTAGTTTTAACAAAAAATATTTGATATAATTTACTTGCTTCGTTAAAAAAAATAACAATATAATTAGACTTTGTTTTTCTTTTCTTTTTTGTTTTTTTAAATAACTTAAAACTTACTCCCTCTGTCACAAAATATAAGATGTTGTAGGTTTTTATATTTGTCCCAAAATATAAGATGTTTTACTAATTTTCTGTAGATTTTAATGTTATTTGATTATTTTGACCTTTTGAATTTCGTAGTATTTTACATGATTGGTTGAATTATATTTTTAACTAATTAATAAATGGTAATTTGTTAAATATATTTCTTCTTAATTCTCTCGCATTCAGCCAAAACATCTTATCTTTTGGGTCACAGAGAGTATTTAAGATGTTGACAAAAAAACAAGCTTGTTTAATATAGACTTCTAATATAAGGGTAATTACAACAACAAAAAATTATGTGTGCGTCTATGAGTCTCTCTTGTGAGTTGTAGCATACATATGAAAACAGTAATATTTTATTTAGATTAGTTAATTGATAAGAATCATTCAAACATATATCCGCCCAATGAAACAATATTGAAACATTCCATTTTAGAAAACCACAATCGTTGTACACTAAAACCTCTATAAATTAATAATATTGGGACTTCGAAAAATTATTAATTTAGAATGATATTAATTTATCGATAAATTAATATCTTATTAATTTCTAGAGATACATCTTATTTAGGTAATAGTTTTCTTAATTTTTTTGTTTGGAAAAATGACATGAAATTTTGAGTAAAATTTTTGATTATCGCAATAGAGTAGATGTTATTATTATAATCGACTATCAAATTAAAACGATATATTATGTATAAAGTTTAAAAAAAATCATGGTTATTATCCATAATGTCGATGGACACATTTAGAAAGAGTTATGTATAACAAATAATTATTTTGTCTATAATTCTTTATAAGAATATGATATAGACCAAGAAAACAATCTTAAAGGTTTTTGAGGCAATAAGTAAAACTAGTGATAAAATCTAATGAGATTTTCAATTTTATGTCAAAACAAAAATCATTAAAGTCATGATATAATACATTATCATAGGAATATATATATATATATACATAATTATATATGATTATTAATTTATACTATTATTGGGACAATAGTTGACATAGGAGTTTCAAAAAAATTATTATCTTATCATTTTATCAAATTTCGCTAATTTTTACATTGTCCCGACTCGGGACAGGAAGATTTTATTAATTTATGATGAATATTAATTTATGGAATATTAATTTATGGAGGTTCTACTGTAATTGGAAAAAAAAGAGAAGCCATAAACAGATTTGTTAAGAAGAATTTCAGTAAATGGTACTTCCTCCGTTCTTTAAAGATTGATGTTCTAGAAAAAAAAATTATTTTAAAAAGATTGATTTTTTACATTTTCTATGCAATAATAATTATAAATTGTAGATTTCAAGACATATTAATTGATTTTATTGGATTGTTATTGGGTCAAACTTATGGAAAATTGTTTAATACAAAAACCAATACATTTCTAGTCAAACATTAATTTGTTTTCTTAATATGTGTGAAAACTCTAGAAAATCAATCTTTAAAGAACGGAGGGAGTAATAAATAACTAAGAAATAAATATTTAATATTTTTCTAAAAATTAAAAAACAGTTTTGAAAAATGAAAAAATAAAAATGAACCAAAACACGTTTTTGTATAATGTTTGGGTGGAACCACTCTTAACTCAATAATTGATCAAACGTAATGCTTTTAAATCAAGAAGTCTAAGGTTTGAACTTCAGAAAGTACGATTTATTATAATTTGTGCAGATGAACGGAGACAAGCTTACATAAAATCTTTAGCGTGGTGAAAAGTGAAACCGTCTGGCGTATATAAATATGATAGAATTTTATAAAAACTTATAAATTACTTTTCGTTTTAACAAAAAAATGTCTTCTATTATTTTACTTGTTTGAATGCCCCCTGCTTTCCAAACATGTAATCTTTCGATAATTCTGACGGCTTTTGGGTATTTTCCTACGTCATCTATTTTTAGTTATGTGGACTTTTTGTTTTTGCGTCTACCCTTAGGGTTTCGATATAATAATTTTCCATGGATTATGTGGTATATTTGGAAGGCCCAAAATGATAAAGTTTTCAGAGAATTAAATGTGGATCCAAATGTAGTTTTAAAAATGTTGTAGCAGAGGCCCTGGTGTGGCACTAGCCCTCACACAAATGTGAATCATCTGCCAGGTCCACCAACATATAAAAGTTTGAAATGTTACATGTTACCTTGATGGATCTTGGAAGCATACAAACTCATTCTCCGGAATTGGATGGTATGCTTGAAATGTTATCACATTAGCATACGTCAGACGGTTCTCCCTTTCCCCATGATGAAGCTTTTATAGAAGCTTGTCTCCGTTCATTTTCACAAATGATAACAAATTGTATTTTGTGAAGGTTCAAACATCAGACCTCCTGATTCAAAAGCATTACTAGACCTTTCATCAATTATTGAGTTAAAAGGAGTTTGGTGGTACCGGGTTTAGCACCCATTACCATACCCGATCCATATCTGATTCGACTTTGAGCTTTGGGAACCATCTCGGAGAAATGGGCTAGCGAGGATCCATGTAGACGTCTCGTCCCGTTAAGGAGCGCTAGCCAACTAACCTCGGTGAATACAAGCAAATTGGAAGGCTTAGCTCGGATAAAAAGAAATACTTAGAATTAGTATAACTTCCTTTTATCTTTTAGGAGATTTTCCATTTATCTTTTAGAGTTATTTCGACCGACTTTGTACATGTATAAATACTTGATGTATTCCTCAAAAACGAGGACATCTCCTTCAAACGAGAATTCTATACACATCTTTTTACTTCATCTTTTCTTTGTGATTTTACGTTTAAACCTAGTTTCTCTATTCTTTGGACCGATCTCGGATTGTTGTTCAATCCGGTATCACCAAATTGGCGCCGACTAAGGGGACTGATTAGGTTTACAACGTAACTTTCACGAGAGAAATCCTTTAAAGATGTCCGAAGACGAAACTCTAACTCTACCTATTACGAAAGTAGCCAGAACAGAAAAAAATCCAACAGATGGAAGCAATCCTGAAGGGGCACTGAAAGCCTCGGAAAAACAGGGTCCTACTCCGGAGATCCCTATTCTGAAGAAAAATCAACAACCGGAGGCCATATCAGAGAAATCGAACCCCCAAGTAATCCTGATCCAAGATACTTGATGTTCCAGCCGAGTTGAAATTGTTAAGAAAAAACTACGATAAACAACACAGCGATCATGTAAAATTCCATGAGGAGATGACTCTCCTCATGGGACGGACCGATCAGAGTTCCCGGAACCTGCCGACTCAAATTGATCAAAATCTCTTTCCAACCGAGATAACGCCTAGAGTGTTATTGGTGGGAGGCCAATCTACGACTCATCTTACACCGCCTTCACGAAGTTTGGAGGAAAGAGACGATGAGATAGCAGCCATGAAGGAGACCGTCCGTTTGATGAACTCAAGGATGCATCGCGTACTACGCTCGGCTCTCGAGCTTGATAAAGTCCTCGAGCGAACGAAACAGACCCCCTTCACCACCCGGATTGTAAACACTCCGGTCAAACCCAACGCTAAGATTTGGATCGCGCTCTAAGAACGAAAGACTGATCTAACTCAGCATCTCACGGCGTTTAACATCGCTATGGGCCGAGCTCACTTCCCTCCTTAGGAAAAAGAGATCGGTTACTGTTAGCTGTTTGTTAACACCTCGCTGGTGACGCTCTTGCATGGTTCTCTCAACTTGACCAAAATTCAATCGATAACTTTCACCTGTTGTCGACGGCTTTCTTCAAGCACTACTCGATGCACATCGAGAAAAAGACTTCGACTGCCAATATCTAGGCCCTCCAGCAGAAAACAGAAGAGCCATTGAGAGAATTCATGGAAGGTTCAAAGGAACTGTTTCCAAATTGGTTGTGGCAGATGATGCCGCAATCGATGCGCTTCTGAAAGCGTTACTCATGAAAAGTCCACTCCAAAACGAACTGACCGTTAACCGACCTACTACATTGGAAGACGCCTTGCACAAAGCATCGAGCTTTATGAAGTTAGAAGAGGATCAGCAGGAGGTCAAAGAAGGTGACAAACCAAGCCGCGAAAGGAAGGGACATAGTTTCCAAATCAGCGAGAACGTTGAGGAATCGACGCAGAAGCATTGGCCTAGAAGTAGCCGACCCGTAGAGGAAAGTAACGCCCAGAGTTGGTGTGACAATCATCAAACATCAGGACATTCGAATGCCCAATGTCGTCACCTCCTAGACGTGTTAATGAAACGCTATCGAGTCGGAAGAGTTCCTAATATGGAATTTCAGAAGAACTTCCCCGGGAAAGCAAATCCGGCTAAGGGGGAAGATGATCAGGGCCAGCCAAACCAGTTGCCACCTGGAGTCAACCCCTCCCAAACGGGACCGAGATGACGTGCATGGGGATAAGAATCCTTTGGCACCTCGGAAAAAGCTCTACATGATTATGGGCGGGCTTGAAGAATGTAACGATTCTGTGAGATCGATATAGCAACATGAAAGGAGGGCCGAGACCGCCCGAAAGTGGCCGGTGCCAACCGAGAAAAACCTTTTCGTTACATTCAATGAGCAGGATATTGAGGGTCTGGATCGACCTCATAATGATCCTCTGGTAATTCAGCTCGTCATTAACAATTGCAAAGTAGGTTGTGTGATGATTGACATCCAAAGCTCGGTAGACCTGATTTATCGAAACACCCTCGAGAGAATGGGAGTGACTCACGAAGACATCAAGTTCGGGAACAGACCACTCAATGGTTTCGCCAATGATACTACCTCGACAGTCGGTACAATCAAGCTTCTAGTTTACGTGGCTGGAGTTACTCACTTTGTCAAGTTTGTCATCGTAGACTCGCCTTCAGTCTATAATGCGATCTTGGGAACACCTTGGCTGTACGCCACGAAAGCGGTGGCCTGATCTGTCATCAATGTGTCAAGTTCCCTACTGATAGCGGAACCTACTGATAAGTCCCATATTTTACCTATAATACTACGGTTTTCTATACATATTTAGTGCATTTATGCATGGTTATACGCCTTTAGAGATAGTTTTCTCGTATTTGTAGTTCAAAAGTCTTTATTAGGAAAATCAATCAAAAAATATGAAAAATGAGCATTATGGAGTATACACCAATCTACAGAAACTCATGCGAGCCAAAGAACCCATTGGAGCCAAGAAATTCCCAAGTTTACACATATCACCACGATGGATAGATTACATACGCCAGAATTTTAGCAGTAAACGGAGGATAAAATGGATTTTGAATTGGATGCAACTTGGAATGAAGATAGCCCTTTGAGTCAGCTTACCAATGGAGGTAGAATCGCAGCATTTGGACTTGTGTGGAGAGAGTTATACCTTAAAGACTGAAGACATGTCAAACTGCCTAAAAGATGAAAAAAGAGGAGCATCGACCCCTCACATTGACCCGATCATGTGGTCGGTACCCAGACCATCAAGACGCATCAGGACGTGGCAAATTGAAAACCCATACCGTCCTAAAATCTCGATCGGTGCCACGGCCTTCTGCGGAGCTGTTTCGACTGTTTTGACGTTTTCGCCCTTTTCGGAGCCCTAGAAGACTCAAGATCCTATATATACTTGCTTTTAGCCTCTTGTTAGGCGTGTGCCAAAAATTAGACCTATGATACCTCACAAAAATGTAGTCCCATTGTTCTTTCATAGATTTGTGTTTCAAAGGCTCTAAGGATGAGATCTCGCTTTGTACTTCGCTATAGAGAAGAATCTTCTAACCCTTTCTCTTTTAATCAAGTTTATTCATCATGAATTCATCATCTCTTTCCTGTTTTTTGTGCACCATGCTTGAGTAGTCCACTAGTTAGGATTTAGGGTTTTCATTGAGTCTTATGTTTCAATAGAATTGATGATTGTTTAGGGATAAAATCTATTCTTCATCTTTGCTTATTCTTAATGCCTATTGCTTTACCACGCATCTAGCAATTTGATCATAGGTAGGTGTATCCACAAGAGTGTTCTTAATACCTCCGGATCTAGTATTTGATGAGGTAAGCATCTTAACAATCATACCAATTAGTTCAGGAGTTTAGTGAACTCTATTAGAACTTGTTGATACCGCCTGTTCTCTCCTTTTAATAACCATGTGATAGCTGAGTCTATTAGGGTGTAAAGCATAGAAGGTTGGAGCCACGATAGTGGAAAAACCTTACAATCGTGTTCTGGGTTCTAGACATCCTAATCAATATCCTTATCCCTAGGCTTTCATTCGATCTTTGTTGTTGCATAATTTTCTGCGAATTTCCCGAGTCCTAGCGCTTTTCTCCCATTGATTTACAACTTACAATCCACGTTTCACTTGCTCACAATTGATTCAATCACAAACGACACCATATTTTGTTCTAACTAAGTTTTATTCATTACAATTCGAAGTGTGGTTAAGAAGTCCTTGTGTATTCGATCCCTTTACTATACTAACCGTGATTGCTGTGCACTTGCAGGAAGTTGGTTGAGAGGTTAAAACTCGACTGAGGAATACCACCGCTATCACCTACACAATCAAGGGAAACCAAAAGGAAGCTCGCAATTGCTTTGCCATTGAAAATAAAAATCGACTGAACGCCGAGTCTGAAGCACGTTTGAAGAACGGTGAGGTCGACGTTTCGAAAGAAAAAGAAGTCAAGAAATTCCGAGCCATGATGAAGCGTCAAGCATGAAAGACGATCTCATAACTTCAGATCGCAAAAAAAAAAAAAAAACTACTCGTTTTTAACGAGCCCATACAAATGTATGAACTACGAGTGACTTGATTCCTCTTCGAGAATACATAAGCAGCTCCTTGCAAAAGCGCAGTCACACCCTTAATAAAAACTTTAAGTTTTAAGAAAATAAACTTTTTCTGACCAATCTGACCCTCAAAAATCGGACAGATGCAAGAACTCATGCCCTTACAAAAATCCGAACTCACTTTGTTCGGACTGTGATTACTCAGGTTAGTGCCCTGTCTAGGTATCCGACATTCAACGCGCTTCTCATAAGTGTCGAGGTGAAATAATCCACAAACTCTAATAAGCCGGAGCCAGGTCCGCACCTCACACTTAGGAATACCAATTGAATTACACGCCGCGCTCTCGATCGCATACTAAAGTTTCATCTTATGGGAAAAGTTGAACTAAGCCAAAGCACTATTCCTTTGCACTCTCAGACCCCAAACCGAGCCCGCCTCGTACCTAGTTGCAGATTTTAAGAACCATTATCGAGCTGGTAAACAGCGGAGTCTTGGAGAAATCTTACTTCTAATAAGCCAAATTACATAGTTCGCATCCATTAAAGAGTCTTCTGAAAGTAATCTTAGTGTTTAAAGCCGAGTTTCTTAGCTCGCAATCAGTTAAGGGTTCTTACGATAGCAACCTTAAATTGTGAAGATTAAGCCAAACTCCATAAAGCTTGCCATCACTTAAGCTTATTTAGAAGCGAAACGTGTTAATACATTCTAGCTCGTGATTTGCATCAAAGTATTATGAAATACTATACTTAAAGCTGATCTTTCTTAAGACCGCAAAAGCCGATCTCTTAGATCGCAAAAGAAAATCAAAGTATTATGAAATACTTAAAGCCGATCTCTTGTTAGATCGCAAAAGAAAATCAAAGTATTATGAAATACAAAAAGCCGATCTCTTAGATCGCAAAAGAAAATCAAAGTATTATGAAATACTAAAAGCCGATCTCCTAGAGCGCAAAAGAAAATCAAAGTCTTATGAAATACTAAAAGTCGATCTCTTAGATCGCAAAAGAAAAAAAGTATTAAGAATACTTAAAACGGATCTCCAATGAAATCATCAGAAAAGGAAAACTTCCTAAGTATTTACGAAATACTAAAGCCAATTTCCTAAAATGAGATTGTGAGAAAAGTATTAATACTTAAAAAGAAAACCCTGTAAAAAGGGCAATGTTTACAAAAGTAAATTAAAATCCACAAAAGTGGGCACCATGTTCAAAAGCGACATAAAAAAGAATTACGAGCCACATGAAGCTCAAATTTGGTCATCGTCTTGATTATCTTGGGGAGAGAAGAACGACCCGTGCTCGCTGATTCCTTCCGGGACGTGGGATGAAAGTCCCAAAGCGGACCAGCAGGAGGAGGCGACGGCGGCGGCGTAAACAGAATATCGTCACCAAGGGAGTCCGCAGCGAGGGACTCAACCTTAGCGAGATACTCTTTTTATTCCTTAGAATAATTCTCAAGAAGACCATGAGGGAGTTAATACTCAGCCTCCACCATCTTCTCCAAGTTTATTCGGGCTCCGCGCCTGTAACAGAGTTGAGCCTTTACCTCTTCTTGAGCATGAAGAGCTACGAGATACGAACGTATCCGATCTAAACGAGACAAACAAGACGAATGTCTTGCACTCTAGCAAGAACAACCACTCGTGATCTCATCAGCTCGGTGGCGTGCTCCGTTACTCTCCTTCCTGAGATGATCCTCTATAAAGCGAGACTTCTCCAGATTAGCTCAAAGTTCAGCTATCTCGGCAGAAGCCGCCTCGAGATGAACATCTCTTTCCTTCACTTCATCCTCCAGCCTCTGTTTCTCCTCCTTCAGGGCGCTAGCCTGGTCAAATAAGTCGTTGAGGCTTTGTTGGGTCTCAAAAGCAGTCGCTTCCCAGCTATTGGCTCTACACATCTGACGGTCAATCTCATGCCATGATGCATCAACATCGGAACGGGACGCAAGAGTATTGATTATGTCTTCTCGTCGTTGCACTTCCGCTTCATACGCACTGACGATGTGGTTGCCGGTGTTTATCACCTATAAGAAGCAAGGGAAAATCTATAAAGAAGCTTAGAGAAATCAGATAACCAAGGCGAGAAGCGACTTACTTTAATGATATCTAAGAACCAATGGAAGAAAAGGAGTTCGGAGATTGACAGTTTATCCGGATTTGGAAGGTTAACTCCAACACCACCGATAAGCGATACCAGTGTAGCTTTGTGATGGGGAGCCGCGTTGCAAAAAGGCATGGCCGGATTCACATGAGGGAACATCCACTGGTAAGTATGTCTCCTCTTTCAAAGAGAAGACTCGGACGAAAGCTCCGAGGCTGGTCTGGACGAAGGAGTGAGAGAAGCACGAGGAGGAAGAAGCTCGGGAACATTAACAATTGTTTGAAAAGCTGGACACGGTAGAATCGCCGCACTGTCAGAACTGACAGGAAGAGAAGCAGGAGGGGTGACACCCAAACTCTGAGCAACGAGTGCTTCGGACGAAAGGACTTCACAAGTTCCACCGATCTAGAAGGCTGGAATCCTTCACTCTTCGAGTTCGGCTTTAGCCTTAGCCGCTATCCTCTTCTTCTCTGTCTGCTTATCTACATGATCAACTTTCCCTTTTCCCTTTGAACAGAAAACATTGCCAGGACCCTTTGGTTCTTTGGACTCGCCAAGGACTGACCCCCGAGGTGACGCATCATCGGCCCTTTCCATATTGGCCGCATCGGTCCCAGAAGGAATCTTCTGGGAACCTTCTTTGACAGCTGGGGTCTCCTCCTGACTTGGAAGAGAAACACCCTCAGTGTTATCCTCAGAGTCTGGATAAGTACTATAGCGGACGGATCGGCCGTAACCTCGGCTTCCGATCTGTTCGACACCTCGGAAAGTCTCCTAGATTTCCTGGGGCGGATCAGAATAGAGGGAGTATTGAACACTAGAATTTCAGGAGTAGCACTTCTCATCTCTGCAGCCCAGTATTCGCTATCCGAGATATCTGAAAACGATAAACATCCAGAGCGATGTCAAACTTTGAAGTCAAAGGAAGAAAAACTTTATAATATTAAAGTAACTCGTAGAGAGTCATTACCAAGTCTGTAACGAGCAAGACGGACACGAGTGTAGGACAGATTGTCCCAATGATGGTTTCCTTCCCTTATTCTGTTAAGATCTTCTCTGAACGGTAAATCCGCAAGAGGAGGAGCCGGAGGATGAGGAACTACAAAACAGAATGCAGCACGAATGTGTTAGAAAAATACATCATGAATACCGAGGTAGTACATGCATGCAAGATTTATGAAAATCTACCCATAGAAGGATTCCACCGACTATGACAAGTGCTGGTAGTATCGGTCAAACCATTTGCCGATCCTGCTTTTCAATTCGATAAACTTGCATTCAGCCTTCATACTGATGTAAAAACGGCTGGGGAATTGACCCTCTTTCATCACAGAAATATGTTCATACTTTTTGACTGAAAAGTTAATGTCAAGCTCGGCACCAAGCGCTACAAGTGCCACGAGATTACATGTCCCGGCCATCGTTATCTGTGAGAAGCATATGTTCCTATTCTCGCAATACCTAACGAAGATGTAAGGTAACGGGAACCACAAGAAACAATCAATAAACATCTGCTCATTAAGACAGATGTAACCCCGCAAGACAATCCCATGGACGTTCATGGGACCTTGGAGCCATGAATTCTAATTCCTCAGCCATACGAAAAACCCTCCTCATCGAGTCCAGCGACCTCTCATCTGATAGCGAAGGAGAGATTTTGTAAGTATCGAACTGAACAGAAAAACATCTCTTGGACGATATGTTCTTCAGCAACTTGTTCTTGGCCGATCTGTTCGTCTGAATATTGTTCACCAGATCCACCTCATGTACGATCATTTGTATCAACGAACGGAGTAAAAGCTTCAGGGTTCAAACCGGTTTGCTCCAAAGTGTTAGCATAGACCGGCGCAAATCTTGACGATGACGCTTCGATTTTTGTCAAAGAAGGAGAAGGGTCAAAACCGACCGGAGGAGTCTCGTGGTTGACATCGAGACTGACGTTTCTTTCTTGAGTGAAAAAGTAGATAAAGATTCGAAAGTCTTTGTCATGATCGGAGTTGTACGAAGCAAAGGATAAACCCTAAAAATGCAGATGAGTATGGAAAGAGGATGAGAGAGAAGGGAAAAAGAAAATTTTACCTTGTTCGGACGAGAAATAAATAAGGAAAATCCAAAGGTCGAAAGATCCGGCATTTATACTACAAGGCGCGAAAGTCTAGGGTAATCATTAGACCTTGGCGGCAGACGCGAGCGAACCGAGGCATCTCTCCAGTGTTCTTTCAAGAACGAGCGGTCTAGAGCATGTCACGTGTAAAGGCGAAGCGACGTGTCGAATCAAGATCTGAATTGGACACGCAAACCTTATAGCCTCGTATGTCGCTTGGCTCAAGATACCAATTCGAATCTCGTCAACACTTGTCGCGAACTTCTCAATTCAAGTAGTCATTGTTGTTAGATTGATCCTACAAAGAAAGGTTCCCAAATAAGAACCATTTTCCATCCAAAGCACAACTTGTCTAGCCAGTTATCAAAAGTTCATCAACAATTTGCATCACATAAGGCTAGACAATTGATCAATCAATGCAATAAGCAACATCCAATGACTAATATACTCATTTTTGAAAAAATTCTAACTTTTCCATTTTTTAATAAACCTATTTACCAAAGCTCAAATCTTGAACTTGATAAATTTTCAAAATTCTAGTGAACACTAAGTACCAACAAGGTTTAAATGCAATAGTTGATTAGCAAAACTCATAAATAAACTCAATTTCATCTAAAGATTTCAAATTTAAAGCATTTCTAACATTCAAGAACTTTTAAAGATAATATAAACTCAAATTCAACCATCAATAGTCCATATTTGCATATGAAATCAACTACCCGAACAATTATAACTCATATTAAACCACAGGGAAACTCAATTCATAACCCAATGATAGTAGATTTCACAAGATTCTCATGTATGCATCGATGAGTTTCAAGAGTAATTCAAATGAGTAAAGGAAAGAGAGAATACCTTGTGATAATCAAAGATTGTGGTAGAGGAGATCTAAAAGAAATGGTGAATTCAAAGTTATTTCAAAGCTTGAGAGAGAAAAGTTTTCTTGATTTTGAAAGATTTTGAATTTTCTATTAGAGAAAGAATAGAGAGAGATGCTAAAGAATCTTTAAAAGATTCAAAATAATTTGAATTTGAAAGAGGAGGGTCTTTGAAATCTGATTTTTAGACACTAAACTGGTCAAAATTGATTGATAATACTTGAAATAAATCGGTTTACACCAAAATTCAACCGAGTCAACACGCAGAAAAAAAATTCAAACCTGGAAGTTGGAGAGCTCGTACGGATCGACCAGGAGACCGACCAACTGGTCGGTCTAGAGCTCAAAAATGAGGCAGTGAATTTTTTGCGTTGGAGCCTCGTATAGATCGACCAAGGGACCGACCAGTTGGTCGATCCCTGCTGTTCTTCGAGTTTCTTGGCCTTTTTTACCTTCTTAACTTGATTCAATGCTCCTCCTATCACCTTTCCTTGAGTCCTACAATAAAAATCAATCTCCAAAAAACATACTAAACATAAATATAAAGCATAAGATACATGTACAAAGGATACCATGGGAATGTCTCCCTAGTGCACTTGTTTTACGTCTCTAAGCTTGACGTTTGATGATTGCGCTAGTTGGATATCAATGGAGAACCATCAATCTTGCTTGGTTTCCAATCCTCCAAATCAATGTCAAAGGCTTCCATCATTGCTTTCTTACACTTGTCGACCTCTTCTCGGTTCATACCAGTGGGAAAAACTATCTTAGCTTTATATAAAATTCCAAGCTCGCCATTCCAAACGCCTTTGCACTCGAGTTCTTCATCGATTCTCTCTATAGGCTCTAGTGTGAGCTTGTCTCTAGCCTTTTCTTTGGATATCTCAGATCTCTTACCATCGGCTCCATTTGGCTTGTTAGTTATAACCATAGACGTCTCTTTAATTACTTCAAACATCGATCCAATACCGCCACCATCAAACAAATCTAAGCTCTCCTTGTAATCATCTAGCTTGGGAGCTTCTTTCACGACCTTCTTGATCTCTTCACTAGTCTCTAGACTCATCATTTCTTCTTTAACATCTTCACTAGAGACCATACCACAAATACCAACCTCAATTGGCTCAATATCGTAGTAAGTGTAAGGATCCATGTTTATCAATAGAGCTTTCATGTGGAGAAAGTCTAGACTAGCTCCGGTGGTAGCCAAGAAAGGCGTACCAAGTATAAGCGGGAGCGACTTAGCCATCTCCATTTCCATAACCATAAGATATGTCGGTATAATGGAATTACTGATCTTTAAAGGATAATCTTCAACAATTCCAAGTGGTTGCTTGCATGTTGCATCTCCAAAGATGAGAGAGCATGGAGTCTTCTTGTGCTTTGTGATTCCTAGAGGATCCATCATTTCTCGAGAAATCACGTTAACGTTCGAACCGGAGTCACACAACGCATCGTTGATCTTCAAGTCTCCAAGTGTGCAAGTAATCGTAAACTTTCCGAGGTTAAGCTTCTTCTCTAGGGTTCTTGGTTTATCCCTTTCCCTTTTAGCTTGATATTTCATCATAACCTCTCTAACCTTTCCTTGGTTAGCTAACATATCCGTGATAAGATCTCGCTCTTTAGTTATTCGCTTGTAGTCGTCTTCCTTTTGGAACTTAATGCCAATATCTTCCATATCCTTCTTGTAACTGTTGGGGTCGGAAGTCCCTCCCCCGAGAACAACAGTCGGTAACGATGAAAGCGCCGTGATATGGTTTGATTCGTCGAGCAGACGAATTAGCCAAGCAGCCAAATACGCTATCGTTGCCAAATTTGAGAGCTAGACCAAATTTGGCCTAGTCAGGAAGAGTTTAGGCAAGCCCGGGAAATTGGCCGAGCTGTCCAGCTCAGTTTTGGCCGAAGCTGGCCAGACCAGTTTTGGCCGAAGCTGGCCAGACCAGTTTTGGCCGAAGCTGGCCAGAACAGTTTTGGCCGAAGCTGGCCAGACCAGTTTTGGCCGAAGCTGGCCAGACCAGTTTTGGCCGAAGCTGGCCAGACCAGTTTTGGCCGAAGCCCGAAGCTGTCCAGCTCAGTTTGGCCGAACTGCCTAGCCAAGTTTGGTCGAGCTGTTCAGCTCAGTTTGGCCGAGCTCCTAGTCTAGTTTGGCCGAACTGCCTAGCCAAGTTTGGCCGAGCTGTTCAGCTCAATTTGGCCGAGCAAGCCAAGCCTCTTAGGCGAAATCTGGCAGCCAAACCTCCTAAGCGAAATCTGCGAGCCAAACCGCCTAGGCGAAATCTGCTAAACAAAAGGCCTTGCATATTTCTGGTTAAACGGGATCAACTACATTTCGTCGAGGAGAGTCTTTTCTGAAGAGCAGGTTAGTCGCTAAGAGTGGCAAGCCTATCGGGCCGACGAGTCAGAACAAGTCTAGCCCATCAGGAGAAGCCCACAAGGGAAGCCGCCTTCAGAAGGAGAGATCATCGGCGAAATAAGGAAACTTCCTTTTTCTTCGATAAGATAAACTCAATAAGGAAAGAGGATCGAGATGAGTCCCGAAGAATTAGGAAGATTTCCTTTATCTTGTTGTAACCCTAAACCGACCTAGTCGAGTATATATATCGATGTACATCCTTTGAGAAAAGGATCCGCAACTTTATTCACAAAACCAATACAAAGCAATTACAAACCCTATTTTTCTTTGCTCATCGTTTTCTACTTCGTAGCTTAACTCAGAAATCTCTGCTTCCCCTCGAAACCCTTACAAATCTAATTTTGCGAATTCCGGCTTCCACAATTTGGCGCCGACTAAGGGGAACTAGAGAATTTCTTACACTAAAAAGCTATAATCAAAGATGGTGAGCGTCGAAGAAAACACGTCTCGCAGAAACAACCAGGAGAAAGAACTTTCGGTCGAGGCTACTGCGGCCAAAGCTCCTGCTCAAGGTGACATAACCGAGGTGAAGAAGATGCTAGATACCTTCCTCACTGAACAGAAGGAGCAAGCCAAGATCATCGAGGCAAATTTGAAAGAACTCAAAGCTCTTTCGAGAAGAAAGCGCGGAAGACCCGACATAGCAAGACTTACGGCGCACGTCGACCCTCAACTCCTCGACTTCTCAGCGCCTCGTACCAATCGGGGAAACCCAGAGGATCTACCACCACCACCGCCACGTCGGGAAACTGACAAGTCTTCCGAACGCGTCGTGGATATCTCCGACGGAGAAGAACCAGCTCCCACAAAGCGTACACGAGCGGAAGGTGCAGTAGGAATTCGACAAGAACCACGCGCCTCTAACACCCCAAGCGCGTCAGGCTCTTCCAAGACAGAGGTTGTGAAAGACACCTCGGAGTACACCAACTACTCTAGTGAAGAGCGGTACAAGAAGAAGTAAGAGCGAAGAGCGTTCAAACGATTTTACGCTGCAGAGCTTGCTGCACTAAACGCTCAGATGGATCGGGTAACCTCTGACCTAAAGCGTACCCAATCGCATATGCACCACGGAATAGGGAAGGCTCCCGCCATCGCTCAGGTGCTGGAAAAGGCAAGGAACACGCCTGTCGACAAACGAATCGCGAGGATAAAAATCTCCGACCCCGGAAGAATCAAGTTACTAGTTTACGAAGGAACTACAGACCCTTCGGATCATCTGATGGAATTCGAAGTGGCCTTGGGGAGAGCAAACTTCAAAGAAGCCGAAAAGGACATCGTCTACTGCAAGCTGTTCGTGGAAAGCCTCAAGGGGCCTGCCCTTCAATGGTTTTACAAACTGGAGAAGAATTCGGTTAACACTTTCCTCCAGCTTTCCTAGTTGTTCGTGCAGCATTACAACATCTTCATGGAATGGAAGATCTACGACTCCGAACTATGGAATAACAAGCAGGATCCGGAGGGGTCCATAACTACCGAGTGGAATCATCGGGTTACGAATAACCAAAGGAGTACGACGAGAAGCTATATTGTGACTTCCACAAGGCGAATGGACACTCAACTGCAAAGTGTCGGGAGTTGGGGCAGCAGCTCATAGCCAAACTGACTGAAGGCACTTTGAAAGACAACGTCAACCTGTTAGACTTTAGGCCAGAGGAGGAAGCTCCTGTTGACACCGAACAACAAGAGGATATTCCCAGACGCCAACGACGCGATGATGGCATGGAAAACGAAGACCAGCACAAAATTATCAACATGATAATGGGAGGTTCGCAGTACTGTGCTGACAACGAGACTGCAATCGAAGCTTACCAACGCCGCGCTGACGTCTGCACAAACATATCAGCACCTGCAAAGCCAAGACTTTCCAGTGACCCCATCACCTTCGATGAAAAAGACACCGAGGGCCTCGATCAACGACACAATGATCCCCTGGTAATCAACTTGACTGTTTACGACTTCAACGTTACTCGCGTTCTTATTGATACAGGAAGCTCGGTGGATGTCTTCTTCAAGAAAACACTTGAGCGAATGAAGATCGATCTATCCACAATCAAAGGGAGGCCTAAATATATAACAGGCTTCTCTGGCGAGACAACCATGACGATGGGAACAATTCGCCTTCCCGTCCAAGCTGGCAACGTTAAGAAGATGGTCGACTTCACCGTCTCTGATCATCCAGCAATCTACAACATGATCATGGGGACTCCTTGGCTCAATCTGATGAGAGCTGTGCCTTCAACATACCACTTATGCCTCAAATTCCCAACACCCATCGGCATAAAAACGGTATGGGGCAACCAGAAGGAGTCTCGTATGTGTTTCATGGCATAGCACAAGCTGAGGAACACCAGGAAAAAGAAAGAGGAATCTTCACCTCAAGAATCACGAAAGAGAACAAGGACCAGCTCCGAACACGTCAAAGATTTAACCGACCTTCTATAGCAGTTACAGCTCGCAGAAGCTATTGAAAACGCAGAGCCAACACATCTGCAAGTAGCAATGTCTGCAGCCTGTCGCCACCGCGAACCTGCGTCACCGACCAACCCACCACACCACTCCCTAGTGGTTTGCAAGGCACTCGAAGGGTACTGCCATTAGTACCTCTTGAGGCCTCTGGAATGAACTACGAGGCGACTTGATCCCTGCAAAGGGTACGTAGGCAGTTTGTCTCCGGACGAGTTCAGTTGCCCCCCTCCGTCTCAAAAGGGGGGAGGAGTAAGTTCTTTAATGAACTACGAGGCGACTTGATCCCTGCAAAAGGGTACGTAGGTAGCTTGTCTTCGGACGAGTTCAGTTGCCCTCTTCCGAAAAAAAGGGGGGGGGAGTGGGTACGTATACTCGTATACTCCCATTCTTTACTTCCACCATGCTGGAAAACATCAAACATCCTTTTCTAGATTTATTAGACAAGTCTCGAGTACTTCATCCACATCCTTCTCAGGATTCACTTAACACAAGTCTCTTAGACTTCATCAGCTACATCCTCTACGGATTATTCAAAGTCTTTTTCAAGCAAGTTCAATCCACTGTCGTTGCTGCTGGCCACGGCAACAAGGTGTGAACCTGAACACGTTGACATCCATCATCGGATCCTAAGCGCGCTATATAAGTTATAACGATCAGTTTCTGGGCTTTTGACCCCGGCTGATTCTAATGTTCAGATCCAGGGCTGTTGACCCTGGACGTTCATTCAAAAACCCAACAGCACCATTGGTAAAAAGCAGGTGCCAATGATTACTTAGGTTTATACACCGAATAATCATTCAGAAAACCCAACAACACGTTGGTCAAGTCAAAAGGTGTGATCGCTTCTAAACAGACGTGTTCGGAAAGCACCGCCATTCTACAAAACCCAACAACAACGTTGGTAAAAATGGAAACCCGACAACAAGCGTTGGTAGGAAAAGAGCGAAAGCACACTTGCAATTTTGATACCCTACAATCACAAACCCAACAACAACGTTGGTACGAACAGCCAAAGGCGTTTCAAGTGTAAACGACCTATAAACCTTTACTAAAGACTTAGTCAACAAAGCAAGTATCCTTAAACAGAACTGGATTTGTACAAAAACTCTCTCGGCGAAAACTTGTAGACGATCAGTCTAGCCGAAAGGTCTGGACCCGTGTTCCTCGGTCGAAAATCCTCGCGTGAACGATCGGCAAATTCACTCGGAGGTTGTTTGAGCCGTCTCGGCCAATCCTTGTTGGACCGGTTCGGCAAAAGAGCTACCCGGTCTTGGCAAAACATGCGTCGTCTCCGCCTTGGCCAATCCCAGCTTAGACCGGTTCGGCGAAAGAGCTACCCGTCTCGGCCTCGGCCAATTCCAGCTTGGACCGGTTCGGCGAAATCTTGGGCTCGGCGAAATCTTTGGTTCGGCGAAATTCCCGAGTCGAAACTCTTCGGCGAAAACCGGTCTAAAACTTGGTTCGGCGAAAAACGGTTCAAAACATCGCATTAATCTCTTCAAAGTATTTACTCTGTTAGAAATTTCTAACTGTTGTTCTCTTTACTTGGACAAATTACCGGGTGCTAACTGTTGGGGTCGGAAGTCCCTCCCCCGAGAACAACAGTCGGTAACGACAAAAGCGCCGTGATATGGTTTGATTCGTCGAGCAGACGAATTAGCCAAGCAGCCAAATACGCTATCGCTGCCAAATTTCAGAGCTACACCAAATTTGGCCTAGCCAAGAAGAGTTTAGGCAAGCCCGGGAAATTGGCCGAGCTGGCCAGACCAGTTTTGGCCGAAGCTGGCCAAACCAGTTTTGGCCGAAGCCCGAAGCTGTCCAGCTCAGTTTGGCCGAACTGCCTAGCCAAGTTTGGCCGAGCTGTTCAGCTCAATTTGGCCGAGCTCCTAGTCCAGTTTGGCCGAACTGCCTAGCAAGCCAAGCCTTTTAGGCGAAATCTGGCAGCCAAACTGCCTAGGCAAAATCTGCGAGCCAAACCATCTAGGCGAAATCTGCGAGCCAAACCGCCTAGGCGAAATCTGCTAAACAAAAGGCCTTGCATATTTCTGGTTAAACGGGATCAACTACATTTCGCCGAGGAGAGTTTTTTCTGAATAGCAGGTTAGTCGCTAAGAGTGGCAAGCCTATCAGGCCGACGAGTTCAGAACAAGTCTAGCCCATCAGGAGAAGCCCACAAGGGAAGCCGCCTTCAGAAGGAGAGATCATCGGCGAAATAAGGAAACTTCCTTTTTCTTCGATAAGATAAACTCAATAAGGAAAGAGGATAGAGATGAGTCCCGAAGAATTAGGAAGATTTCCTTTATCTTGTTGTAACCCTAAACCGACCTAGTCGAGTATATATATCGATGTACATCCTTTGAGAAAAGGATCCGCAACTTTATTCACAAAAGCAATACAAAGCAATTACAAACCCTATTTTTCTTTGCTCATCGTTTTCTACTTCATAGCTTAACTCAGAAATCTCTGCTTCCTCTCGAAACCCTTACAAATCTAATTGTGCGAATTCTGGCTTCCACAGTAACTAGCTAAGATCCTCTTAACCGCCTTAGTGAAATCCGGTCTTGGAAGGTCTAACTTAGGCTTGTGTTGCCTTTCTTCATAGGTTGGAGTTTCCATAGCTCTTTTTCTAACTAACTCAATCTTTCTTGAGTGTTCCTTCTTCACAATAACATTCACTTCTTGAGGAGGCTCCAATAGGCTAGCCAATCCTTCTAAGTAAAGCTCATCTTCCTCATAATCTTCCTTAGTCAAAGGTCCATACCTCCATCTCCATCCTTTATCTTCTTCTAAAATCACCACATTGCAAATGTTGCTTCTAGGATTAGACTCGGGTTTACCCGGTAGAACACCGCTTGGTGCCTTTGAGCTTGAAGCGAATTATGCTAGTTGCACATCAATAGTCTTAACATGGGGAGCTAAACTTGTAATCTTGCCATCCAATTATTGATACATCCCATCAATCCTAGAGTTTACCTCATGGAACCTCTTTACAATATCAGCGTTACTCTTGATTTGTCCATCCAAAACCCGTTGAACCAACGCCTTGAGCTCTTGGTCTTGAGAAGCAGGTTGAGTAGAGGTGGTAGCTTGATTGGTAGGAGCAACTTGATTAGAGAAATATTGTTGCTTAGGGACAAAAGCTTGTTGAGGAACAAATCCTTGAACTTGTTGTGGAATAAAAGCTTGTTGTTTAGGTGGATAGATTTGGTCTTGGGGATTCTCCACATTAGTGTTTCTATATGACAAGTTGGGATGAGTCCTATAGTTGGGGTTGAATCCTTTTTGATAGTACCCTTGACCTTGAATGTAGTTAATCTCTTCATGTCCGTCTTGGACTCCTTCAACAACTACTTCTTGATTTTAATCGAAATCTCCAACATAGTGGAGTTGCTTCATGCTAGCTAAAATAAGCTTGTCTAGCTTATCACTCATCTCCTTGATCCTTCGATCTTCACTCTTGAGCTCATTCTTAGGTTTCTTGTATGATCTATCATACTCCCTATTGTAGCTTTGATTGCTTTAAACTAGATTCTCAATGAGCTCTTCTCCTTTTTCAATGGTCAAGCTTCCAAAGTCACCATTACTTGCTACATTTAGAGTTAAGTTTTACTTCTCTTCAATCCCTCTATGAAAGATTCCAAGTAAAGCTTCCATAGGAACTCCATGGTGAGGACAAGACCTAGTTTAACCCTTCAATATTCCTCAAGCTTCATAGAGAGCTTCGTTTGGACCTTGTTTGAAGCTAGTGATATCATTTCTAATTCTCGTGGTGCGTTGATTGGAGAAGAATTTGACCAAGAACCTTACACTCTTCCCAAGTAATGATGGAAGATGTAACTACACTCTTCTCCCATTGACTAGCTTTGTCTCCCAAAGAGAATGGAAACAAAGTAAGCTTCACTACGTCTTCGGAAACGCCATTCATCTTCACCGTTCCACATAATCTATCGAAGTTATCAAGATGTTCCATTGGGTGCTCCAAGGGTAAACCGAAGAAACGGTTGTTTTGCACCATGTTGATCAAACTCGATTTGATCTCCCAATTGTTGTTAGCACAAGGTGGGCGAATACCGGTTCTTGTTCCATTGGTGAGTGGTTAGTCAAAATCTCCAATCCTCCTTTCTTCTCTAGGAGCATGAACAGGTACTCTATTACCATTACCATCCATATTTCTTCTAACTTCTTCAACTTGGCGATTACCACCATTACCATTACCAACGTTAGCTTCCATTATTCTCTTTCCTTTTTTGCTAATCTAGCTTGCTTCTCAACTTGGCTAATGTCAATACGTAGATCAAAGTTGTCTAAACTTTTGCTTCTTGTTATCATGCACCTACAAACCAAGCAAGACCAAGAGACAAACAAGATATATTGAATACCAAACAAAAATAAAACCTAGTCTACAAAAGATTCCAAATCCAAATGCTAAAAAGATGAAATTAATCAATCAATCCCGGCAACGGCGCCAAAAACTTGATAGCGTAAAAAGTAGAGATGAACAATGCAAATGAATGTCCAACCTAGATATGCTATGAGCTCTAAACCTCAATTAACTAACCACAAGCGCATGGCGAATTCGATGTAGTAATCAAGGGTCATTCTTCCATAAGGATTAATGATTTTCTTTTAGCAATTAGAATGTAAGGAACTAATGAAGCTAGGTGAATCCAATTTCAAGGTGATATGGTTTAGCTTTAACTAAAATGAGAAAATGAAAAGATGCAATAAGTAAAATGCAAGCTTAAACGATGCAAAACACTAAAATAAAGAAAATCAATGCATAAATGAAAGTAAAACTAGATAAAAATGCAATTTAGTAAAGGTCAACAAAAGTCAACGGAAAGGCAACAAAAGTCAACAAAAGTCAAACTTGAATAACAATGAGATTAAAGCAAGTTAAGGGTGATTGATTTAGGTTGAAACAAGTTAACATAGTGATGCACAACAACTAAAGATAGCTAATTTCAAAGCATGAATCCATTTAATCTAGATTAACCCACTTCCATGGTACTAATCCATTCCTTAATCATAATCTAACACAAACTTCCATCTTGCTAAAGATTAACTAAGGATCATTAAGGAAATGTTCATATAAGCTTACTAAACCCCTTAGACATCAACTTCAATTGGCTAAGATAAGTAAAGCATGATTAAAGTTCTTCTAGACATTTTCACGAATACCTTCCGGGCATGAAAAGACCATGATCTAGATTTTGGGGTAATTACTTCCTAATCTAGCATAAGAGCTCTTTAATCAGTGAAATATTAAAGACTAACAACCTAGCATCACTTATATAGCTTGAATCAACCTTAATTTTCCCTACCCAAGATCCATTAAGGAAACTATTCACTAATCATACTCAAAACACAAAAAGCATGAATTAAATGATGCATAATGAAAAGCTTAAAGTAAATAAACAAGATTTAACTTCATTAAAACATAAAAGGTGAAGACTTTAACCTCAAATCATCAAAAACACAAAGGTTTTAGGTTTTACACAAAGGTTTTAGGTTTTACACAAAGGATAATAGAAGAGAAGCTAAAATTTAGGGTTTTTAATCATAGGAGGAGTATTTATAGAGAAATAGAAGTGTACCCGGGTCAAACCCGGTCAAACAGAAAAGTTGCATCAGGAGAGGCTTTGTGGACCGACCCAAGAGACCGACCAGTTGGTCGGTCCACGAGCCAAAATTCAGGAAGTGGATTTTGCCTCTCGAGACCTCCTATGGATCGACCAGGAGACCGAGTTCTGGCCGATCCATTGGCCTTCTCGATCTTCACTTTCTTGTTCTTGATCCTTCAATCTTGATTCTTCTCTCCACTTGTTCCACAATTGATCCAAAGCTCCATTTGTACCTAAAATGGACAAAATATGCATGCAAATGCAAGAAAACGAGAACTTGGACTCTAGACTCGATAAAATCTAAAATGAACGAATTATGCAATAAAACATTTAAAAACCTAAGCTAAATACCTCAAAATCTATCTAAAATGCATACTAAGAAAGGTCAATTTATGCACTTATCAGTCATCTGCGCTTTGCTATATGTTCTAAAAAGTTTAGAACACAATAACGTTCTAAACAAATAGAAAAGAATTTTAGAATACGTCATCTGGACTTTACTTTATGATTTGCAAATTTTAGAATATGTATTCTTCTATCTGTTTTATGTTATACAAAATTTAGAAAATCAATTCTAAATTATTATAGATATTCCGAAAAATAAAGAGTGAAGATTTGTGATTGATGAATAAAAACATGCAAGATTCTTTACCTTGGAATCTAACATAACTCTTGAAAAGCTCAAGATAATGGATTCAGAAGACTACCATTAACTTAAAAAGTATTAGCAAATACAAATGAATATGAATTTTGTTTACAAGTAAAATTTATATGAATATGATTACTATAAACTCAAGAATTTTGTACGTAGAGAAAAAGAGAAAAGTCAAAATAATTAAGTATAATAATCAAAATGCTTTGAACTTGGTTAAATGCTTTTACGTAGAATGTTTTGTTTGGTTCGTTCGATATTTTGGAACAAAATTTCTGTATTTGTTCCGTTTCGTTTATTTTCATTTGTAATATAGCATAATAATTGAGTTTAAAACGATAATTTACCCTGGAAATTTTGTCATATACTATGAAAATATAGTTATAGAGTTATATAATCATATATTGTTACAATTCTATAACTAAAAGAGTGAAACATTAACTTTTATATTAATAATTAAAAGAGTGAAACATTAATCCACTTTTTGTTGAACTCGAAAATACTAAATTTAATTTCTAAACACACTTCTATTATTATGAAATTCCAATTCTAAATATTACAGACATAATGTGGAAGTCCCTTGACCCAATAGTCAAGGTTTTAAAGGTTCTACACCAGGTCTAGGGTTTAAACACCAGATAAGAGTTTGAACCTCATATAATATTGTTTCTTGCAGATTAATAGAGAAGGTTTTTGGAGGTTCCATCGTCTAGGGAGATAATGTCCATCATGAGAGATGTCGTACATGCAGAGCCGTTCGTCGGGGAGAATTTGTCCATCATGAGAGATATCATATAAGGAGAATTTCATCATAGAGATGTTTGTGGAGGTTGTTCATCCTAATCGCATAGACTGCAAATAGATCGAATATATTTAGGGATGATGTAATAAACTATCTGATAATCAAATATTAAAAAAAACATATTAGGGACATAATAGGATTTTAATTATTACAAAGGTTTAAATCACCAAACTGCGTTAATAAAAGTATCCATGGACAAACTCCAAAAAAAACTATCCTTTATTTTCAACTAGATTAAGGCCCGCGTTAATACGCGGATAAATATATTAAAATTAATTGTTTTAATTAAATATTCGTTGGATTATCAAAATATTTTGAAATATTATTTAAAAATGAATTTTAAATCATTAAATATGAATTTCTATCTTAATTTTCTATGACAAAAAAAATATATCTTAATTTTTATGTCAAATTTCATATCATGTGAATCCAGAAATATATATAATGGTAATTCAGTCATATTTTTTTACAAGAAAATATTTTCTTATCCATTAGGTGAGATAATAGTAAAAATGAATTTTCATATATTATAGATTTAAATAGAAAAAAAAAAATTATGTTAGTAATCTCATTTAACTTATAAAAACATATAATAAATAAATTTATCAAACATCACATATAAATCTGTGATTGATTAATGTATATCGGTTGATGTCATTAGTTTTTTTCTCGTAAAATCTGCTCTCTAAACATTTTAACTCTTTTGAATTTTTTTAATCAAAAATATATTATTATTTTTTTATTATTATTATTATTATTGTTTTACTTGTATAAATTACCATTTTATACTATTTTCTTTTTGTTTTTAACATTGAAAAATACTTATATCCTCATAGGTTGGAAATTCTCATATTCTTTATAATATATCTTAAATCTTTAAACAGAGATTTCTATAAATAATTTTTTGTGCCATTTGTCTCTTTCTTATTTAATTTAAAATTTCTATTTATTTTTTTACTTTTTGTATTTTTAACTAATATTATTTCCATTCCCTTTCTTTATATCATAAAGCTTCAAACTGAGATTTCTATTTCTTTATATATTTTTTGTTTTCAAATTTAAATAACTTTTTTTACAATTTATCTCTTTCTTGTTTTAGTTAAAAAAATTATTTTTCTTCTTTTTGTATTTTTATCTTATATTCATTATATTTTCTATCTTTTGCATTATTTATAATTACGTTGCATTATTTTAGAAAAAAGTCTTAAAGTAAGTTAAGATTATTAAAAGTTTTTCCTTTTTCTTAATTAATTTTAGACTATTAGAAAGTTTCTTTTTTATTATTTGTAAAATTACTTGACAATAATTTTGTTAGTTTTTCATTTTTGATTTTAACTTTTAAATTAATTTTAAGTTGTAACACATGTCACGATCTAAATTAGCATTGACATGTGTCACGATTCAATGAGTTACAATAAGACTAGGGGCTTCTCCGGGCTACGCCCTGATTTAGTAATGAATTGTGAAACTTTGATATGTATTTTTAAGTTTTTTAGTTGTTTTCTTATAGTACTAATAGTCAAATTTAATTGGTTTTATTGATTATTAATCTTTCTTTGTAATCTTGTTGAATATATTTTTTTGGCTTCTTTGTGATTTTCTTTTGTGAACTAAACGTTAATTAAAATATGACACAATAATTGGTAATCTAATTTGGCAAAACAAAATTGTTTACAAAAGAAAATTTCAAAAATCTAAAACGTGCAGATTGGGCCAAACAATCTGCTTTTCAATTAAGAATGTTTAGTTTTGTAAATGTTATTTTGGTGAACTCCTGAAACTCGGTTAAGTGTTCATTAAGATTGTATTAGTATCATTTAGTTTTCCAAGTAATATATTTTTGGGGTTTATATTTGGAAAATATGTGGTGTAGTGTTTTTATCATAGGTTTTTATCATTTTTATCTTATTTTTCTACCATTTGTATCTTTGATTTGTATATTTTATTAAATCATTTATTAGAAAACATATATATATATATAACATATATTGTCATCAATGCAAACTAATGAACAACAAATATGTAACTAAAAAAAAAAATCATTTCAAAATCTGATTTAGTAGTGTAAAATTAGCTATATTTTTCTTGGTTAGAATATGTTTCTTTTAAATCATAATAATCAACTTGGACCATGGGAAAAAACAATGCATTTTTATATTTTTCTTGGTTAGAATATGTTTCTTTTAAATCATAATAATCAATTTGGACCATGGAAAAAAAAAATCATTTTTTTAAATCATTTTTTTAAGTGTGTGTGCACCATGTATCTTTTAATTACTTAACCAAGACATCGCTATGAGTTACCCCTTTGGTCTTATTTTCAAAAGTGTTTTAGCAGAGGAAATCTTCCATCATAATTTATTAATAAATGGCACTTAAAGAGAGAAACATATCAAATTATTTTTAAATACAATTTAGCAAAATATATTTATTACTATATGATAAAGATCTTTGGTTTTTCAGCAATTTTTATTACAAATGATACAATAATCGAGTAATTGTTCAACAATTATCGAAACATAAAAAAGAAATTATGTATTAACTCATAATTTAGAGAATCAATGAAGATAACACTATGGAATCCAGAGTACATGGGTAGATAGATTGAAGATCCGAAGAAGGAAAAACTCAATAGATAAACAATGCAAGGCCAGATTTTATATTTCTGAAGATTATAACACTAAACATGTAACGTAAAAGAGCATTGAAAAGGATATAAATTGAGAGTACTCTCAAGAAAATGACTCTTAACAAGCTAATCCAAAAGAGTTTCAAGAAACTACACGTCAACATCGACTTAAAAGATTTGAACAAAATCTTAAAACTGAAATATAATTTGATTATTGTAATATTTTAATGTATTTGACAAAATGCATAATAACTTAGCCTTTTGATTTCTAATGATATATCGAGTATACGGTAAAAGAAAGAACGAATAACATATCTAGAATGGAGAAACTCACATCTTGTCTCTCATGTATGCATCAATCCTTATCGGCAACAACAATTGGTCCTACAGGTGGCAGCTCTGAACCGAGCAGAAAGTTAGAAAGAACAATGAGTTGCACATCTAAATTCTTATGCCATTTCAAATTATATAATCATCTTTATACTCTAGCATTTTCCAGTAAATCAGATAAGCAATCAAAAGTACAAGCATCTATATCAATTGCATACCATAAAATCACAATGACACTATATTATAGCTCAATAAGTTATTTTTATATATACTACATACTTGTTACTTGCCGGTAAAAACTCCGTGATTTGGTAGTAAGCTCTACGATACACAGAAATATGGCCTTATTTGGTAATGTCTGAAACAGAGAGTTTACTAAAGTATGACAATTTTGGTATACGAACTCCGTATGACAATTTTGCTATACGAACCTTTGGGCAATATCATCATCCTACTAAATAATAGTTGGTATGCCAAAGGAGTAGAACTTCAAGATTATTTTCATCTTACTGGAGAATATAACCAATCTCGTAAAGTGCAGCTGAATAGTCTTTAAATACCATAAGGAGGTTGACTTTGAGAAGCTTTGCTTGAAGTGAAAGACAATGTAAACAATACGTGATCAAAGAGTACAACAATATATTGGGAATAGCCATCAAGAAGAGAACCGTGGACCAAGTTTTGGATAAAAAATATCAGCTTCATCAACAAATTCAAGAGCCTTCCCTATGTTCTTTGATTCGTAGAGAGTCAATGCAATCTCCAAAGCACACTTAGCTTGATGGAGCTCTTGCTCAACATTTGAAACTCATGCTTTATAATTTAGATATATCTGGTAGCTATTTTCAGAGTCATTGTATCTACAACACAAAAAATAGAGAAGAAAACTCAACTTGTGGACCTTTTCACTTAAGTTTTTCAATGAAAACGAATCCAAACCAAGATGAAATTTTTCATCTCTATACCTAAAACGACGAAGTAAAGACGCATGCTTAAAATAACATTTTGAAACTACATGGGTCTTCAATTCTATGGTTCCATTGAAATCATCGGGCATCAACATAACGATTGACCTTCATACTTTGTGAAGCCCGCTCAAATAACTCAACAACATCTACAGATTATTCCTTTCTACAAAATAACCAACAATATAAATTTATAAATCTTATCCAACAGCAATTACAGACTTTGACGTTGTATGTAATTTTTACTTTGGAACTTACTGCAGAGAAATGAAAACCACATAACTATCTTGGATTATAATACTTAAGTACCATAATGGTAATAGGCAAGTGAAGAATCGACAAACCCAAAATATCATTTCTTTATATTATGAATTATGAGTTTATTAGAATGACATCTTGCTTTCTTTCTGCAAAACTAAAAGAGTCAAATACCTGGGTATCTATCTAGATGCGCCAAATGAAACTGAACTGAAATGGAGCATCATTTTTTTAAGGGCTATGCAGTTTCAGGATTTTTCTGTTTTTGGCCACAATCACAAAAAAAGATAAGGCAAACTTGTTAAATTTCAAGCAAACATTTTGAAAGATATTAAAGGATAATGGAATAACAAGCATAACGTTGCCAGTCTATAATGTTTGCCAATCAAACTAAGTGACATAAATAACAGAAGGAAACACTTACCCATTTAGATAGCGTATCCCGAAAAGAAATTCATAGGGAATTGGCAATAAGCTCTTACCAAGTTATCCGAAGCCTCAACTCAATCTGCAGACATAACAAGCTGAACAATAAAGAATCAAACCTCCATCCAGGAAAAAGGAGAAAAACACAAAGGTAGCTAACTTGACACTATAGGCGAATCAGTGAGAAATTCTTTTTACCAATTTGAGCTCAGCTCTTGAATCTGTCGAGTTGCATCTACCAAATTTCTACCCAGGAGCCAAACAGTCTCTTTCAACTCGCAGATCCTACTACAACCCTGAACAATTTTCACATTCAAACTCTGTAATTGTCCCTGAGTCTCGAATAACGAATCAGACCTTACTGAGATCTCCTTCACAAGATGCGCTCCACCACATCAAGATACTGTGACAGCTTCTCTTGAATGAAATATGTTGTGATTAGTGATAGTTTTTTGTTTTTTGGTCGAAACATGTCTTTTTCATTAATTAAAATTCAAAAGCATTTGCACCTTGTGCTACAACAAAGGTTTCCAGAGCTGATTTTGCTAGCTGATCAGCTCTTAGATTAAACTCCCTAGGGATGAAATTGAAAGAAATTTCAAGAAAATGGGAAGCAATTTTGGTAATATCATGGAGGATTCCATGAATTTCCGAAAGCTGTTGTCCGGTATTGATAGCTCGGACGAGTTGATTCGAGTCTGACATGAGTTGGATCTTCTTGATTCCCATTCCATGCCCATGCTCTAAGGCATCTCTGATTGCTAGTGCTTCAGCCATCAGAGCCGATCCGACGAATTCGAGAGCCCTAGAACCCTCTGCGAGTGGTTCTTTTTGTGGTGATTCAAAACACCATCCCACTCCAGCCTTGATGATTCCTTCTCTCCTAGCTCCATCGGTGAAACATCTTACGGCTTATGTGGGTTCGATTCTCTTCCAGGTACGTTGTTTGTGGTCTGCACTTGTTTTTTTAATTGGTTGCGCCCCTTGCCACTCTTTGGCTCCCTTAATTGCGTTGAGGATGGTTTCCTCCGCTGTGAACTTTCGGTTATTGAAAATGTAATTATTCCTTGCAGTCCATGTTTTTATGTTTGGTCAATCTGTTTGTATAAGGTTTATCGAATAGTACTTTCAATGCCTAGGGAATCAATAATAATGTTTATATTCCATACCAAACCGAAATTAAACCAAAAATATAGCACAAGTAAATTAATCACACGCATATTTTAACTTCCATATTCAAGCCTCGTGAGTCGCGACTGTGAAACTCTTATTTCCTCGAGAAACATCTTTGTTTACATCGAAACCTGAACTAGAGCTAGAAAAATTCACTCGAAACTCAACCGTCTCCTTCTCATTTACTACACTCTGAAGAAGAAGAAAAAAGCAAAACTTTTACTGTGAATTTCACAAGATGAACGAGAGATTAAAACCCAAACTCAGAAAACCCAACAAATTGTTGTCCGAATCGAAGAAGGTCGCAGTTTCAGTTCTCTCTGTTTTCTTACTATTCATCTTCGTTAACACCTTCTTCTACCCAAGTTTCTACTCCGACAACAACTCTGGTTCTTCAATTCGGCGCAATCTCGTCGATTCCCGAGAAAATCTCCAGCGTAAAACGAGGGTTTACATGTACGACTTACCAACGAATTTCACCTACGGAGTCATCGAGCTACACCGCATAGCTCGCGGCGGAGAGAAATCCGATGACGTCACCGGGTTCAAATTGAAATATCCGGGTCATCAACATATGGGCGAATGGTACCTCTTCTCGGATCTTACCAAACCCGAAATCGAACGGGTCGGGTCTCCGATTGTCAGGGTTCTTGACCCGGGTGAGGCGGATTTGTTCTATGTCTCTGCATTCTCTTCTCTAAGCTTGGTTGTGAATTCGGGTCGACCCGGGTCGGGTTATAGTGATGAGTTTATGCAGGAGAGTTTGGTTAGTTGGTTGGAGAGTCAAGAATGGTGGTTGAGGAATAATGGGAGAGATCATGTGATTGTTGCTGGTGACCGGAATGCGTTGAAACGGGTTATGGATCGGGTTAAGAATGCGGTTTTGCTTGTGGCCGATTTTGGCCGGTTAAGAGTTGACCAAGGGTCGCTTGTGAAAGACGTAATCATACCTTATGCTCATAGGGTTGAAGGTTATGAAGGTGAGCTTGGAGTTAAGGAGAGGAACAGTTTGTTGTTCTTCATGGGAAACCGATTTCGCAAAGATGTAAGATTTAATGATCCCTTTTGTTCTTGAATTCCGCCTTAGTTACTAGGTAGTGTTCTTGTTTTTAGAATTGAATGACTGTGAAGAAATTTCAGAAAAACCGAATTTCGCCCATGTGAATATATGGAAAAAACTGCGGAGTGCGGAAAGGCATAATCTTTTGGCGGTTCTATTTTGAATGTATAGGTCTTAATGTGCTCTACTGTGTTTGTTTGGTTGATAGGGAGGAAGAGTTGGAGATTTACTTTTCAAGCTGCTTGAGAATGAAGATGATGTTGTGATCAAAGACGGAACTCTATCAAAGGAGAATAGGCGTGAGGTTAAACAAGGAATGCACACATCTAAGTTTTGTTTACATCTAGCTGGTGATACTCCTCCTTGCAGATTATATGATTCCATTGTGAGTTTATGTGTCCCGGTGATTGTAAGTGGTAGCATGGAACTGCCTTTTGAAGACGTTATAGACTACAGAAAGTTCTGTATATTCTCGAGGAGTGACGCTGCTTTGAAACCGGGGTATGTGGTTCAAAAACTGAGAAAAGTGAAACCAGAAAAGATTTTAAAGTACCAAAAGGCTATGAAAGAGGTAAAGAGTGTTACTTGTCCCATTATTGATTTAACGAAATGAAACTGCATATGTGAATATGAATTTTGATTCGTGTAGGTGAGACGATATTTCGATTATACGCATCCAAATGGAAGTGTGAATGAGATTTGGAGGCAAGTTACTCAGAAAATGCCGCTAATCAAACTGATGATCAATCGGGAAAAGCGGATTATCAAGAGAGAAGTAATTGACCCGCAATGTTCTTGTTTATGTTCAAACCAAACCGGTATCATCCACGGTAGATAGTTGCTTAAAGCCATTGGCAAAGCAGAATATGTTCAAGAAACAAAGAAGAAGCAAAGACTTAGAAGACAACCAAAATGATCGTCATAAGCGTAGAGATAGAAGCAAGAGTAGTAGCAAACACATTTTTGTTCTTTTAGGTAGTTTATAACAATTAACATTAACAAGAAAGACACACACACACACAATGATGTACAACAAAAGCAGCAAACTACAAGATCGTGAATATTTATCTGTTTGGCTGTGTCAATGCACAGTATAACTGAAGCAAGACAACAATTATAACCGGAAAACCTATGAAGAGACTAAAGACAAAAGCCACAATAAAAGCTATGAAGAGATTAAAGATAAAAGCCACAATAAAAGCTGAAGCAAACACTTCTGAAATCGTCATTTTTGGGATACTTGAGACCGCATCGATGCCTAGCTTTCGCTTAACCTCCTTAATGATGTCTGTGAAAAGAGGGATATTCGAGCTGCGCAAACATGAAGAAGAGAACTGACTATTACTTACGTTTTAGTATTATAAGACAAAAACTTTTTAATGTTAAGTAGATGGCTTGACTACTGATTTAGAGCTAATATTTTTCTAGTTTTCATATTATTTTTTATTTTTATTATATAACAAACCATGCTTCTTCATGATATGTATTTTAATCTTTCATCATGAATCACGTTTATAAGACTTTTATAATCTAAAAATGAAATATACTACTCCATAAACACAATGTAGATGGATATTAGATTAGTGAAATAGAAAAACTACAGAAGAACAAAATTTAATGTTGAATAATATTCACGCAAAGTTAACAAGCAGATTTTTTAGAATTATAACTTTTCTTATAATTTTAAGACGTACATTAATATCGACGGTTAATTTTGTTGGTTAACTAAAGAGTAATAAGATTCAGATGGTTAAAAAAAAACTAAAGAGAAATAAACTAAGAGATATTGAGTTGCTAATATATTTCTAGTACCTTTGTGCTTCCCACGTTAAGCAAGGCTCCATTCTTGAAATAAACTTCAACGAAGTTTCCCATCTTTGAACCCTAAATGGATCGTATTTGTAGTTCGTATATTTCTGTCTCATTTCCATGAATCGATCACCAAAATCTCCCTCGAGATTTCTCACATCGTTCTTGCACACATTATAGAAGATAGGAATCACCAAGAGTTTGCTTTCGTTCGCTCGTTCCTTCATCTTCACAAGCGCGTCCAAACACCATTCTGTCTCTGGATACTGCGAAGAGAAGATAGCAAGCGAGATCGTTGACTCCTCGATACAAGTATATATATGGTTTAGATTTCTTCCCAACCATTCTTCTCTGTCTATGAAAATGTTGAGTATCCCTAAATCTGTCAAGCTCAACACGAGATGTCTGATGAAATCATCAGGCAACTTGGTTGCGCCTAAATTGACAAACACTTGAGGTGGTCGTGGTCGTGCTGGATCCACCATTGAGCGTTGGTTTTTTCTTGAGTTTTGGAATTGCTTCTGAGTTGGGATGAGATACACGAAGACTTTGGCAACAGTTTCGCAACAATAAATATTTTATGATACTATATAAGAACTCCTTTGTTTGTCGATTTTTAATTTGTTTTGGCAATTTCCAGCTCATATAATACGCAATAAAATATCATAAAGTTAGTATTGTGAATCATTCAAAGCCAGCAGAGTCGATGTCCCTCAATGTCTTTATGAAATAGTATAACTTTATTCTTAAGAAAGTACTCCTCGATTACTATTTGTGATCAGTTCCTTCATTTTAACGTTTTTCATTAATGAGTGCGTGGTGAACTAGAATTGACAACAAATTATCTCATTAAAATTGTCGAAAATCGATAATGAAACCAGAAAGAGAGTAAGTATGTTAACATCCTAATTAATCATTATAACATGAAAACTCAAATGTAAATGCGATTACAAATAAACAATCATGTCCTACACTTTTTAGCCGCGTCTCCGTTACCCCACATGCAAATTTATCTAAAAATTAGGTTAAATGAATTAAGAGAGAGGGAGAGAAAAAAAAACACAAAAATGACGTTTAAATGTATACGTGAATGTTTACGCAGAATATAAATGAATACGATCGCCAAATTCTCCATCAAGATTTCTCACATCGTTCTTGCTTACATTATAGAATATAATGATATAGGAATCACCAAGAGTTTGTTTTGGTTCGCTCTTCTTTCATCTCCACAAACTCGTCCAAACACCATCCGTCTCAGATAGCGAGTGCGCGATCATTGACTTCTCGATATATATATATATATATATGGTTTAGGTTTCTTCCCCACCATTATTCTCTGTTTATGAAAACGTGGAGTACCCCTAAATCTGTCAAGCCCAACACTCGTGGTGGTCGGGTCGTGCTCGTGCTGGCTTCACCATCGAGCGTTGGTCTAGACTAAAAAATAACCAATTTATGTTTTTTGTGTTTTTGGTACTTCTTCTGCTCTTAAGGCAAATCAATTTATGTCTTTTTTCTTATAGATTTTCTAGTAATCTCCAGCTCATAACCAATAAAATATTATTTTGAATCAGCTAGTGTCAGCAGTCTACGCCTCTGTAAGTCTTTATGTAATATCAGCTACTGTCGGCAAAGTCTACGCATCTGTAAGTCTTTTTATGTAATATATCTTGAAAAAGTCATTTAATATATGTTCAGTTTGGATGAATCTCATCGATATGACGGAGGAATGGAAGCATGATTTGCTTTAGAAAACCCTATGTTCATTAATCTAGTTCTCAATCATGGATTCTACTAAAAAAAGTGCACTTGTTGTAAACTCCACAATTTTTCTTTTGAATAAATTTTACATGTAGTTCAAGAAAATAAAATTATCTGTTCAGTTTCATTCTAACGTTTCTTCATTAGTTTGTATTGAGACAAATCATTGCATAAAAATCATCGAAATGCGACAATGAAACCCGAAAAAAACTCATCTCAGATTCTTTGCATTACAACATGAAAACGCAAATGCAAATAGACAATGTGTCTAAAATCTGTTGTTACCACTCACCATTCACTTTCCACAGCTCGATTGATTATCAAACGACCCAAAACAAAAGAGAAAACAGAGATAAGACCTAACACATAAGGACCAAAAACAATCGTAAGGAGAAGAATCAGACTTAGGAAATGGACAACTGATCTAATCAGCTCCTCAGTTCTTGCAGCCAAATGGTTGCGTTTTGCTTCAGCTATTTTTTCTTCTTTCTCGGCGACATCTTTCAATACTTTCTTAACTTCCTCAACGATTGAGCTCACGAACTTAGCCTGGCAACTACCATAACAGAGAGTTATGTTCCGACTTAACTAAGAACAGAGTCTTGAAACAGAGTATTCGGACCAAGAACGTAAGAGAATGGGACTAAAACAAACCTGTATTGTGAAGAACACAATCCAAACATTCTCGAAACACAATATAAAGCTTCCTTCCATCTCCGAAAACTTTCTTTCTCGCCGTGATGTGTTGACTTCAGCTCTCGAAAATTGTCGCCGAATCTTCCTTTCAGTTTCTTCACATCGTCTGTTTTCATCTTCAAGAAGATAGGAATCACTTGAATACTTCCTTGATCCAAGCATTCTTTGATCTTAGCTAGCTCATCTAAGCACCATCTCGACTCGGTGTAGTTCTTTGAGAAGATTGCCAATGCTACTCTCGATTCCTCGATCCTAGTGAAGAGATGTTTAAGATCTCTACCTCTAAGCTCATGATCATCTACAAAGACGTTGACATTGGCTTTTAACAGAGCATCCACAAGAAACCCTAAGAACTCACCACGCAGCTTTTTTCCTCGGAAGTTGATGAACACTTGATACTGCGGCGGGATCGGTCCGACGTTGGCAAAAAGGGAGAGTAAGGAGCCCATGGAAGGTGATGATGGTCTTCGAGGAAATTGTTTGCAAATAAATACAATAAAAATTGTTTTCAACAGAATCGTTTTCTGTATAAACGTGTGATTTGGTGGTTTCAATGTGTTTTCATTTCAATAATCACAAATTCATTCAATGATTGACCTACAAAGATAATATGAAGTTGACCAGATTTGAGTTAGTTAGTCTTAATGTATACATTTTTTTTTGTCATCTGATGTTATTGATAATAAACCCAAACGCGAACTACAAATGTCTAAAAACATAGGTCGACGAACAAAAATATGTTCCCGAAACCAAATGCCGACAAACCAAGAGAGGTCTCCGGAGCCGAAAGCCCAAAAAAGAGAAAACTCTAAAAAAACTACTACGGGAAACACAAAGCACAATGATAGATATTACAAGCGGTAGTTGACCAAAATAAGAGAAACAAAGCCGAGAAAAGAGACTTTGCCGCAAACACAAGAAGATTGGATACAAATCACGAGCCGAATGAAATCAAATGGCCAATATAAGGGAAAGAACCACTTACTCAACTCTAAAGAACCAACCAAACATCCAAAAACGGGAAATGCAACTGATTTGAAACCCGTTTTTGATGGCAACAACACGAACCTTAAGCTCCACCCGCAACCAGCCTACACTACTAAGAAAGAACGAGTCATAGTACTGGCGAACCGCGAAGCCGACAACAAGTGCAGCAAAGCCGCAATGCCAACAATTTCGAGGATTTGTACAATGGCACTTGCCTCAACACGAAGACCATATCAAATAACCTGAACCTAACTTCAAAGGAGAGAGAACCAATCGCAAATCAGCCAACCACCACCTCCAATAAACTAACATTAAAGCCAAAACACCAACCAATTCTTAAGAGAATCAAACGATACTCAAAACCAGAGGAACATTCACCATTGGGAAATCCAAAACCAAACTACAAGAATCAAATTCCAACAAACTAACAACCTGAAGAACATCCCACAATGTAAACAACCGAGAACCCGAACACAAGGAAGACATGCAACCTATGACGCCAAAGATCACTAATTCCGTCTAGCAATTCTCGACCAAGAAGAGAATCCATCGATTACATATGCGATTCTCGCATGGAGAAGACCCGCGCACCCCCGAATTATAGATATAGATACGCCAAAAACTTCACCCCGAGCCACCACCACAAGCCCAATCGACCCCGAACCAGACCCGAGACCACACTCAACGAAGCAGAAACACACCCAAAAGAAAGAAGACTCCTTCCACAAACGAAAACGAACGCCATCTCTTCCACAAACATCGACGGAGACCAAATCGAAACAACCCATCAAACTCTCTCAGGAACCAAAACCAAATCAGATCTGATCTGAGATTCAGAAGAGAAACCGAAGAAAATACACTGATAGAAGACTAAAAAGACGAAAGAAAAAAGCAAAAACAGAAAACAACAAGGCCACCGACGTCAGCGCTATGGAAGCCGCCACACGCCGGAGCCAAAACACGGCAAAGACGAGATGAAGGTACTGTAGCGGTGGCTATCTTTTTAGCGGCGTGTTTTCGTTTTCGTTTTCACATGAACTCGAATCATTAGAACAATTTCGTCTTAATGTATACATATAATAGTCTTTCTGAAATAATTATATGTTAAATACTACTAAAACATTTTTGTTTCTTTTAATTGTTTATGTAGATGCATCAGAATCTATTTCAAGTATCAAATGAGGAACTAGAGATGTGTCAAATTATGTGTTACTCGGGGAACTAAAGAAGAAATCAAATTAGCAAAAGTCAACGCGCCAAGTGATGTGCCAGGTGGCGTCTCGAGCGCAAGTGGGAAGCTTGTGCAGAGGAGTGGTTCAGGAAACAAAGAAAGTGATTTGACGTTATGCAAAAGCAAAAAGCAAAAAGCATAAGTGTTATGGGTTGGTTCAAAACTTCAAACTAATATGACTGATGACAGGTGAAACAATATCATGCAGAGATCTGACTTTGATAGATGCAGAACAATGGTTTTCCCCAGGGGAGCCATCAGTTTTGGTTGCAAGGGCAACTGATATAAAAAGCAAAGAGATGCTAAAGGAACTATTAGTTCTTCTTCAAACAAAAAGCGTATCGATTTTTGAAGAACCAAATAGATAAGAAAACAACAAGTGTTGTTATTTATTATATGGATATATTAAGAACATCTTCGTGAGCGAATCACGATGTGTGTGATGTCGCATAACTATGGGTAGAATAGGACGAGTATCTTGTTTGTTACAATGTTGTTCTTGTAATCTTTGGAGTGTAGCAGTTTATGTGTGTAGCAATGCTACGTTGTGTTACTAAGTGTAATAAAATCGGTGGAATTTTAGTAAAACATTATGTGTTTTATGTAACACCCCAGATTCTAGAAATGCTTGGTGCATTGTCTGAGAATATGTGGTGCATGCGGAGAGGCTTAAAAGAATTGATTTGGCTACCTATGTCACCAAAATGCACTTATCTTTTCGGTCACTTGTCTTGAGAGAACTCCAGAGTTAAGCGTGCTTGAGCTGGAGCAATCGAGGGATGGGTGACCTACTGGGAAGTCATTTCCAGTACCGGGCGAGTTAGGCCAAAACTCGGGGAAAGATCGCGTGGTGATTGCAGGGTCAGTAAACATGCATTTCGAGTCTCCCGGACTAACGCACCGACCGCCAGAGAAGTCTCGGGCCTGCGGGCCGAGAAGTTTCGGCTTGCGAGCCGAGAAGTTTCGGCTTGCGAGCCGAAAGTGGGCGTAGGGCCCACGGCAGGGCGGTCGGGGCGTTATAAGTGGTATCAGAGACCTTACGGTTTTATGACGGGCTAGAACTGCTAGGATTGAAATATGGTAAATTGCAATTCTGTGAGTTTGGGGGTTCTAGATCATCTTCCTTCGAGCCTTCAAAGAGATTCCACGGTAAGTGTTGATTGTTGTGTTTTGAGTCTTTCTAGTGCTTAGTTAGGCTGCTTGTGAATGCAGTGAGATGGCTAGAGCTACTAGAGGACGTGGTCGTGGGGGCCGAGGCCGAGGGCGTGGACTCATTGAGGAGCCAGTCGTGAGTGAGGTTCAGAGTTCCGCGCATGGGCCTGCGGCAGGTCAGCAGTCGGTTCATGATGGGCAGACTGCCAGTGTGACTGCCAGTGTGGGGGCCAGTGTGGGTCCTGTAGGGGCCGGTTTGGGTCCTGTTGAGGCTGGTGGTGCTGGTGGTGCTGGTCCAGCTGTGGGTGCGGTTGCGGCCGCGGGTGTAGCCCAAGCTAGAGATGACCGTTTGGCTGACCTGCTGACTCAGTTGTTGGAGCGGTTACCGGGTGCGGTGCCAGTGCAGGCTCCAGTGGTGCCACGAGTGGCAGAGGTGCAGCCGAGGGCTGCGGTTGCTGAGGAGGTTCCGTCATATATCCGTATGATGGAGCAGATGCAGAGGATCGGTACGGGTTCTTTTGCGGGTAGTGTGAAGCCTGAGGAGGCTGATGAGTGGCGGATGAGGGTGGAGCGGAACTTTCGCTCGATTAGGTGTCCCGAGGGATACAAGGTTGATTTGGCGGTCCATTATTTGGACGGTGATGCACATCTCTGGTGGAGGAGTGTAGCGGCTAGGTGGGCCGGGACTGCGATGGCGTGGTCAGATTTTGTGACGGAGTTCAACTCCAAGTTCTTTCCTCAGGAGGCGTTGGATCGTTTAGAGGCGAGGTTCTTGGACTTGACTCAGGGCACGAGGTCGGTGCGGGAGTATGGCGTGGAGTTTAACAGACTCCTGGGTTATGCTGGTAGGAGCTTTGAGGATGAGCAAGCTCAGGTTCGGAGGTTCTTGCGAGGACTTCGTCCGGATTTGCGGACTCGGTGCAGAGGCATCAGGTTCGCGAGCAGAGTAGAGTTGGTAGAGGTGGCTGCACAGATCGAGGAGGATCTGAGGGAGCAGGCTGCGATCGTGGTTCCAGTTGTTCAGCCTCGGAGGCCTCAGCAGCAGCAGGTGCAGCAGGCAGGTCCGGGCAAAGGCGGCAAGCCTGCGCAAGGACAGAAGAGGAAGTGGGAAGGTGCTTCGGGATCGGGCCAGAGTGGCCGAGGCTGCTACATTTGTGGGAGTCTAGACCACCAGAGGGCGAGTTGCCCGAAGCGGAGTGAGGTTCGAGGAGTTCGGACGTGCTATCAGTGTGGTGAGTCGGGGCACATCAGACCGAACTGTCCGAAGTTGCAGCCGTTGGCAGTGGCAGTGGTCCAGCCAGTAGCTCAATATGGGCCGGTGCAGCCTCTGGATCAGATCGCGGCGATGGAGCGTCCGCCGGCTATTGCAGCGCCGGGAGAACCGAGCTCTAGACCGATCACATGTAACTTTCTAATTCAGACTTTGTTAATTCAGTAGTGTAGAATTCTTGGTGCTTGTTTTAGATTGTTAGCCTGTGATAGAAAGTTAGGTTGCTTAGCACTTGGGAATTGTGTAGGGACCTTGTTTGTAGGTGGGTGTGAATCCCACGTGTTGTTTGATTCTGGAGCATCGAATTGCTTCATTACTCCGGATCATGCCGAGAGAAGTGGTATCCGGAGTGACGCGGGTGAGCGGACTGGACCGGTTATGGTTGCTGGAGGTGAATTTCTAGCTACGCATGGCCGGGCGAAGGAGGTCGATATTCTGGTAGCGGGAGAGTTGATGCCAGCTGACTTAGTGATTAGTCCGGTGGAACTGTACGATGTTATCCTTGGTATGGATTGGTTGAATCGGTACAGAGTCCATCTGGATTGTCATCGGGGTCGAGTGGTATTTGAACGTGAAGGTGGCAGGTTGGTTTATCAAGGAGTGAGACCGACTTCAGGTAGTCTTGTGATCTCCCTTGTTCAAGCTGAGGCGATGATTGAGAGGGGTTGCGAGGCTTACTTGGCCACGATTGTAATGCCGGAAGCTGTTGGTGGGGTTGCTGTGAGAGATATTCGGGTCGCTCGGAATTTCGAAGATGTCTTTCAGTCGTTGCAAGGATTACCGCCATCTCGGTCGGATCCTTTCACGATTGAGTTAGAACCCGGAACGACGCCGTTGTCTAAGGCGCCTTACCGAATGGCTCCAGCAGAGTTAGCGGAATTGAAGAAGCAGTTGGAGGACTTATTGGAGAAGGGGTTTATTCGACCAAGTACTTCACCGTGGGGAGCGCCGGTGTTGTTTGTGAAGAAGAAAGATGGTAGTTTCCGGTTGTGCATCGATTATCGAGGTCTCAACCGAGTCACTGTGAAAAACAAGTATCCTCTTCCGAGAATTGATGAGTTGTTAGATCAGTTGAGAGGGGCTACTTGGTTTTCTAAGATTGACTTGGCATCCGGTTACCACCAGATTCCGATCGACGAAGCGGATGTTCAGAAGACGGCTTTCAGGACTCGGTATGGGCATTTTGAGTTTGTAGTGATGCCATTCGGGTTAACGAATGCACCTGCGGCGTTTATGAGGTTGATGAACGGGGTTTTCCAGGAGTATCTGGATGAGTTTGTAATCATTTTCATCGATGATATTTTGGTTTATTCGAAGAGTCTGGAGGAACATGAGGTTCATTTGAGGAGAGTTCTGGAGAAGTTGCGGGAACAGAAGCTGTTTGCGAAGTTGAGTAAGTGCAGTTTCTGGCAGAGAGAGATGGGATTTTTAGGTCACATCGTCTCTGCAGAAGGGGTTTCTGTGGATCCGGCGAAGATTGAGTCTATCCGAGATTGGCCTAGGCCGAGGAATGCAACTGAGATCAGGAGTTTTCTTGGGTTGGCAGGCTATTATCGGAGATTCGTCAAGGGTTTTGCGAGTATGGCTCAGCCTATGACGAAGCTGACGGGAAATGATGTTCCTTTTGTGTGGTCGGCTGAGTGTGAGTTGAGCTTCGCGAAGCTGAAGACGATGTTGACTAGTACACCAGTACTGGCGTTACCTGAACCGGGTGAGCCTTATGTGGTGTACACAGATGCTTCGGGAGTTGGCTTGGGTTGTGTGCTGATGCAGCAGGGTAAGGTGATTGCTTATGCTTCAAGGCAGTTGAGGAAGCACGAGGGCAATTATCCTGTTCATGATTTAGAGTTGGCTGCAGTGATCTTCGCGTTGAAAATCTGGAGGTCTTACTTGTATGGTGGCAGAGTTCAGGTGTTCACTGATCATCATAATCTGAAGTACATTTTTACTCAGCAGAATTTGAATGTACGACAGAGGCGATGGTCAGAGTTGTTGGCTGATTACGACTTGGACATTGTTTACCATCCGGGTAAGGCTAACACTGTAGCAGATGCTCTTAGTCGGAGAAGGTATGATTCATCTCAGGAGCGGGATGTGGAGAATTTGGTGAGCATGCTTAGTACTTTGAGGTTATGCGTTACTTCAGAGGAACCGTTAGGTTTAGCGGCGGCAGATCAGGCGGATCTATTGAGCAGGATCCGAGTAGCTCAGGAGCAGGATCCGGTGTTGTTAGATCTCTCCAAGGCTACTGGTTCCGAGTATCAGGTTTCTGCTAACGGGACAATCTTAGTACATGGACGAGTCTGTGTTCCTAAGGATGGGGACTTGAGGCAGGAAATTCTGAGAGAAGCTCATGCGAGTAAGTTTTCGATCCATCCGGGAGCGACTAAGATGTATCGGGATCTGAAACGGTACTATCATTGGGTCGGGATGAAGAGAGATGTGGCAGATTGGGTTGCAGCTTGCAATGTGTGTCAGTTGGTGAAGGCTGAGCACCAAGTTCCTAGTGGCTTATTGCAGAGTCTACCCATTCCCGAGTGGAAGTGGGACATGATTACCATGGATTTCGTGGTAGGGTTGCCGGTTTCTCGGACCTATGACGCGATTTGGGTGATTGTGGATCGTCTGACTAAGTCAGCACATTTTCTGGCCATTAAGAAGACAGACGGAGCGGAGGTCTTGGCTAAGAAGTATGTGAAGGAAATTGTGAGGTTGCATGGAGTGCCAGCGAGTATTGTGTCGGATCGAGATCCGAGGTTTGCGTCAGTGTTCTGGAGAGCTTTTCAGGCTGAGATGGGCACTAAGGTGCACATGAGCACAGCTAATCATCCGCAGACGGATGGGCAGTCCGAAAGGACGATTCAGACACTGGAAGATCTGTTGAGGATGTGCGTGCTAGATTGGGGTGGTCATTGGGCGGATCACTTGAGTTTGGTGGAGTTCGCATATAACAACAGTTTTCAGGCGAGTATCGGAATGGCTCCTTTTGAGGCGTTGTATGGGAGGCCATGTCGTACTCCGCTATGTTTTACCCAAGTGGGGGAGAGGAGCATCTTTGGGGCTGATTTTGTTCAGGAGACGACGGAGAAGATCCGTGTTGTGAAGCTGAACATGAAAGAGGCTCAGGATCGGCAGAAGAGTTATGCCGATAGGAGAAGGAAGGAGTTGGAGTTTGCAGTCGGAGATCGAGTGTATCTCAAGATGGCGATGATGCGGGGTCTGAACAGGTCCATATCCGAGGATAAGCTGAGTACGAGGTACATGGGTCCGTTCCGGGTTGTGGAACGTGTGGGACCAGTTGCTTATCGGTTGGAGCTGCCTCCGATTATGGAGAAATTCCATGATGTGTTTCATGTTTCGAAACTCAGGAGATGCTTGCATGTTTCTAAGGAGGTAGCAGTGACGATACCTGTAGATCTTCAGCCAAATCTGACTGTTGGGATGAGGCCGGTTAGGATTCTTGAGAGAAGTATCAAGGTTCTGCGCCGGAAGAGAGTGCCGTTGTTGAGAGTCTTGTGGGACTGTGACGGTATTCAGGAGGAGACTTGGGAACCAGAGGCAAAGATGAAAACGAAGTTCAAGAAGTGGTTCGAGAAGCAAGCAGAAGAGTGAATTCGTTTTTCTTTGTGGTTTCCAGTTTCAGTTTTGGTTGTGGATTTTTGTACTTTCATTAAAGTGTAATGATTATGACATTTTTCCAGTGAATAAGAAAGTGTTTTTCTTATGTGTTCGACTTGCGAGTCATGTGTTTGTGGTTAGAGAACCCCGAAATGGAAGTTTTATTGCGGATAGAACTTGCCAGTTTCGGTGGGGACTCTAACGGGTTGTGTGTGTGTGTGTGTGTAGAGTCTCGGAATAGAAGTTTTACGGAGGTTATGACTGTCTAGTTCCGGAGAGACTCTGCAGGGACATCCGAGGTGAGGGATGGTCCGGGTGATCTGTGATGATCACGTTTGTGATAGTATTCCGGGAGGGGAATATCATGTGAGACCTTAGGAGGTAGTTCCGGTCAGAGGTGCATTATAGACGTTAGGAATTGATTGCATAGCTCAGAGTTAGACCTCGGTCTTTCTTGGCAGATCTTGAGAGATGCGTCTCTCCGGGGGACAGTGGGTTCCCTGCATACCGATCGATCGTCAGGACTGCGCGGACTGAGATCGTGAGGGTATGGGGATGGTTTTGGAGGTTGCGACCTCTGGCAGATCTCTGCATACCGAGAGCTTGATAGACTGTGTGTCTTGATGGATTGAGGTGTGTGGAGATGGTTGAGTATCGAACACCGTCAGGACTGCGCGGACTGAGGTGGGTTGATACTAGACACCTAGAGCTGAGGGGTGACGATCCCGAAGCTAGATGGTGGTTATGAGCTATGGGCAATCAATGTCTGAGACGGGTCTATGTGCATAGGACGGATGTGAACCTCGGGAAGGTCTGGGAGATGTAGTCTCCGGTGTTGCTGGCGGGTTAGGCCAGGGTAGATTGGTGGGTAGTGTTAGAGGATTCGAGGACGAATCCAGTTTTAGTGGGGGAGAATTGTGACGCCCGTGAACCATTTTTAGTAAAATGGAGGGGCTGTCGATCGACACACATGGTGTCTGTCGATCGACAGGGCTCTTAAGGGCTGTCGATCGACACACCTAGTGTCTGTCGATCGACAGGTGCTCGAATTGGTTGGTTTTCTGGTTCGATTTAAGTCGTTCAATTGGACCGGGCCGGTTTGGGTAAACCCTAGGGCTTCGTATTTAAGAGTTTTTGGCCGCATTTGAGCGAACCAAAGTCCCAAAAATCAGAAACAGAGAGTTTGAGAGGAGTTTCTCTTGTTCCTGATAGTTTGTGATTAGGGTTTCGTTCTTGATCGATTTGAGGTGGAATTTCGTGGTGGTTGTTGCTGAATTCGTGTCTAGCCTCAATTCTACCAGAATCTAACCGAAAATCTAAGGTGAGTGCGTGACCATGGCTTCTGGGCCGGTGGATTCGTTAGGGTTGTATGGTGGTAGGTTAAAAACTGATTGATTGTGATGATTGATGTTGTTTCTGTGTGTTTTGTGGTGTATGGATTGTTGGATTGTGTTTGTTGTGCAGGTTTCGGGTTATCGCAGAGGAGGAATCGATCCGAGAGGATAATTGATCGATCTCCTATGAATCTGCGACGACCTGTCGATCGACAGGGTCACCCGAGGCTGTCGATCGACACCTAGAGGTTGTGTCGATCGACAGGTGATCGAGGAGATGTCGATCGACACCTAGAGGTTGTGTCGATCGACAGGGTCCTGAGGAGCTGTCGATCGACAGGCACCGTGGGTGTGTCGATCGACAGGTGTGAACAGGGCTGTCGATCGACACCTAGTGGTAGTGTCGATCGACAGGCTGCCTGTTGGGCTGTGGTTGAGCCGTGTCGTTGTGTTTGCTTTGTGTGTTGTTTGATGCGTGTTTGCCTGAGCGGATCCATCGCGTCTGTGTGCGCAGTCGTAGATGGGAGGACCGTCTCACTGGGTATTTGTGATAATACTCACGCATCTCTTTTAACCATGTGGTGCAGGTAAAGGCAAATTGTGATCGTGGAATCATGGCAACGAAGAGGGAGATGATCTAGGGTCTCGGTTTTCATGCTGTGTGGTTTAAATGTATTTCTGTTATTGTTTTAGAACCTGGTTAGGTTGCTGGATTGATTGGAATTTGTTGTTGAACTGGTTAGTTATTTAATGGAATTTGCATGTTTGGTTTTAGTGTGTTATCCGCTGGTTGCTTGTTTGTGTGGCTTGGTTGTGGAGGACAAGCATTTATGGGAATGCTAGTCTGAGACTAAGAGCTTATTGTTTTAAAAAAAAAAAAAAAAAAAACGGGTCGGGTCGTTTCAGTTTGGTATCAGAGACGAACCTTGACGAGTGTGGGTATGACACTGTCAGGGTAACGGTCTTGGTACGCAACGAGGACGTTGCGCGCTGTGAGAGGGGGTGATTGTAACACCCCAGATTCTAGAAATGCTTGGTGCATTGTCTGAGAATATGTGGTGCATGCGGAGAGGCTTAAAAGAATTGATTTGGCTACCTATGTCACCAAAGTGCACTTATCTTTTCGGTCACTTGTCTTGAGAGAACTCCAGAGTTAAGCGTGCTTGAGCTGGAGCAATCGAGGGATGGGTGACCTACTGGGAAGTCATTTCCAGTACCGGGCGAGTTAGGCCAAAACTCGGGGAAAGATCGCGTGGTGATTGCAGGGTCAGTAAACATGCATTTCGAGTCTCCCGGACTAACGCACCGACCGCCAGAGAAGTCTCGGGCCTGCGGGCCGAGAAGTTTCGGCTTGCGAGCCGAAAGTGGGCGTAGGGCCCACGGCAGGGCGGTCGGGGCGTTATATTTTATCTCTGAGTAACTCTTGTTATTGTCCTTAGTTGATTTTGTTAATCTTCGACCCACACTTTTTCTTCCATGCCTGGGGCTAGTCGTGAATAGTAGCACATTTAAGATGTAATTAAATTACTCATACCAAAGGGAGTTCAACTAGTGATTTTAGTACTATTCTGAGGACTACCACTTCGTAGTTGGTGATGATTCTTTTACCTTGGTGAGCTGGACAGGGAGATAAAGTATCGTAATAGTAGGCGAAGATTTTGGATACCTTACGCATACCAAATACACAAATAGTTTCGGAAAACATTTTTTGTCGTCAAACTCATAATGGCAAAAACATCTCGATTGATCGTAGTCTTTCAAGACTTCCTTCCCTTTGAAACTCTTTCTATCGAACACCGAAGTGAATAATGTGAACCGGTCCAATTCTTGTATCAATTCTTCAGTTACTTTCTCAAGAAAATTCACCTTAAAAAAAGTGAGGAGTGAGAGATAAAGAAGGAAAATGTAAATGTATCAGGTGAGAGAGGGAGGAATCAATCTGACTTATGAAAGTCAAGTTCCTAAAAACTCTCCCAGGCACTAATACCGAGAAAGGTCGTTACCCAACGTCTGTTCCAAGTTAACCCGCTTTACCCAACAGATTATTACCGTTTTTAACTGCTTTTTCAAACTCAAAAAATAACCTAAAACCTCACCAACTTTTATCATCCAAAAATAGAAGAAAAACTCCTTTCCGGCTACAAACCACCGACCAAAGGCAGGTTTATGGTGACCTCTGGTTAACCGGAACCTCGCCTCCTTGCAGCCTCCATAACCTTGTTCTCTACACTAGCATACTACTCTTTCGAGTAAAGGAAGTTCTCTCAAGGCTCAATATCTCCGGAGTCTTTTCTACACTAAGGACAGCAAACAACTAATGAAAGTCTCCACTGCAAACAAAACTACTCAAGCTTTGCAAACTAAAGATGGCAAGAAGACTAACTTATGAGGAAAAATGTAAAGCATTGGCTCAAGACAAACCCTCACCTCCTCGGCTGAGAATCTGAGCTCCGACTATGGACACATCAGATCTGGTCAAGGAGAACAAACTGACTCTCATAGGCAGACTCACCAACCCTAGAGTCCAAAGAGTTTGGTCAATGATTTCATACTACACTAGGAAATGGGAGCTAAAAGGAACAACAGAAGGAGCCGACATGGGGAATGGACTTTTTCAGTTCAGATTCACACTCGAGGAAGACCTACTCAAAGTTCTAGAGAACAGACCATATCACTTCTCCTCCTGGATGGTTATCCTACAACGTTGGGAACATGTGATATCCAACAACTTTCCCTCTCGGATCCCATTCAGGATCCACCTCCAAGGTACACTTCTACACTGCAGAAAACAGAAGTTACTAGATGACATTGGCAAAGCTCTGGGAAACCTTGAGGGCTCTGAGCTGGCCACCACATCAACAAAAATTAGAGTCTCAATTGATGGACTTCAACCCCTCATCCAAGAAACTGTCATTGACATCGAGGAAGGAGAAGAAGCACTAGTTACCCTAGTGTATGAGCGGCTACAAAACTACTGCACCAGGTGCTACTGTCTCACTCATGAAGCAATGGAGTGCCCAAAGAAACTAGAGATTGTACTTGAAAGAAGGCAGAGTGAGTCAGATCACTATAGTAAAAGAAACAAAGAGGCAGAAATACAAAAGCTACAACAAAAAAGGGAACTGATGAAACCTTACTATGCAAGAAGAGATAGGCATGGCAACCCATATGGGGAAAGATTACCAACAAGAACAACTCATGCCCCACTTCCTGCTGGGAGAAGTAACTCGCAGACCCATCCTCAACCTCTGGAATTACCATGGGAAATAGAGGACTCTGAGTCACATTCCCTGCACAGAGAAAAAAGGACTCGCCCCTACAATAGGCAGTCTTCCTTTCAAGATAGATACAGTACACAAAATGAGGTAGCACATAGGCAAACTAGAAACCAAACTACAAACCTCCAGTGGAGACAAAAAGACTTTTAGGTCAACTCATATGGTAACCAAAGGAACCGCATACCTCCTCTGGACAGGAATTTAGCCCAGACGGATTTCCCACAACCTCTACCACCTGCAGATTTGATTGACAAAATGAGAGAAGAGATTCTGAACCAATTGAGAGAGAAAACTCACAATTACTGTAGAGTTGAAAATCCAACAGAGAGAAATGCTAGACAACAACGAGTTTTTGAAGGAGAAGCAGTGGGAATGATGGAAGAAACAACTGAAACTATACTAGCCCATACTTTGGCAACAAACTACACCCTGCAGACAAACACAAGTATTGGGAAAGGAAGGTATAGAGCAAGAGGAGCCTCAGCAAGCGTTGACTCAAGAGGCAGACCACCTCTAAACAAGAGAAAATGAACCTCCCCACTTCAAGGGATAAGCTCAAAGAAGATGGAAGCAGGCTTGGTCAATAATTCACCTCAAAGAAAGAAGTCTACAAACAAAAAGGTTACCGGGAAACAACAAGCTCAGATATCAACCACAGTCCCAGGGACAGCTGTAGCTTCCTCCAGCAGAGAAAACCCTCCAACCAGCCTTTTTCCTGCCATGATAAGACTAGCCATAATCCACACTGGACATTCTCCACAACAGGCTACTGCAGGGAGAGAGACTCACCAGGACCTAACTCATCACACCACACCTACAAGACAGGCTAACTCAAGTCAAGCACCAGGACCATCACCTAGAGGGCAAAGGGACACAGAACAAGTGTTTGGTCAGACTGACCAGACCCCTACAAGTGCAAGAAGGAGAAGAAATGAGGGACAAGCGAATTTTAACAATCCGCAAAAACCTCTTCCTTAAAGATGGTGAGCTAGAATTGTTGTGGGCTGGGGAACCCCACAACAATCCAGCGGCTGAAGGGAATTCAATCCAGTGTCTTACCAGATATTTTGTTCCTCTCTGAGACCAAAAACTCAGATAAAACAGTCTTAAAGGAGCTGGATTGGATGCCTTTCACTTCTCACCCCCTAGTCAGTCCTCATGGTGTTGGAGGAGGAGGATTGGCCCGGCTCTGGAAATAGGATATAGAAATAGAGATATTAGAATCAAATCATAACTTCATAGACACAAGAATAAAACACAAAGGAAGTAGACTCAGAGCTACCTTTGTGTATGGTGATCCATACAAGTCCAAGAGACAAGCAGTATGAGAGACTTTAAGCTGCTTGGCTGGTACTATAACCGATCCCTGGTTTCTCACTAGGGATTTCAATGAGATTCTGGATAACTCGGAGAAACAAGGAGGATCCATCAGAGCGGAGAGCACCTTCATAGATTTCAGAACTTTCCTATCAGAGTGTGATATCTTTGATCTCCAGCACTCTGGCAATTTCCTATCATGGAGAGGACAAAGGTGTAAGCATACAGTGCTATGTAGACTGGATAGAGTTATGGCTAATTGTCTTTGGTTTGAAGCTTACCCTACTGCTAGGTGTGAATACCTGAAGTTTGAAGGGTCTGACCACATACCAGTGGTGTCTTATTTCTCAAACAAACTCAACAAGCGAAAAGGATTATTCAGATTCAACAGGGACCTCTGTGATAACCCAGAGATAAAACAATTAGTGGCTGCTGCTTGGAGATCCAGGCCTAATGGATCAGTGGAAAGCAAAATCAGCTCCTGCAGAAGAGCTATTATTAAATGGAGCAAAGAAAAGTGAGAAAATAGTCAGAAAGTGATGGAGAAGAAGATGAAAGAACTAGATGAAGCTATGTCAAGTACTACCACTGACACTCATCACATTCAACTAGTCACCAAAGAGTTAAACATGGCTTACCAAGCTGAATAATCGTATTGGAAACAACAGAGCAGGAATCTGTGGCTCAGATTGGGGGATAAAAACTTTGGTTTCTTCTATGCAAGCACTAGGACAAGAAGAACAATAAACATGATTTCAGTTATTGAGAATGAGCAAGACAATTCCATCTATGAAGAGGATCAAATTCTAGAAGTAATTACCTCATACTTCCAACAACTCTTCCTGACTCAACCAAGAGACAGTGACAGAGGCTCTAGATGAAAATATCAGTGCTGCAACAAATGCCAAGCTCATCAAAGAACCAACTCCAAAGGAGATCAAAAATACAATGTACTCCATCCACGCAGACAAGGCTCCTGGTCCTGATGGCTTCTCTGCAGGCTTCTTCCAGTCCAATTGGCACACTGTGGGACATGCAATAGTCAAAGAGATTCAGGGCTTCTTCAAAGATGGAGTCTTACCCCAAAACCTGAACTCCACACATATCATGTTAATCCCCAAGACTAAGAGCCCTAAAACCCTCCCAGAGTAAAGACCTATAGCGCTATGCAACGTCTATTACAAAATAATCTTGAAGATCCTAACTAAGAGATTACAACATGTACTCAAGGAGCTGATATCTGAGAATCAGTCAGCTTTTGTCCAAGGGAGAGCTATCTCGGACAACGTCTTGATCACCCATAAGGTCCTTCATTACCTAAAAACATCATCTGCAGCAAAAAGGTGTTATATGCCAGTCAAAACTGATATGAGTAAAGCCTATGATAGGCTGGAATAGGGGTTCATTAAGGCAGTTATAGAAAGATTTGGTTTCCATGAGAAGTGGATACAGTGGATCATGCAATGGGTCACTACTTTATTCTACTCTTTCTTGCTAAATGGATCAGTTAAAGGAATGGTTACACCTACTAGGGGGATTAGACAGGGAGATCCTCTATCTCCTTACCTCTTCATCCTCTGTAGCGAAGTATTGTCAGGGTTATGCAGAAAAGCGCTAACTAGTGGTAGCTTACCAGGTGTTAGTGTGGCAAGACAAAGCCCCAAGATCAACCATCTCCTCTTTGCAGACGACACCATGTTCTTCTGCAAAGCCAACTCTAGCAGTTGTCAATCTCTGCTGCACATTTTACAGAAATATGAATCAGCCTCTGGACAGAAGATTAACTGTCGGAAATCAGCTATTACTTTCTCCTCCAAGACCCCTCATGAAACAAAAGCAAACATCAAAAGACTCCTCTCTATCCCAAAGGAAGGAGGTCTGGGTAAATACCTAGGCTTACCAGAGCATTTTGGGCGCAGGAAGAAAAACCTATTCACTCTCATTATAGACCGGATCAGACAAAGAGCTCTTTCCTGGTCCTCAAGGTTTCTTTCACCAGCTGGAAAGATGGTTCTCCTGAAGTCAGTGCTTGCAGTTATGCCAACCTATACTATGTCGTGTTTTAAGCTCCCAACTAGCCTCTACAAGAAGATTCAATCTGCATTAACCATATTTTGGTGGGATCCAAACGCTGAAAAGAAAAATATTAGCTGGATATCTTGGAACAAACTCACCAGAAATATAAAACAAGGGGGATTCGGCTTGAGAGACATTGAATGCTTCAACGATGCCCTCTTGGCAAAACTCAGTTGGAGAATCCTCACCAAGCCAGACTGCTTGTTGGCCAAAATCATCCTAGGCAAGTATTGCCACCAGACACCTTTGCTAGAGTGCACCACTCCAGCCTCAGCTTCACACGGCTGGAGGATCATCATCATTGGAAAAGACCTCCTGAAACATAAACTAGGAAAGGTTATAGGAGATGGAGCCTCAACAAAAGTCTGGCAAGAGCCATGGTTGTCTCTCTCTCAACCAATCCAGCCCATGGGACCAACAACGGAAAGAAATGCTAGTATGCTGGTAGAAGAACTGATGTTACCTGTTTCAAAGACCTGGGACACAAGGAAAATTAAGGAACTCCTCCCTGGCTACAAACAGACCATAATGGAGATAAAGCCGAGTTTGACAGGTGCGGTAGACCAGTTTGCCTGGTTAGGCCACTCTTCTGGTGTATACTCAGCCAAATCAGGCTACCACTTCGCTAAGGAACGTAGTGAAATAGCAACTCCCACCCCTACAACAGATTTCAATTGGTATGCTCATATATGGAACATCTACACCTCTCAGAAACTAAACATCTTCTTATGGAAAGGTATGGCAGGAGCACTACCTCTGGGAGAGCAACTGGCTACTCGTGGAATCACCACACAATCACAGTGATGTAGATGTGGTGAACCTGAGACCGCCCTCCACTTGTTCTTTCATTTCCCGTATGCAGAGAAAGTTTGGAGCCTGGTTCCTCTAAAGCAACACCTAGATACGACCAGAATCCACTCCTTGGCTGCATGACTAGAGATATCAAACCAGCTGGTGTGCCTCCCACAAACGGGTATCGCCGCAGGCCCAATTCTCCTTTGGATCATCTGGTCCCTATAGACAACGAGAAACAACAAAATCTTCAGTAATCGAACCTTCTCTGAAGAAGAAACTGTCAACAAAGCGATTAAAGACGCTAAAGAATGGATCGACGCACAACCTGCAAAGTCCAACAACATGTCAATCGTCACAGATCCGGATTCGATCATACCTTCTAACACCTTTCATTGTTACTCAGATGCAGCTTGGAGAGCAGATTCACGACGAGCGGGTCTGGGTTGGATCATCTATGATCAGAACGGACAGACCCTCGCCAAGGGATCTCGCAGCCTGGATTAGATTATGAACCCACTCCAAGCATAAGCTATAGCGACGCGAGACCTACTTCTTCAAATCAAGCACCGCAGACTCAACAGACTAGTCATCCTCCGACTCCAAACAGCTGTTACACACATCAATTCGAACACCTCAGGCATGGAATGCTATGGCATCATCAAGGATATCGCCAATCTCTCTCTCGAATTCGACTTTTGCTCTTTTGTTTTTACTCCTCGAGATCGAAACTTGGTAGTTGATGGGTTAGCCAAATCAGCTTTGTATTTCAACCAAGCCCAATCCGGCCCAACTTTAGTTTCTGCTTAATATAATGCATGCATTTTCGACAAAAAAAAATCAGGTGAGAGAGGATAGAGAAAGAGACTTTAACATTTCAAAGTAATAATATGTTTGGAACTTTTATATACGTAAAATAAGAAGATAATGCTTTTGTCAAAAGTAAGTTGTTAGAAACTTCAACTTTTCAAAACAAAACAAAAATCAATAAAGGTATGATAGTAACTTACTTAAGGAGAGATATTTTGTTGATTCTAATTAATTTTTCAAACATGTTGGTTAATTACTTAATTTATATGGACCACCAAACATACTATTTCACCGATTAACCCTTTCTTAAACTTGTGTGGACACATAGGTCTAGTTATAACTGTGGATATGAGTAGAATGGAATCGGAGTAACTGAATCAAGCTCATATACAAAAGAAGAAGAAAACAATGTCTTGAAAAGGAAAGAAATAAAGCCACAATAATATGAAAAAGGACGAAAGTGTCAGCAACATATAGATTAGATCACTACTATTTTTTCGGTATCAGTTATTTTTGTACAAAGAAGTATCATAAAGTGTATAAAGAGTTAAACGCTTGAGTAAGACCAATATTTTTCTAGAGTAAGTTCGTGCTTTTCTTCATCAATTCTATTTGGTTCTCTGGAGATATTTATTAATAGTCTCTTAACCTCCTCAATGATTACCTTCACCAAATTTATTTGATACCTGTTAGAACGGAAACAAACAGATCATTAGCTTCTCTCGTTTATTAAGAAGTGAGTTTTGTTTTTGATATATAACCAAGAACATAGTCTTGAAAATAGAGGTGTCTCTATTCTTAGGGGAAAAGGACAAGACAAATCTGAAGTCTGAACTACACAAACCAAACTTTTGTGAAACAGACATCAAAGCCTCTTTCCATTTCTGGGCTCTTACATCTCTGCCATGAATATCCCTCAAAGACCGGAAGTTGTCGCCGAAATTACCCCTCAATAGCTTCACATCGCATGTTTTCACATTGAAGAAGATCGGAATAACTTGAAGCTTGCCTTGATCTACACGTTCCTTCATCTTAGCCAGCTCGTCTAAGCACCATGTTGATTCTGTGTACTTTTCAGAAAAGATCGTAACCGCCACTCTTGACTCCTCGATCCTATTGAAGATATGATTAAGTTCTCTGCTTCTTAGCTCCATTTCATCTACAAAGACGTTGATTCTCTCGTTTAACATGGCTTCCACAAGAAATCCTACAAACCCTTCACGTAGCTCTTCTCCTCGAAAATTGATGAACACTTGAAAGCTTAAAGGATGGACGTACATTTTTGGATGTCTTTTGGAAAAGTGTATGCACTTTGCAAATGAAAAAATGGAGGATCGATTCTTGTTTGACCATGTATGTGTGATTTAGGCCTCTATAAAAGTATGTGATTTTGTGGTTTCCCTGTCTTTCAATTAAACAGTTTTTTTTATAGGTTTCTTTTCTTTTTTTTCTGAAACATTTCATTGCATATATTGAATTTTTTTTTTGGGTTTTTTGTTTTTTTTAAGGGTCATTTTGCAAACTAACCATATTTGCTAATTTTATTAGTGTATTAGCTATGTAATAAATGTAATTAGATAAGTAGGCAAAGCATCTGATTGTTTACGTTTTAATCCTTCTCACGTGAGACAATTATTTCTATACTACATAAAAAAAATTATTTCATCTGATTGTGTTCTATACTACATAAACAAAATTATTTCTATGTAGTAATTTTACATAGATGAATTTGTAAATGATGTTAAAAAACTTTCAACATTCAAAACTAAACCCTAAACCCCAAACCCAAACCCTACCCCCTAAAACTATACCCTAAATTTGGAATAGTTAACCCAAACCAAAAAATTAAACATTCAACACTAAACCCTAAACCCCAAACCCAAACCCTACCCCCTAAAACTATACCCTAATTTTGGAACAGTTAACCCAAACCCAACAATTTAACATTCAACACTAAACCCTAAACCCCAAACCCAAACCCTACCCCCTAAAACTATACCCTAATTTTTGAAGGGTTAACCCAAACCCAAAAATTTAACATTCAACATTAAACCCTAAACCTCAAACCCAAACCCTACCCCCTAAAACTATACCCTAAATTTGGAATAGTTAACCCAAACCAAAAAAATTAACATTCAACACTAAACATTAAACCCCAAACCCAAACCCTACCCCCTAAAACTATACCTTAATTTTGGAACAGTTAACCCAAACCCAAAAATTTAACATTCAACACTAAACCCTAAACCCCAAACCCAAACACTAACCCCACCCGTATCGCTAAACCCTAAACCATAAACCCTGAATTCCTAAACCCTAAAACATAAACACTACCCCGTAAACCCTAAACCTTAAACCCTGAACCCTATACCTTAGACCCTAATCCCTAAACAGTAAATGAGTGAGTGATGTGGTTGTAGGTGTTGTCTCTTTTATCCTCTATATTTTTGTGTTCTATACTACATAAACAAAATTATTTCTATGTACTAATTTTACATAGATGAATTTGTAAATGATGTTAAAAAACTTTCAACATTCAAAACTAAACCCTAAACCCCAAACCCAAACCCTACCCCCTAAAACTATACCCTAAATTTGGAATAGTTAACCCAAACCAAAAAATTTAAAAGTCAACACTAAACCCTAAACCCCAAACCCAAACCCTACCCCCTAAAACTATACCCTAATTTTGGAACAGTTAACCCAAACCCAACAATTTAACATTCAACACTAACCCTAAACCCCAAACCCAAACCTACCCCTAAAACTATACCCTAATTTTTCAAGAGTTAACCCAAACCCAAAAATTTAACATTCAACACTAAACCCTAAACCCCAAACTCAAACCCTGCCCACTACGCGGTGAATGAAGGCCTAGCGCATTACCGTATACGCGGACGCATACGCGGGGCCTAGGCGGAAAAATAGAGTTTATCATAAATTATAGTTATGGATAGATTTATATAAATTGTCATAACTTTTATTGAATGACATTGTGTCGTAGTGGTTGTGCCTTCGTTATTTTAACCCAAGGTCATGTGTTCGAGCATTATTTTGTTTCTTTTGTTGAAATATTATTTTAAAAGCAGTGGCATATTCATAAATTAGTGAAAGTCATCTTCTTCCCTAACCTGGTTTTTCGAAACCTAGTTCACGGCGGCGCAAATTTTCTGTTTTTCATGGTTTCTTCATTTTTTTTTCATTTTTTTTGCCCTATTATATTAAAACCAAGTAGATTTACCCATTAGTTACCCAATTCCATTCTATAATCTCAAATTTTTTGGAACAATTTGTAGTCCACCGACTTTTTGAAACGCACAGAAGAATTCGGTGCGGCCAGCCACCGCACACCGTGTCGGCGCCGCCTATACGGCCGCGGAGGGCGAATTTTAGTACACTGCAATTTAGACATTATCACTCTACCCATTCAATTTCCATCAGACCCAAGTTTTTTACAAAAACGAATTGAGTTATGCATTACAATTCTACACAATTTCTTTAGTATTTCACAACCCACACGCCAAATTTACTCCATACCTCGATGAATCGTGATACGAAATTGGGTTTTTCCTTCCTCTTTAAGAATCAATTCGCAACTTTTGTATTCAAGTATGACTCCAATCAACAGAACCCAAATAAATCTAACTTCTGACTTTGCCTTTTTTCTTATTGTTCCCCTCTCTAACTTCACCCAAACTGTGTATGAAACCCGAAATTCTTGTTTCCTCTTAACTCTGACGAAAGAGAGAGATGAGATTTTAGTATTGGAAACAGAGAAACGTTAAGCGAAATTCTTGTTTCCTCTTAACTGTGACGAAAGAGAGAGATGAGCTTGTAGTATTGGAGAGACATTAACGAAGATGGTGACAAAACCAAAGCTGAATCTGTCTTGAAGGGTAATATGGTCCAGATACATATTATACACCGCCTTTGTTCATCCTACAGTAATTTACGTTACACAGTTAATTTAATTTTTTTTTTGCGTTATATACTCAAATAACCCTTTTTTTAAAACCAAACAAGAAAACCTAACCAACAATTCGTAGATGGGTCTGGTTAGAATCCATAATCAAATATATAACATGTCTTAGGTCCAACCTAAACCCTACATAAATTTGAAATGAGCTAAATACATGGACTGGCCCAACAAGAAAATAGTCCACAAACTAAACTTAGATCTATCCTAATCAGTGCAAACACAGGGCCCCCGCATGATTTCGGAACAATGCTGACTGAAACAATCTGACGACTCAGAAACCGACGCTGAACCTCGAGGGAGATCTCAAGCCATATGGAGAGAAAACTTACCACATAGACAATCACAACACATTTGAGACATGAATTGAGAATACTCGGCAACCTTTGTGAGCCTTCTCTATGCCGTGAGAAGCAATCATGAGTGGAGGCGGGACAATGCTCCATTGAGAAACCAACACCATCAACTGACCCTATAGAAGAGTACATAATCACCAGAGCCGCAAGCGAAAACGGCTTAGGAAGAGGTTAGGAAGACCGATCACGGTCGATGAAGATAATAACGTCTCCATTAAAAACCAGCCCACTACCATAGCGAGAAGGCTAAGAAGATATCGAACTGAAACCAAGAGAAGAATCAAACCTTGGAACACGGATGTGAACTGTATAAGAGGAAGGAGAGGACTTGTGAAGAGATGCATGCCGGAAAAACCCTCCAATATCAGTAGATATGTCGTCCTAAAGACATATCCCTTTCAAGAGAAAGAGATCCAGTGAGTCTGCAAGACGAGCATACACTTAACCGATCCACCATCGCCAAAAATAGATGGAACCAACTCGGAAACACAAGCAACGAGACGCGAGCCAAAACTGGTCTTAAACTCTCTGTCATACCCGTTTAAAAAATCCATAGAAAGTCTCCACTAGTCGTAGCCGAGCACCACCGCATAGCCACCGAGGCTACGTAGAGGGAAAAAAAGACAAAGCACATCAGAGAATAAACCTTTCCACAGATGAAGGGCCGTAGGCTTCAAAAGATCGAGGAGCGGGGACCTCTCATGGCGACGACATAGTCAAATGACGGAGAAGCTAAATCTGGGAAGAGATTAGTTGCGGCTAGGATTTTTGTGAATTTTTAGAGAGAATTCTCTCTCTACCTACATGTTATTGATATAATTCAACTAAGATTGATAGGTTAATAACAAGGTGATCGTTGAGTTAGTCTTATTGATCCATTAAAGTTTAAAAGCAAAGCACTGCACTCAAAATTAGATGGTTCTAACAATTGAAAATATAGGACTGGGTCTAGGCATCACCCCAAAAGTATTATTTGTCATTTTTTCAAAACTGATTTTACGAAAACTAGCTAAATAGCCTGATCGTTTGGAGGACGAGCCCGTGCATTTTGTGTCTTCGGTCCTTTTGATTCCGGTGAGAGTTAGCTTTCTCAGCGGTTTTGGTGCAAAGTTTAGGGTCTAGGTGTTTGAGGTTGTCCGTCGATGTGCCTTTTTTGGGTTGCGGTGATAGTCTTTTGAGCATCGGTGCTTACTAGGTCTGCTTGTCTGGTCCCGCTTCATGTGATAAGATGTTGTTGTTGGAGACATCTACTGCCTTGTCCTTACTTTGGTTATGATTTAGGTATCACGTCTTAACATTGGTGTTGGTTTTCAGTTCTACTCTTGCGAGGAGGTAGCTTGCTTCTGTCTGTAGGTGGCTTTAGTTTGCTTGCGAGTGTCCGTGTGTTAGAACTGATCTCCCTCTATAGCGGGTTCCCAGCTGTGGTGTTGGTTCGACCTTGAGCCTAGTGATTTCGTTTGTGCAAGGGCTGTAGTTTAGCAGCTTGGAAGTGGTGTTTTACTTGTGGCTTCTTTCTTAGTCCTCTCTTCCCCGTCCTCCCGGTTATCGGTAGAGTTTGGTTAGTGCTATCTCGTTTTGGTAGTTCATCTGATTCTTGATTCTCGATGAAGGGTAGGCATCAAAATAGTTTCTTGTGGAAGTTTGGTTCCTTCGAATGGGGTTTCGGTGATCGTTCAGTTGTAGCTCCATCTTCTCTAGCCTAAAGGTTTTGTATCCTTTGATTTTCCTTGTTGTATTGCTCTATTGGTTATTGTAATCTTTGCCAATTATCAATATTAATCAGATGACAAATAAAAAAACTGATCGTTTGGAGGTTGCCTAATGCAAAAGACTACGGTGTTTGCATATCTAACATAAAATAGCTACCTCTTATGGTCGAAAGGTGTCTGTTTATGTGACACAAACTCATACCTTTAAATAATGCACTCATTTGACGAAAAAAGTCAGTAACACTATAGTTGTCAAACGACTAATAATCGCAATAACTGGTCTTATCTAATTTAATTCAAAACTATACTTATTTATTTCATTTAGTTATAATTTATAGTTATATTTTTTCTTTCTCAAAGTAAATGATAATGAAATAGTCTGAATTATTCTTAATTTGTTGGCCCAAAAAGAATTACTCTTTTGTTGTGAAATACTTACTTATATAATATGGAGGTATTTATGTAAATAAATTTTGTGTTTGATCTTGATCTTATACGAAACAAAGAGAAAAAGCTTTAAATAAAAAAATAGATTCTTCTTATCTATATATATTTCACCTTCCTTATTACTTCTTCTTCTCCTTCACATATATATATATGGGAGAAGTAAAATTACATGAAAAAGACACATGTATAAACTATTGCATGTTAATGACAAATGTCACCTAAGCATATAGAAATTTTGATTAGTGACAAGATTATAGCAAGCTAAGCAAGTAGACACTTGTCTTTGATCTAGCTAAGCTTAGTGTCAAATTAATGAATAATCACTAATTTCTTAACATGTTTGGTTTTATTTGAATTATTTACGCCAAAAAAATAAGGTAATTTAATTAGTGAACTTTTCTTTGTTTCTTTGACAATTTGAGCCTAGATTTCTTGGTCATCATTTTCTCTAATCCTAATTTTGGAATATTTCTTTTTTCAGTTCCCAAGAAAGCTACGAACTTTATTAACCACGATGTGACCATCTTCCTCCTCCTCTCTCTCTGAAAATTTTCTCTCAAAAAAAGTCAGCTCCTTTACCAGTTCCCGATCTCTACAAACAAACCCTAAATCCATCAATGGATCTCGCCGCAGAGGAGCTTCAATTCCTCACCATCGGAGGTATACTACGTGAATCCACCACAATCCCCAAATTTTCCCCAAAAACCTTCTACCTAATCACCTTAACCCTAATTTTCCCTCTCTCCTTCGCAATCCTAGCTCATTCTCTCTTTACCCATCCAATCTTAGATCAACTCGATCAAATTCCTCCTTCAGATCAATCTCAAACCAATCACGAATGGACCCTTCTCTTCGTTTACCAATTCATCTACATTATCTTCCTCTTCGCCTTCTCTCTTCTCTCCACTGCAGCCGTCGTCTTCACCGTTGCCTCTCTCTACACGGGAAAACCCGTTTCTTTCTCTTCGACAATGTCAGCGATTCCTCTTGTTCTGAAACGTTTGTTCATCACTTTCCTCTGGGTTTCGTTGATGATGCTTGTGTACAACTCTGTGTTCTTGCTTTTCTTGGTGGTTTTGATCATAGCTATTGATATACAGAGTTTTATTCTAGCTGTTTTCTCAATGGTTGTGATTTTTGTTTTGTTTTTGGGTGTTCATGTTTATATGACTGCTTGGTGGCATTTAGCTAGTGTTGTATCTGTTCTTGAACCTATTTATGGGATTGCTGCGTTGAAGAAGAGTTATGAGTTGCTTAATGGGAGAACGAATATGGCGTGTTCTATGGTGTTTATGTATCTTGCTACTTGTGGTTTCATTGCTGGTGTTTTCGGAAGTGTTGTTGTTCGTGGTGGAGATGATTTCGGGTTGTTTACGAAGATTACGATTGGTGGTTTCTTGGTTGGTGTTTTAGTGATTGTGAATCTAGTGGGATTGCTTGTTCAGAGTGTGTTTTACTATGTTTGCAAGAGTTTTCATCATCAAGCGATTGATAAATCCGCGTTGCACGATCATCTTGGTGGGTATCTTGGTGATTATGTGCCTTTAAAGAGCAGTATTCAGATGGAGAACTTTGACATTTAAAGTCATTGATGGATCGAATGAAGAAGAAAGAAAATGGAAACAGTTTTTGCAGTTTGTCATTGTAAGTTGTAATGCTTGTAATTTTTCGTAGTGTTTGTTTTAGCTTTTTTGCATATCTGATATATTAATTGGGGAATAGAACTGATATTGCAGATGTTTATGTTCCTTGTAATTTCATTATAGTGTTTTGTTCAATATTTGGAAGATTAATGAAATAAAAATTGTTACTAGTCAATTTCTTAACTCTATTACTTGGTTAGCATAAGCCTCTACATACTTAATTGCATCTTCTCTTTTGGGGAGCCACACTATTGTCTTTTACGAAATTCACAAAGAAAAAGTCAGCTACGTTTCAACAACTGCCATGTCCCAAGTTGTCCAATGGAATTCTCTTTTATGGATCCTTAGTTTGTGACAGTTGACTTGCGATTTGTAACGAGCATCCCACTCTTGTTGTCTCTTGGTTGACTTAATATTTGGAGGAGACAAGTTTCCCCTTCAGAAGTCATCTGTTGTTTTCAAGAGAGAAGATTCTCGTTTCTGGATTTGTTGACAAGACTAGGCCGCAACAGAGACGGTTCTCGAAGGTAAACCCATAGTAGTAAACTTCCCATCTTTGCTATTTAGCTCTGTCACACTCAATGAATATGAATATTATTACTATGCTCTAACTTAACTGTCTAATAGGAAAGTTATGATTCTTGATTGATGAGACTTCTATTTTTTCGGTGTAATAGATTTAAGCTTCAAGATCATCTGGAGCCACACTTGGAGAATCTCATTGACCTCGGCATTGGAAATGAACAACTTAGATGGAAACAGTGCTTCATCACAATCTACACCGGCGAACAATCAGGAAGCTGTGAGAGTGGATATTGCAGGACCAAGCACATCATCACCCAGTCAAATTTTCACCCCTGGAAGAGATGATTACCTGAATCTATGTGTTCCTCTGTATCAAGCTACCTTGAAAGGTGAATGGAAAGAGGCCAAGGTAATAATTGATCAGAACAATAATATCGTCCGTGCAGCAATTACTCGTAATCGAGAGACGACTCTTCACATTGCTGCTGCTACCAAGCACACGGGCTTTGTGAAACATCTGCTTACAAGAATGCATAAAAATGATCTGGCCCTCAAGAACAAAGATAAGAACACGGCACTTTGTTTCGCTGCTGCATCAGGAACAAAAACGATGGCTGAAATGATGGTCAATAGAAATGAAGATCTCCCGATGATTCGAGGCAATGGAAAAGTAACCCCACTTTACATGGCTGCTTTGTTTGGACACAGGGAGATGGTTTTATACCTTTACGAGAAGACAGACGTTGGAACTCTAGGTGATTCCGAGCTTGTCAATCTCTTTCATGCTATCATAGGAGCTAATATCTATGGTACATATCTCTGATCCTTTTCTCGTTGTTTGATTGACGCTCTTTTATCTTATTTGGAACATCATCTGTAGCCTGATGCTATTATCAGCTGAAGAGCTTTGTTCAAGACTTCTAAACCCTTTTGCTGAATCTTCGTGTGAACCTTCATGTGTGAGATATGACATGTGACCCTCTTATACAGATGTTGCACTGAGTATGTTGGAGAGGAAGCAGACACTAGCCACTTCTCGAAGTAGTAGTGGAGAGATTGCTTTGCACTTAATGGCCCGAAAACCTACAACAATTGGCCGTGAGAGACACCTCAATTACTTTGAGCGACTAGTAAATTCCAGTAAGTACATAACTCAGAGATACCGCATCCAATCTTTGAGTAAAATGTTCTAGAACTTTAGTAGAGATATCCAAAATGTTTTGTTGAGCTGTTACATTGGATCAAAACTAACAAAAATTCATTCATTTAGTTTCTGAAGATTTTTTCTTTGAAGAGAAAATGCGGACATTAGCTCATCAGTTGGTTGAGAATATGTGGAAATTGGTTATTAGGCAGCCTGAGCCGAAGGTTTCCGATTTACTAAGGACACCAACAAGGCTACTCTTCGATGCTGCATCATCAGGAAACGTTGAGTTTCTTGTGATTTTAATCCGTTCATATCCTGATCTTATATGGAGAGTTGATGAGGAGAACAAAAGCTTGTTTCACGTTGCTGCATTAAACCGTCATGAAAGCATCTTCAATATCATCTATGAACTTGGTTCAATCAAGGATTTGATAGCGGCGTATAAGGAAGTTTCAACTAAAAACAATATGTTACATCTCGTAGCTAGCTTGCCTCCTCCTGAACGGTTGCAGATAGTCTCAGGGGCAGCTCTTCAAATGCAAAGAGAACTTCTTTGGTTCAAGGTAATGCACAAACCCTCCCCATACCACTCCATTTTCTATCTCGTGTATCTTACCAGGTTAAGAAAGGTTCTTGGGCATCGCAGGCTGTGAAAAAGATTGTACCTCCTTCATACATCAAGGCCAAAAATAGCAAAGGCGAAGTGGCACATAACCTTTTTAAAGAGAAGCACAAGGAACTGCGAAAAGAAGGAGAGAAATGGATGAAAGATACTGCAACCTCATGCATGCTTGTCTCTACTTTGATAGCGACCGTGGTTTTTGCTGCGCCTTTTACGGTACCTGGTGGAACCAATGACACAACTGGGTTTCCCATCTTGAGGAAAAAACTTTGGTTCAATGTTTTCATGCTGTCGGATGCAGTTGCCCTCTTTTCTTCATCGATTTCCATAGTGATTTTTCTCTCAATCCTCACGTCAAGGTATGCAGAAGATGATTTTCTGGTATCTTTACCTTCGAGACTGATGCTAGGGCTGTTAGCTTTATTTGTGTCCATAAACAGCATGGTCGTATCCTTTGGTGCCACTCTGTTCTTGATCCAAGACTGGAGATTCGAATGGAATATAACCCTTCTTATGTGCCTTGCTTTCATCATCGCATTGTCATTTGCCCTGCTACACGTCCGACTTTGGTTTGACACTCTTCGCTCTGCGTATTGGTCCAAGTTTCTCTTCCAGACACGTAGCCGAAGATTATACCTCTGAATTTAGTTTTCTTGAAACGTGAAAGACATGAGCTTTCTGAAGTTTCATATCAATTGTTTTTTTGTTTGACTCTTGTAAATTTTACAAGTCTACTAAGACGTGGTGCCATAACCTGGACTGATTCTTCTTTTTCGGATGGTAATCTCCTAGTTCTTTCGGTCTCTATTATCGTCGTTAAATAAATAAGTATATGTTTATACTTGTCCCTAGACGACTTTAGTTTCTCATTTCTTAACAAAGTCAAGAAGAAGCGAAACCATGGAAAGAGATTTGGATCCTGTCCCTGAAGTTCTTGATGAAAGCAATCAAGATCAAGCACTACAAAAAAAAAGGAGTTATTGTGACAAAAATTTGAGACTAACTTATTTCGTCACAAATTTGTGATGTTTTAGATATTGTTTTGTTACTAAATATTTTGTGTCTCAAATTCATAGTTGTGTCGTCTCAATAATGTGACTGAAAAAATCGTAGCCAAAATTTGTAGTAATTAATTACTAAATTGTGATAAAAATAACAATCGTAACAATTATGACGGTATTCATACAATATGTGTTGTCACTATTTTTAACGAGTTAATGACAAACTTGCAAATATCGGTTTATGACAAGATTGATATTAAAAATCAGTAACTATATTATACTAATCATCTATTAAAAAATTATCGTTATAAATTATAACGAAAAGTATATTATTTTTGTCGCAACTTAAGATTCATGTAGTGACGTTTTATTTTGTCGCATTTTTATATGAAATGACTACTAAAAACAACGTCAAAATTTCTGACATTTTTGTGACAAACAAAATTGATAACAAAAAATACATTACAAGTATCAGCTTATGACGATATTGTAATTAAAATAAGCCACTATATTATATTAATCATTGACAAAAAATTATCGTTATAAATTATGACAAAAATGTATAGTAAATTTGTCGCAACTTATGAAAATTTGTATGACATTTTATTTCCTCATATTTTTCTATCGAATGGTTTCTACTTACTACAAGTATGTCATATTTTTTGACAAAGCAAAATTGATAACAAACAATACATTTCATATTATATATAGAGTATTAACTTTATCGTTATCAAAAGCTTTCTATTTACCATCAAATCAAAAATCAAAACAAAAAAATGGTTTTTAGAAAATCAAAAATCAAAAACTACTTAAAAACTTTATCATTGTTTGTAGGGTTTAAAATAGTTTTGGCTTTTGATTTTCTAGAAACCATTTTTTTATTATCCATTAAAGATTCTTAAGAAATCCACTCGATACAATTTAGGGAATCTTGTTTTTGAAAAAAAAATCTACCTAATTCTAAACAAAAATCAAAATCCATGTGTTTTCTTGGTTTTTGATTTATAGTTACCGATGGGATTTTGTTCTTATTATTATTTTTAAACAAGAAAAAATGGAAAGAGATAAAATTGGAAAATTTACAAGTACCCAAAGCATTTTGAGTTAGTAAAAATAATTATTTTACTATTTCCAATCTATATAAAATTACGACTTGTTGAGTTATTTTAGTGTCAGTTAACTGTTAAGTACTGTTTGTAATTTTAGTAAAATAACAAAAACATTCAACTTCTTTCCACGATCTTCTCCCGATCCTCCACTTCCCCATCTTCAACTAGAACTATATTTATTTTCTGTAGAAAGCCTCAGAGATTTCTGAATTTAGTTTCATGCAATTTTTCTCTCAATTCTTTTTTCTCTTTTTCTCCATGAATCGTCAATTATTTTTTCTGATATTTCATTCTCTCCAGTTTCCACAAGACTTCCTCCATTAAACATTTTTTGTAACCTGGACTTTACGTCAATTTTGTAGTCGTTTTTCTCATCAAAGCTACCGGAAAAAGGAAAAGAAAGAAGAAACTTACCGCGATGACATCTCACTCGCACCTTGGGATCTTGTTACCGTCTGTGAAGAAGAAGAGCAATATGAAGAAGAAGAAGGAATCAACAATGGCTACAATCGCGATTTCTTTTCTTCCAATCTTTGTTTTTGGCGTAACTCACCACCACACGGTACGAAGACACCAGAAGGGTCGTGGTTCTACCGAGGGCATAAAAATGATGCAAAATGCTGAATGTCTCAATGATGCTTCTCTTGGAGTTACTTTGAGTATCACTAAGGCTTCTATACTTCTTATAGCATGCATGCTTCAAACTCTTTTTTTATTGCTGATTGTAATTAGATCTAAAGTTTGATCTGTTTTTTTGTTTTTCAGATCTCTTTGAATTTTGTAGATATCATTGGTTTATGCCTAAATTGTAAACGATTTGTTAGATCCACATTTGAGATTTGATCCTCAATTACACGTTTATGTTTATTTGACCTTTAAACTAGCTAATAAAATGTCGTTTAGTCAAAAGCAAATAGTTAAATTTTTATAAATTTGAGTACAATAATAATTTAGTTGGTTAAACGTAAGAAAATATAATTGTGACCAAAAATTGTAAAAAAAAAATAGTTAAAAAAAATATATATAATTGTGACAAAAAATTGTAAAAAATAGTAGTTTATTAGAAAATAGTTGCAAATTAAGACTAATAGGTAAGATATTTTAGTAATCATTTGTTACGGAAAAACGTCATTACCGTCACGGTTTTAAGACTTTGTTTTAGTTAGTAAGTGTGATGGATTTATAACGTTTTTTTGTTGTTATTTCTTGTGACAAGTTAAAACTATATTTCCGTATAAATGAAAGACGGAATTAGGACGTTAAAAAAGTCACAAATTACAACAATTCTTGGGACAATATTTTTAGTCTCTAGTTATGATAATTTTGTCACTAGTATATCTCGTTGGAATTTGTGAGATAATATATACTAAATGGTTTCGTCACAATTGTTGTAACATTTTTGTTACTCCTAAACATTTGCAACGAAGCTATTGTAACTGTTTACAAATTGTCATAAAGTTATCACAATAGTTTTATTGCTACGTATTTTTTTGTATTGTGACGTATTTTTATGTAACAATACACATTTTTTCTTGTAGTGAAGATCCATCAGATTATCATGATTCATTTTTTTCTTCGGAAACAAACATTTCAAAAAACCAATCGCGTAAATCATTATTGTTTCAAAGGTTCCTTTCCTTTTTCTGTTGTAATTCAGATTCTTCCCCCAAGTGTTCATCCATGTCAAAGCGAAGTGGCGGGATCGTTGGTCCCGAGTGGCAGTGGCTATCATCACCATTATCATCACCATCAAATGGATCACATTTTGGAGGTTCAGCACGATTCTTTGAATCACCTTTCCCTCCACAAACTTCAGACTCACAAAGCTATGCAGCCGCATATGAAACCATACGAGAAAGAGACAGCAGCATTCAGTACTCTGCTTCTGAATCCATACAAAGTGAAGATTCAACTTCACAAGGCTATGTAACCGTAGATAGATTGGGTTTCTTTGCAATAATTTCAAAACGACTCATGAAAACTCAAGAAGCCCATAGTCCTATTCGATTAGCTTTCCCTGCACAAAATTCACCTCCACGAAACCGATGTCCATCAATTGGGTCACCTTCCACAGGTAACCTGGTTCGAATAGTAACCACCTGAAACATAACCAGGGTAATGGCCGAGTTAACTGTTCATGAATATGGCTTGAGGTACTATGTAAAATATAAATATTTATTTTTTGTTTCTTTCTTTTTGTGAATGATGTTTATTTGTAACAGGTGTGTAGCATAAGTGAGCCTGAATACTTAAAACTTCATTCCAAAATTCATCTTCTTTCACTTACCTGTAACAGTTTCTTTGTAGTTCTCAGTCTCATAGGTTGTTTGTACTAAGCCTTTATGACCCCATATTGAGAAATGAACATGTTTAATCGACTACATTACAAGCAGAGTACTTGCATGATAATCCATTTACTAAGGCATAGATAATTCAGTTTAGTTAATAGTTCCTTCTATAGTCAATCAACTACATTAACGACGGAAAACAAAGAGGTATTCCAAAACCAAACTTCTTGATCCTAGTTATACTGATTTAGGTATAACGTATAGATACAACATAAATTACAGGTTTCAGAGCTAAAAGAGAGTACTGATGAACGCCGCTATGGAGGAGAACACCATGATTATAACAGCGTTAAACCATGCTGGTTCCAAACTCCATGTTCGACTTGTTTCTAGAGAGTTTTAGGACTGGACTAGGGACCGAGAGGTTATTTCGGGTTGTTCACAAAGATTACGATTGGTGTTTTAGTGATTGTGAATCTAGTGGGATTGCTTGTGCAGAGTGTGTCGTTCGAGTCGATCATAATCCTCTCGGATCGATTTCTCTTCTGCATCAGTACGAAAAACCTGCACAAACAACAACCACAACACAACAACAAGCATACACAACCACAATTCGATCACCACAAGATCAATCAATGCATACAAACCTATCACCAAGAATCACTAACGATCCATCGACCCTGAAGCCATGGTCACACACTCACCTTAGGTTTCGAAAGAGAAAATGATGGAATTGAGACTAGGCACGAGATCAGCCTTCATCACCACTAGTATCCACAAAATCCCATTTCTCTTCTACTCACAACGCACCACAATCGACTTCTAACACAAATCAAACCAAAACCTCTCAAGAAAACTCTAGGAAGGTGATTATTTGATGTTTGCCTACTTCCCTACGCAGAAATACGGCCAAACACTTATAATTACGAACCCTAGGGTTTCCTCCAAACCCCACATAAACCGACCGATTAAAAATCGAGTCAGAAAATCGATCATTTAAACCCTGTCGATCGACACACACCACTTGTGTCGATCGACAACCACTTAGAACCATGTCGATCGACACACACCGCTTGTGTCGATCGACAGCCACTCGAAACAAACCTGCTTTAAGCCAAAAATCAGCCTGTCGATCGACACACAACACTAGTGTCGATCAACACACCTTACAATTTCCTCAAAATTGGTTCACGGGTGTCACAAAGAACTACGGTGAGTCAGATCTGAGATCTACAAGAAAGCATAAAAACTGGGAAACATATGAAGACAGAGTTACGAAATTCCAAGACAAAAGAGTATAAGAAGAAGGACGAGTTATCACTACCACTATCGGCAAGAATGGAGAGGCGGCAGAGCTAAAAGGTTGGGCTTGGCCAAGCAGTGGCCGCCGTTTTAGAGAGAGAAAGGGAGAGTGACTCTTTTTTAGCTAGCAAATTATGTTTTATGATGTAATTTTCGTTTATACATGTGGATGAAATAATTCGGTTAGGTTAAAATTTCCGGTTTAATAGACTTCCGTTTGAAGTATATTATACCTAAACCCTAAACGCTCAACGAAACCTCAAACGTTGAGTAGACCTCTGATGAAGTCTACTCTAGTTAGTAGACTTCTAATAAAGTTTACTTTCCGAAAACCTATATCGATTATTATCGATGATTATTCAAAACTCTAAATAAAAGCTTCTATCATACATTCAAAACATTTAATATATTCATATTAAACTTATATCAAGCATTCAAGAATGCAAATTTGACATTTTAAATATATAATGTCAAACCATTACCCATATTTTGGATTCGTAGGTAGCTCAAAATTTAACATCACCTTATAGTTAATTATACTTTAAAAATCAAAACCCTACACTAAAATTTCTAAAACTAAACCCTAAACTATCCAAACCTTAAATTTTAAACCATAATTAAGAATATAATTCCTAAAACTAAACCACTATAACCATAAATAAACTCATAAAACTTATAAATATCAAACATTAAACTACCTACATGTCACCACATTAATATCCTAACAAATGGTTATGAAGTACCTTGTTTGGTAACTATTTGTTTAGTATAGTAGTATGTATTTCATTCATAACCTAATTTGTCTTTGTAGGTTTAATTTGTGATGTTTTATGAAATTTTATTTTTCATACTTCACAATTGTTTATAGTTTGGTCATCTTCATAATTATTTATAGTTTAGTCATCAATCAAAATTTTTTATTAAAATATTTTCTGTTAATTTATAAATTTAAATTTGAAATGTAATTATACAGTAGACTTTCAAAGAAGTCTACTATACCACAAAGTAGACTTCACATGGAGTCTACGAGTTGGATTTCTCGTGGAAGTCTTATAGTACACTTTGATACTCCCTCCGTTCTTTAAAGATTGATTTTCTAGAGTTTTCACACATATTAAGAAAACAAATTAATGTTTGACTAGAAATGTATTGGTTTTTGTACTAAACAATTTTCCATAAGTTTAACCCAATGAGAATCCAATAAAATCAATTAATATGTCTTGAAATCTACAATTTATAATTATGATTGCATAGAAAATATATAAATCAATCTTTTTAAAACAATTTTTTTTTCTAGAACATCAATCTTTAAAGAACGGAGGGAGTATTACGCAACAAACTTCTCTAGGGGTAAAACAGTCATTATGGTCTCCATTTTTTGTTTGGTCATAAAGGTGGTAGTTGTAATTTCACTACCCCTTTGGGTTAGAGATATGTGGGTTACTCATGTATTTAAATCAAATTGTGAGTCAATATTAGCAAATTCTCTATATATGTTTAGGGTCTAACCGGTAATCATTATAGATGAATATATAAATACATGAACTGAATATCAAATTAATGAAAACAAAACAGATGAGAGGAATTTTTATTTTTTACAAAATTGAATAAAATTAAAATAAAAACGTAGAATATTTTTTCATAATAAGAAAATAAAATATTGGAGGAATACAAGTTTTCTCTTTTTTTTTTGACCAAACAACTGGAAACATTCTGAGGAGGAGTACCTTATTCAACAACAAGAAAAAATAACTTTAAGACTTAGGGTGAAAATGACACTTTTTTAAGTCAATAGTTATTATAGAAAACATAAATAGTAATAGCCAAATGTTATCAACGATTTATATGTTACAGCATATTGCGTATAAATATGTGATGAAAATCACATTCATAACATAATACCTTGTTAATGTTATGTTTACTGAGTTGTGATGAAAGAACCGGTGTGATGATTAAGTTAATGCAAATTTGGAAAAAGATGAAAGAAAAGGAAAGAAGAAAGAGAAAAAGAAATATCAAGGTAAAAAGAAAACTTAGACTTCTAAGAAAAAGGAAAAGAATGGTCTAGAGTTTTTGATGTTTGGTTGTAAATACCAAGAGGCTGTCTCATGAAGACTTACGCGCCTAAGGTATTATTTGAGAGATGCACACATGTGTGTGGTGCCGTCCCATCATACAGATTTGTAGATCTGTTGGTGGTAGTTCTCTATGAAGAGTGCAACCATTAAAGATGGTGTTGCACCGGTGCTGCCGGTTGGTGATCAAGCATGCGTGCTTGATACCTATCTTCATGGGCAATTCATCTAGAAAAGAATGGTAGGCATTGTAGTGTTCGATACCATATGCAAATGTAATTACAATCTTGTTCTAGTGAATTTATTTTGGACTTGGTCCCGGGGAGTAGGAAACGAACCTCGTTAAAATTTTTTGTGTCTCTTTTACTTTATATTCGTTACACACAAACATATAGATCTAGGTACAAAACCGCACTTACAATTGGTATAAGAGAGCGGGACTCGATAAAAGTTTATTCTTATTTTCGGGTATGATAATAGAATTGTGGTTAGTGGAAAAATTCAAAGCGAGTGAGAAGGAAAGAGTTGATGAGCATATTAGGAGCAACTAAATTTGAGAACGTGGCATAGAGGAACGAAGACACAAAGGTTTTATTATTTGAGTAACCGTATGTGGAAGCGATAATGGAAACTCGATCAGTCTTCGGAGTTGGTGAGATATGATCAGATTGAAGTCTGAGAGATTAGGGTTCATCATGTTCGTGATTGTCAAGCAGCAGGTTAAAGTTAGATTGAGGAATCATCCGATTCATGAGATTTGCATTGAATAAGAGTTTGCTTTTCTCTGACAGAGCTTGGTACTCACGTTGGGAAAGAGATGACACAAATTGTGCTTTCGTCCAATTTTGATATCGGTTTGTAATTTGGGACCTGTTTTGCTATTTGGAGATTTGTTAAAAACAAAAAGAGGAACACATATGATGAACTGATACGGTGTTGAACTCTCAAGGAACAGAGGATCTAAGAGATTAAGAGGAAGCTGCTGGCCATGTGATCAATCAGTGTGTGTTTTGGAAAATCAAGATATCGAAATCGTCAAAGAGAGAGTTTATGGTGGTGAAGCTGTCAGATTAACCAAGTGTCTGTACCAAAAATAGAAGAATCAAAGTGGTAAAAGCTTTGATTTCTTGAGTTTGAGCTCTAGAAAAGGATTCGACGTATTTAATTGTGAATTTGATCGATGGAGAAATACTCATGTAAAATCAAATTCAGGTTAGGGCGAAGTCACAAGTCTCGTGGGATTGAAAAGTCTTAAGTCCTTGAGGCTGCTCGAAGTAATCATTGACGAAGATTATAGATGAGAAGATTGAGTTCATTTTCTGCATCACCACATACTTGAAGAAACATGTGCCTTGGAACAAACCTGATCCGACAGAGAAGAAGTTCATAGTGGACAAGGATTTGCTCACCATTAATACTACTTCTTACTCAGAGATGGAGTCTTGAAGAAGATGTCAAATTCATAGAATATTCATATTCTCCTATTGGATCAGCTAGGAAAGGATCAAGTTTATGGTGTGATTCTCAGGAAGCTATCTGTTAATTTTAGGATTCAATTGATGGAGTCGCAAGTTCCTAAAGCATGGGAGAGAATAGAAAGCTACAAGTGGTTAGCCAGAAGATGCAAAGATTTTGGTTAAATGCGTACAGTTTAGCAGGAGAAAATTGTGTTCGTTGTTGTTGGAGGAGGAAAGACTCTTGGTAAAGTGCATCAGCGTTTGAAGATGATTTAAATGGTAACCTGCTGAGTTTAGTGATGGTTCAAACACATATAAGAAGAATTCTAAGGCTGATGCAACAACTCTTGATCTTGGAGAATTGTTTTCGATTAGTGTTGCATAAATATGTTCAAATCGGTGGAAAGGTATCACTTGAACAAATGGTTATGATTCAAAGATTACGCTAAGATCAGGTCATATGGTTCAAGGGTGCAATCAGAACAATTGCATCACTATGTAAACTCAAATCTTGGAGATAATTCCGCTGCAATCACAAGAATGTTGTGTGATAATTGCTTCTATTGATTCAAGATGTGTGAACTAGTTCATGGAAGTTGTTGAAACAAAGGAGATAGAAGGTGTAACTCACTCATGGAATTAGAGAAGACTTCGAGGGAAAGCTAAGCAAGCATAACCGCTGCAACAAGTCACCTTGCGAGCTGTTTTCCCGACAGACCAGACTGAATCAAAAATCAGTCTTGACACCGTTGAAAATATAACGAAGCTAGCTTTTTACAGGACAAAACAGAGCTCAATTCTGACGTGAATTTTGGAAATTGTGAGTGTTTCTTTCTAACCAAATCTGCAGAAAATCCTGCAAATTAGTGAACGAGGTGTCAACTTAGAGGACATATTCCCGACTACCCAGGAACTTTCAGGACACATTTGAGGTGTCCCTGGATAGATCTCACTGCAATGAATATACAGAAACTGGCGCCTTATCAGCTAAAGTTAAACTCCATCCGGAAATCGATGTGGAAGTGGGACAATAATCATTGAATCTGCAAAATTCTAGAATACAAGTTTGATGGAGCAAATGGAATCTGATCTTGCTGAAATTTGAAGAAATGATTGGTGGCATATTGAAATTCATAAGCAAAAGTGGGAATGAGAAGTTTCTGTGTTAGTTCAATCTCAGTGCTAAGAAGTCAGAGAATTTGTCTCTAAAACCCGAAGAGATGTTTTGTTAGGAAAGAAACTTAATCACTTGCATGACATGAACGTTGGTTAAAACCTAAAAAGTATGCGTTTTTGAAGTTGAGGTACTTTTGGTGCAGAATCAGACTGAATCAAATCAAGTGTCATAAGACAAATATGCTACAAGAGATGAAAGGGTTAAAGACTTCAATTGTAAGGTAGTGAGATTTGGTGATGAATGAAGTCCTGGGAATAATTGCAACAAGTTTGTACCATCCAATGAAGCAGAGATTTTGTCAACAACGTGCTAGAGTTTGAAACAGAGGTCAGAACATGATCTAGCTCATAAACACGTTGAAAGGCAAAGCAAGGGAATTTGTTTTAAAGTGACATTTTGGCTTGCAACATGGAACTAATTGACGACTGATCTATTTTGAGGAAGTGGTCATTTGTTTTGAGTTTTTTTTTAACTTAGTTATGCACTCAAGCAGGGGGAGATACATGATTGACAAATGTATTGATATTGAGGGATTTGGAGCTTAACTCATGGTGGGGTTTTCATGTTATGAAAACGTGATTTGAAAATTAGATGTTTGAGTGTGTTTTATGCTGCTTGGAAATGGTTAGAGATACACATGTGCTTGAGTATTAAACTAAGCTAAAAAGGGGAGATTGAAGATACACTAGATTGTGTGAATTAAATCTTGATGCAACGAGACAGTGTAACATGAAGCAAGAAGCTTGTCATGACTAATGTTCAGAGAAAAGCGTATGAAGTATTAGCAATGTGCTTGGATTCTAAAACTCAATCATCAAGGGGGAGATTGTTAATGTTATGTTGACTGAGTTGTGATGAAAGAAATGGTGTGATGATTGTTAATGCAAATTTGGAAAAAGATGAAAGAAAAGGAAAGAAGAAAGAGAAAAAGAAATATCAAGGTAAAGAGGAAACTTAGACTTCTAAGAAAAAGGAAAAGAATGGTCTAAGAGTTTTTGATGTTTGGTTATAAATACCAAGAGGCTGTCTCATGAAGACTTACGCGCCTAGGGTATTATTTGAGAGATGTACACATGTGTGTGGTGCCGTCCCATCATACAGATTTGTAGATCTGTTGGTGGTAGTTCTCTATGAAGATTGCAACCATTAAAGATGGCGTTGCACCAGTGCTGCCGGTTGGTGAGCAAGCATGTGCTTCATACCTATCTTCATGGGCAATTCATCTAGAAAAGAATGGTAGGCATTTTAGTGTTCGATACCATATGCAATTGTAATTGCAATCTTGTTCTAATGAATTTATTCTGGGGAATAGGAAACGAACTTTGTTAAAAAACTTTGTGTTTCCTATACTTTATATTCGTTACACACAAACGCATAGAACTAGCTACAAAACCGCACTTTCATACCTTACATTCGATAGACTAATAATCATCATTTCAAAATTGTACACGTCAACTAGAATATAAAAATACATGAACTGATTATTAGTATGTTCTTGAATTTCATAATGAGTTTTTGTTTCTTTATATTGTAGGAAATTATACTACGTGTTTTATTCTTCGTAAATTTTCTATATTTTGGTTTTGTAAGAGGTGGAGATTATAATGTACTTGGTGCCAAGGGAGATGGTGAAACCGATGATTCGAAGGGAAGTTATAATTTGAATCCTTGTTTCTTGTTCTTTGATAGCAAAAACATTTGAAATTACTTGTATGTTCTCTCCCGTTTTTGATATTTTCTTGTAACTTATGATAAATTTTCCAAATTGTTTTTTGAATTAATACATGTTAATAAAAAAGCTTTCATGGAAGTAGGGGTGTCAAAATGGATAAAAATTTATGGAACAATCCAATCCAACCCAACCCATTAAACCTAATGGGTTGAATTTTTTCATCCTAATGGATTAATGGATCAAACGGTTTAGTGTTTTAAGTGGTTTGGATATAAATGGATTAAACATAAATGGGTTAATGGATAACCCATTTCAATCTAATAATTTTTTTAATCAATATTTTAATAGAAAAATCAATTTGTCTTATCAAATCCCACGATCTTCTGGTTTCTCTTCTGAATTTTGAATTTTTCGTAAATTTCCCGCCAAAAACATGATTCCATGAAAATTTCCCGCCAAAAACATGATTCCGTGAAATTTTCTCGGCAAAAATATGATTCCGTGAAATTTCCCGCCAAAAATGTCATTCCATGAAATTTCCCGCCAAAAACGTTATTCTATAAGTTTTCTACCAAAAACAAAATTCCGTGAAATTTTCCTGCCAAAAACATGTTTCCGTGAAAATTTTCTGCCAAAAACGTCATTCCGTAAATATCCCGCCAAAAATGTTATTCCGTAAATTTCTCGCCAAAAACAAAATTCTGTGAATTTTTTTCGCCAAAAACATGATTCCGTGTAATTTCCCTGCCAAAAATGTTATTCCGTAAATTTCCCACCAAAAACGTTATCCCGAATATTTTTTGTCAAAAACATAATTTACTTATAAATAAGTATGAAATCATTTAATTTATAAAACTAAATGGGTTGGATTGAAATCAGTCCATCCATTTAAATATGATGGGTTTATTAATTGATCCAATCCATATAGAAAAATGGATTGGGTTGATCCACAATCCATTAAGATTATGGGTTGGATTGAATTGGATTGGAATATCCATTTTGATACCCCTACATGGAAGCATGGAAATCTACATGTGGAGATGAAGGAGATACAACAACACTTATCATACATGGCCGAATTTTTTTACTTCAGCTTCTTAAGTTTCAAGATCCTTGTGGTTCTTCCTCCGTCGTTCAAGTACGTATATACAATCATTTTATAAAAACATTGAAAACTTAATAATTTTTATGCATGGAAGATGAAGATAGTGAGAAACGACATGAAAGTAGCGCATGTAAAGCAATATGGTTAAAAAACATTATGGAGGAAGTTACGTTTAAACAAGATGGAGGTACGGTTTTGTAATGCGACAATAGTTTAACAATCAAGCTTGCAAAGAATCTGGTTCTACATGGAAGAAGCTAACATATTCATGACGGGTGCCACTTTCTTTGTGATCTTGTTAATGATGGGATCATAAGTCTGGAGTATTGTCCTATACTGGTGATCAAATGTCTAACATAATGACAAAAGTTGTTAAGCTTAAGGTGTTCAAGAAACTCAGAGGATTAATGGGAGTTTGTTAATCTGGAAAAGAGACATTCCATTTTAAGGGAGGAGATGAAGTATCATTAGTTGTTTACATTTGAATTAGTCATGTTTTTTTTTTGGAATAAATGTTTTAGCTTGTTCATTTAATCGAAATGAATAAGTCATGTTGTCCTAGTTTATAGGAAGCATTACAAGTTGTTGCAGTCTTTTCGGTTTGTTTGTTGTAAACGTCACATGTCTTTATAAGCATATATTTTGTTTTGTTTTGGTTTTAAGGCAATTTGAGCTCTTAAAGATTTTGAACATATGTCATTTATTACATGAAAATAAAGTGAAGAATCTTAAAGTTGCTCTCGAGGATTGGAAGCAATATTTGTTGGGAAATACGACTGAGGCCGATACTAAATTGAATATCCCACCAAGGTGTGGTTATTAGAGATTGTGAATCAACGAGGCCACCACGAAGAACAACATTTCATATAAATTAGTATGTTCTATTCAAGTAAGGTCGTATATCTTTTTAAAATTCTCAAACAAGATGTATTGGAAACGCATACATATGCCAACTCGATTGTTAAGAACATCTCAAAATAACTAGGACATTTCGTGTGGTTCAAACGAAAATAGTTAACTTTAACCTACGTAAATTATTTGAATAGCTTATATTTACCAAAATACTCTTATATTTTAATGAAATTAATCTAACTTTATAAAATAAAAATTGAAAAATAAGACATAGCATATATCAACTGGATGATTTGTGAAAAACTTTCTTCAAATCTAATTTAACATACAATAAATTAATAATAATGGTAAGATAAGAAAGAAAACAAAACCAAGAGTCAATAACTCAACGGGTAAAGATCTCATGCAAAGCCTAGAGATCGTTGATTCAAGTGTCGCTTGGGGGTGAAACTCATATTACATGATGTGGTTTCGGGCTTTGGAGGGAATTAGAGGCTTCGGTCCAGAACCTCCTGGTAATTAAAAAAAAAAATCAAATATTTTGAATTTCATACTTATTAATCCATTACTAAATAAATTCAAAAACTCAATTTTTTATTTAAAATAATTACCTACATAGATTAAATCCTACTGTATTATTATACTTTTCAATATTAATGGTTATTTCATTGCATAGAAATAATGCTAGTATTTGTTAAATATAAGCATTTGTTATCAAATCACCATATGCATCTAAATTTAGTATTACTTATTGAGTTTTTCCAATATGCATTTTAATTTTTGTCCTCAGATACATGGAATCTTTATTATACTTATTTTACTGTCATATTATGATATATGCACAACAAATATTCATTAATGATTTTAGGTATAAAATATATCAAGTTTAAAACTGTTTCAATGGCTAAGCTATTTTTAAAAAATAGACAATGGCTAAGTTGTAAGGGTATAAATACGTGATGAACAAAACATAGATATACATAGTACCTTAGGACATCTCCAGTGGTACTCTATTTTTGCCTCTAAATTCTATTTTTAGTGTAAATTCATCTACAATAGTGCTTTATAAGAGATTTTCATGAAATGGCCCAACCCAAATGTCACTTTTCAAAAATGTTAAAAATCTTTGCAAAAATGCCACTTTTTAAAATATCATTTACTCAAAATATCATTTATATTTGGGTTAATTATATTATGTTAGAGTTTAGTTTTTAGGGTTGAGGATTTGTTAGGATCATAACTTATTTTTAAGTTTAATATTCTATGGTTTATGGCTTTATTTTTTTTTTAATGTGTCATTTTTAAAAATGGACAATTGTTTGTGTCATTTTTACAAAAAGATAACTTAAATGTGTCATTTTTGAAATTCCAGACTATACCTCATTCTAAAAATAGATAAATGAATAGTACATATATCACTATATTTAAAAGAACACTGTTATTTCCTCTATTTGTAGAGTAATTTTACTTTTTACAAAGTGACCCCTTTCATCTTTATACCTAAGCAAATATTATATGTTTTTGTTTCATATTTAAGTAACACTATATTTAAAAAACTAGCTTCGTAATTAATTAAAGTTTTTAAATAAAATAATAAAGCTGAATTTTCACTTTGAAACGCATTAATTTAACATTTATTAATACACTAATGATAATGCTTAAACAAAACTTAGTAGTTATATTTTTCTATTTATGGGGTATAATAAATTTTTCTTTTTATCATAAATGTTTAGTTTTAATCATATCATTTTGTTGGATAATGGTTACTTCTAAAACATATGGTTATAATTTTGTAAATCTTCAAAGTAAAAAGTTTTGAAAGAAAGTAGCAATAAAATGAAAGTAAAAAATTTTAGAGTAAAAATAAGAGATAACCATTGGAGATAGTCTTACACTCACCCATGTGATTTCTATGTACATTTTTTTTTTTTGTCAACAAAAGGAAATGTTTTCTAAGTATATAGTGTGCTTTTTTTCTTCTAACATTGATTTGGATGTTGTAGGAAACTATACTACGGGATGTGTTCTTGTTAACTTTACTCTACTTTGGTCTTGTTAACGGTCAAGTCTATGATGTGCTTGATTTTAGTGCTAAGGGAGATGGTACTACCGATGATTCGGAGGTATTTTATCTTGATTTTTGTTGATAAAACTTTCTGGATTTATAACTAAAATAAAATTATGACACGAGTTTTCAAGATCTTCACAAGTTTTTTTTAAGTTTATCAAAACAGTATAAGAATTTATAAAATTTCACATCACGCTTTTTTCAAAAACAAAATTGTGACTATGAGACATTTAGTATCTTTACTTAGAATTGGCTAAAACCATTTGAAAGCTACATATACTACTTTTTAATAAGCGTTTATTTCTCTTAAAAATAAACTATCTGGAAGCCGTTTGCAATATTTTTAGTAAGTATATATTTGATGTTAAAATAATATGTATTTATAGATATTATAATTATGTATATATATATATATGTAGTTTTTTTGTAGTAAAAGTATTTTTGAATTGGAATCCGACTTAAATACATTTGTCCAAAGACGGTTCAATGTTTGCGGAAGCAATGCTAAAGATTATAAATATGCGCTTTTCGCATATAAATATTTTTGTTAAAGATTTTTTCACATGTGAGATGTTTGGATTGGCCATGGTCATTTTTTTCACCATTTTGTAAAGAGCGAAAAAGATGTGATGAAGTTTCTCAACATGATTGCTTCCAAACTTATTTACTACTTCTTGACATATAAAAGGTCTTGCAGTCAAACCAAAATGTTTTTATATCTTAGCCAACACTTGAGGAAATATATAATATTTTTAGTATTTATTAGTTTTGTACAAGCAAATCATAACTGGTGTTACCAAATTCTACTTATTTATATGATAATTCTTACAAAATTTGGTTTTATTTTATTTTTTAAAAGGCTTTTGTCGAAGCGTGGAAAGCTATGTGTGATAGTGACGGGACTCCAAAAACACTCCTTATTCCTTCAAACAATACATTTTTATTGCAGCCTCTAGTGTTCCAAGGTCCTTGTAAATCTCCGTTCATACGAGTGAAGGTAATATAAAAAAGAAAATCAATATTTTTTAGATCGATTTACAACCTTGCGCATTGAAAATAATATGAAGCTCATGTGTGTTTATGGAATGTCTATGTGTGATCAATATTACAGATTAATGGAAATATTGTCGCCCCTATCAACAAAGATGCATGGTCATACTATAAGTCACTTAGATGGATTAATTTTAAGGATATAACCGGTTTAGCTATCATTGGTTCGGGAACAATCAATGGACGTGGTTCGTCATTCTGGAAGGTGAAATGGTTTTATATATTCTAAAAGAGATATAATTTGTTCAATTATATATAATGTAAACATGATCAGTTTTCTCGTATTCATTATATCCAGCCAAGACTGTCAACTTCTAAACGGCCTACAGTGAGTATATATATGTTTCCCTCACTAATCTACATTCTTTAACGAAAACTTATTAGGCTTTTTTAACAATTGTTCACTATTTTCTTATAGCAACTCCATTTTCAAAGATGCGATAACCTTAAGATAATGGGAATAACCTCGCTCGATAGCCCAAAAAATCATATTTCAATCAGCCAATGTGTTAACGTTTATATATCAAAGATAAAACTTGTTGCACCAGGGGATAGTCCGAACACCGATGGAATTGATATCTCAAGATCAAGTGATGTCAACATATTTGACACTATGATTGGAACTGGTACGTGGTTAGATATATCTCTTTTGCATTCATTAAATTAATCTGAAATGTCACATAATGCCTATTTGAAATTCAATTTTTAAAAACGTTTCAGGGGATGATTGTGTAGCTTTAAACAATGGAAGTGTAAATATCAACATCAAAAGAATAATTTGTGGACCTGGGCATGGAATAAGGTTGATATATATGTGATTGATTAATGCCTTCGACATATATTATATCGAATGTCTTATATTCTATAATATAAATTCTATTCTTTATAATTATGATTAAATTACAGTGTGGGGAGTCTAGGAAGAGATGGAGAAGAATCTACGGTTGAGAACGTCCAAGTGATTAATTGCACTTTCAATAGAACTGATAATGGAGTTAGAATTAAAACATGGACGGTATGATTTTTCTATATAAAACTAAGTAATGAAGTGATATGATATTGATATATTTTTGTTGATTTATATTTAATTGTATTTTTTAGAATGGAAAAGGATATGCAAAAAATATAACTTTTAAAGACATCAAACTCACAGAAACAAAAAATCCAATTATAATCAACCAAAAGTATGTAGATAAAGGACGTCTCCGTGGAGAGGTAAACTATCTAAAGACTTTTTTTACAAATGCTAAAATTTTGAAACAATAAATTCGTTGATTTTTCTGGTTATATATTTTGTACTTATTAGGAATCCGCAGTGGCTATTAGCAATGTGACATTCACCAATATTAGTGGAACGTCACGAGGAAATAATATTGTAAAGCTAGATTGCAGCAAAGTCACATATTGCAGAGACATCATTCTAGAACATATCGACATTTCTACGGCTGATGGAAATAAGCCCTTAGTTGAATGCAATAACGTTTTTGGAAAGTCGAACAATGCTAACGAGGTCCAAGGTTGCTTCGCATAGTAATTATCTAACTTTTCTGTAAGAAAATTTGTGAGAAATCATTTTAGCTAATTTCTATATAGGGAATAGTTTTATATGGATGAATGTGGCAATAAATTATCAATTGTTATGCATTCATGATTGAATAAAATAAATTCATATTATTAGTTCTTTTCGATGTACATATGGTGTGCTTGATAAGCCCATTGTTACAACAATAATTTGCAAATAAAGTATATATGGATTACAAATGATCCGGAAAAATCATATAATAACGAAACTAAAACAAAGAAAATCTAAGTTGGCAAAATCATTAAACAATGTGTACTTTGACCCCAAAAACTAGTACAACTAAGTACTAATTTAAAACATTTTAAAAAAATCAGTGAATTTTTATATCGAGTGACAAAAACAATATGATTATTCAAACCCTTGGATTAAAAGAAGTAATCTATTTTATCCTTTTAGTAATATATTTTAGAAAAGTCAACAAAATGAATAAATAATGTTATCATGTTTAAATTCTATTACATTTTTAATAGAGTTAATATATGTTTAGGCTTTAATCATTCGATGAATATATAAATACATGAATTGAATATCAAAATTATGAAAATAAAGAGATGAGTAGAAATATTCCTTTTCTAAAATCGAGTGAATAAATAAAAAAAAACAGAGAATATCTTTTCATTATGAAAATAAATATAGGAGGAATACAATTTTTCTTATTAATTGTTTTTGACCAAGCAAATGGAAACATTTTAAGAAGGAATACCATATTCAACAACAACAAAAAGGACATGAAGACTGGGGATGAAAATGACACTTTTTCAAAGTCAATAGTTATGACAGAAAGCAAAAATAGTAATGGCCTAATGGGAAACTATATTAATGATTTATATTTTACATAATATTGCGTATAAATATATGATGAAAACCACATACATATACACATAATACCTTACTTTCGATAGACTAATAGTCATCATTTCAAAATGGTAACCATCAACAAGATTTTTTTCTTCTTAAAACTGACTTATTATATTCTTACATTTTCTAACGAGTTTTTTTGTTTTCCGTGTTGTAGGAATTTGTATTACGTGTTTTGTTCTTCGTGAATTTTCTAAATTTTGGTTTCGTAAGAGGTGGAGACTATAATGTGCTTGATTTTGGTGCCAAAGGGGATGGTGAAACCGATGATTCAAGGGTAAATGATACGCTGAATTACTTTTGCTTGTTTTTTAATCGCGAACATATTCGAAATTACTTGTATGTTTTTTCCTGTTTTTGTTATTTTTTATAACTTATATAATAAATTTTCCGAAATTCCTTTCAACCATTTTGAATGAAATACGTATTATTTGAATATATAAGGCATTTATAAAAGCATGGAAACCTATGTGTGGAGATAAAGGAGAGACAAAAACACTTGTGATACCTTCAGGTCAAACCTTCTTACTTCAACCTCTTCAATTTCAAGGTCCTTGTGGTTCTTCTCCCGTCGTTAAGGTACGTATATACAATTATTTAGATGTGTTAGTGAGTTTTGTTTTATTTATATTGATATTTTCACATGCATTATATACAGTAGATTCACCTTATAAAAAACACTTAAAACTTAATTAATATTCTGAATGGAAGAATAAACAAAGTGAAACGACATGAAAACATGAAACTCATCAGTTGGTTGAACAAAAAAAAAAAATCAGTTGTTTGTCTTTAAGTTTTTTTTTAAAAAGTTTTCAAAACCAAGATTTTATCACCAACTAAAGAGAACAATTAGATAAAAATGCATGAAATAATTATCTTTACAAGAAGAAGAAAATATATATTTTATAAATACAAGCAACTTTGCACCAAATATGACAGTTTTTGCTCCCCTTTTTGGGCTTAGGACCCGCTAAGGAAAGTAGAGGGTCTTATCTTGAATTTGATTGGCTCATACTTTACGGGAAACACTTTGGGATAAGGGTTTTGGTAGATTTTTGGATTTGAGAGCTGTTTCTAGTCGGTTTCTTCAAGTTTTTCAGAAAAGTTGTCGTGAGTAAGAGAGAAAAGAGTGAAGGTGATAGTCAGGGGTAAGGTGTGGTTTGTTTCAATGTCTTCGGCTATGGATAAGGCAATGTTGATGATGAAGATTGGCGACGATGATGATGATGAGCTGCCGGATTCGCCGGAGTTTAGCTCGTGTGAGCGCAATGCCTTAAGTTTAATCGGTAGATTGCTCAATCCTAAGTGTCAAAAGATGGCAAGCCTGATTCTCGACCCCCCTAGGAAATGGCAAAGGGTTGGAAGAGTGCGTGGAATTTCTCTATCCAAAGAGAGGTTTCAATTCATCTTCAGATATGAACATGACCTGCAAGAGATCCTAGATAAGGCGATGCATACTTACAATGAATGGGTTATTGCCTTGGAGCGTTGGTGTGAACATCCTCCAGATGATTTCTTACAATTCGTTCCTATTTGGGTTCAGATTTGAAACATTCCGGTCAACAAATACACGGTTGATACCATCACTGCCTTTGGTGAGTTGATTGGGAAGGTAGCAGAGGTGCCATTTGACCCTGCAGAGGCATAAACAATAGATTTCGTCCGAGTTAAGCTCAACTTTGATGTTTCCAGACCACTTAAACCATCGAAGGTGGTTAACATCAAAGGACAGAGCTCGGTGAAGCTGCTCTTCGATTATGAACGTGTGCAGAAAAGATGTTATCATTGCAAGAGATTAACTCACCAGAAGGAGAGTTGTCCCCTGTTCTTAAGAGAAGTCGAAGAACTTTCCTCGGGTCGAAGAGCTGATAGTGGTAAAGAGAATATGAAGGCTGATTTGGTGCTTAAGGAAGGAGACCCTCTTTTTGGAGTTTTTAGGGAAGAACAAGTTAGAAAGGATCTGAGGACTGCGAGGGTGAGGATTGACCATGAGATTCTGGAAGGGATGAGACAGTATTTACTGATTTCCAATGGTGATGATCATATTGTCAAGGAAGAAAGAGTGAAGAAATCAGTACATGAGGCTGAGAAGGACCCGGTGCGACAGAAATACTCATTGCGTAATGAACCATTACCCTTAGTCTGTTTTGATTTAGACAAAGGCAGAGGTGTGGTTTTTTGGGTATATCTTTGATGGGTTTGTCACCTAAGGATGCACCCTTAAGAAGAAGGGTCTAAGCTTGGTTGATAGGGCAGTGGCCTCTGGACTGGCAATGTGAAGAGAGTGTAATGTGGTATGTGGATCTTCTACAAACAGAGACTTGCAATATAAACCCTGGTGAATCTTGGTTACCTTCTGGGATTGATCCTACGGTTTATAGGATTGGCCTCTCTGAGGCTGGTTCCTCCGGGATCAAGCCTAAAAGGGGAAGACTGAGGAAAAGACCTCAGAAGAATGTCAGACTACTCAAAGGGAAAGAGGAGACATTGGAGAGTGAGTTAGTGGAGATGAAACAAGGTGTTGAGGTGGGTATTATGGAGAATTAGCGTCCGGGTAAGGAGTTAGCAAGGCAACCAAGATCCCTAAACTTGGCAAACCAAAGATAGTCCCAAATGAGGGATTGTCCAATCCCAATAAGCATTATCAGCTGGAATTGTCAGGGATTGGGACGTTGCAAGACCTGGTGATTCCTAGGCTCAAGGAAATGCGTCAAAAACATTTTCTTGAGCATGTGTTCTTGATGGAGACTATGCACAAGAGAGATGTTTTGGTTGATTTACAAGTTTGGCTAGGTTATGAGAGAGTTTATACAGTTGATCCTATTGGAAAATGTGGTGGTTTGGCTGTAATGTGGAAATCTAATGTGGAGGTTGAGGTTCTTTTTGCTGATAAGAATCTCATTGACCTCAAAGTGGACTTTGGATCAGGATGGTTCTTTGTGTCTTGTATATATGGTGATCCGGGTGGAGGTCTTAGACCTCACCTATGGGAAAGATTAACAAGGATGGGAGTTAATCGGAAAGAATGCTGGTGTTTACTAGGGGACATTAATGATATTATGCACAATGGGGAGAAGATAGGAGGCCCCTGTAGGAACGATGTAATTTATAAAACCTTTAATGATATGGTGAAAGCTTGTGAGATGCAGGAGTTGGTCAGCTCTGGAAACAAGTTTACATGGGGTGGGAAGATATATGAACTGTATATATCCATTGCAAATTGGATAGATGTTTTGGTAATAAAGCGTGGCACATCAAGTTTCATGCTTCCGAACAGAAGTTTTTAGAGAAAAGAGGCTCTGATCATAGGGTGGTTTTGGTCAGCCCGATATCATCTACGGAGGAATATAGAGGAAGGTTCAGGTTTGATAAAAGGTTTCTCAATAAACCTAGAGTGAAGGAGACGATCTTAGAATGCTGGAATGGGTCCAATGTTGGAACCTCTGGAAATGCTTCCCTATTCGATGATTATGTCAAAGATAATAGAGGCAAGAACAGAATTGAGAAGTTGATGGATAGTGATGGAGTCTTCCAACGATCTGAAGCTTCTAAAGGTGACATTGCGGTCAAATACTTCAAACAACTCTTTGCATCAAGTTCGCCTTCTAATTTTTAGGACATTTTCATGAGATTTCCAGCGAAAGTTACTGAGGTAATGAATTTGGACTTGATCAAAGAGGTTTCATAGGAGGAGATTACTGAAGCTGTCTTTTCTATCAAACCGTCTAGTGGACCTGGTGTTGATGGTATGACATGATTATTTTTTCAGAAGTATTAGGAAATTATCAAGGTTAAGGTTATTGAAGAGGTTTAAGGGTTCTTCCATTCAGGTACATTCCCTGAGGAATGGAACTATACACAGCTCTGCTTGCTTCCAAAGGTAACCAAACCCTCTCAAATGACTGATTTGAGACCTATCAGCCTATGTTCTGTTTGCTATAAGATTGTGGCTAAGATATTGGTAAGGAGGCTTCAACATATGCTTCCTTTGATTATCTCACCTAACCAATCAGCTTTTGTATCGGATCGAGTCATCTCAGACAATATCTTGATTGCTCATGAGATTGTCCATAGCCTAAGAACCCACCCTACTGTTTCTGAGGATTTTTTAGCAGTCAAAACAGACATTTCCAAAGCCTATGACAGATTGGAATGGAATTACATTAGAAGTCTGCTTTCTGCTCTTGGTTTTCACCAGCGGTTTGTAGATTGTATTATGTTTTGTGTGTCTTCTGTCTCCTCTTCGGTTTTGATTAATGACCAACCTTTTGGTCTAATCAAACCAACGAGGGGAATTAGACAGGGTGACCCTCTTTCACCATTCTTGTTTGTGTTATGTACTGAAGGACTCACTCATATGTTGAACTTGGCTGCTAACAAGGGTTGTATTAATGGATTGAGCTTTCATGAGGATGGACCTGCCATTCACCACATGTTATTTGTTGATGATAATCTTTTCATTTGCAAAGCTGAAGAGGAGGAAATCTCGGTTTTGTTCAAGATTCTTGAGGTATATGGACAAGTTACGGGTCAGGTGATTAATTTGAATAAGTCGTCTTTGAATTTGGGCAGTAAAGTGGAGAAAGAGAAGAAAGTCAAGCTGAAAAGGATTGCTGGCATTGAGCAGGAAGGTAGAGCTGGTGTGTATATTGGGTTACCTGAGTGCTTTAGTGGGTCTAAGGTTGATATCTTATCATTTATTCATGAAAGACTACAGAAGAGACTGTCTGGTTGGTTTGCGAGAATGCTTTCTCAAGGAGGTAAAGAGATCTTGATCAAAGCTATTGGTTTGGCTATGCCTATCTATGATATGTCGTGTTTTAAGTTCCCTAAAGCTACTTGTGCCAAGATCACTAGTGTTATGGCAGACTTTTAGTGGAACTCAAGAGAAGATATCAAGAAGATCCATTGGGTGAGTTGGGAAAAGATGTGTCTACCAAAAAAGCTTGGTAGATTGGGATTCAAAGATATTTACTGTTTTAACCAAGCTCTTTTAGGGAAAGAAGCATGGAGATTGATATAACACCCGGATAGTCTGTTGGCAACTTTCTTAAAGAGCAGATACTATAGTCAGGAAGGATTTTTGGAAGCAGTGGCAGGTACAAGACCTTCTTTTGGTTGGAGAAGCATTTTGTTTGGTAGAGATCTACTGACTGTGGTGGTGGAAACCTGCACAGTTGAAATAGTCAATGGTCTAGGTCTGAAAGCTCTGAGATGAGAAACACTTAGCGAAGATCTCAAGAGAGTTTGTTATTAAGCTTTTGCAATAGTTTTTGTGTAAAATTGCGGATCCCCTCTTTCGAGGTGTACAATGTCTATTTATACAAATCTAAGTCGGCATAGGTCTACGCCTAAAGAGATAAGGTCAAATCCCTGAATCTTCGGGATTGAGATCTGACCCCAACAGTTAGCCCCCCAGCTCGGTAGTATCAGTTCTGATGATACCGAGGTAAAAGAGTCGTAGTGAGGTTTCAAGAAAATGTACTGCTTGGCCTACGTCTGACGAGACGAGATTGTGAATCCTTGTTCTGAGGACCTGCCGACATTTACTAAGCTTTCGTGTTCATGTTTAACGCATAGCCCAGTAAAGATTTTCAATAGACTTGTGTTTTCGAATTTGTGTTACAAAGTTTAGAGGAACTGGTCCTGTAAAGTCTGTAGAGCTTGTTCGCGTTAAAGCTCGTAAAACCTGTTTATCTTGCCCAGCTCTCACATGTTCATGTTAATGTTGAGCTGGTCATCATGTTTCTGTTTAGTTGCTTTCCGGACTTGGTAAAGATACTGTTTTTCCCAGAAGCTGAAAATTTAATTCCCGCGAAAATTTAGAAATCTAAATTTCTTTTAGAATTTAGAATTGTTAATTCCCGCTGGAAATTAAACACTTGATTCATTTCAGAAATCGGAATTGTTCCCGCTGACTACTAAAACGTGCCACTCCAGGGTTTTGATAGTAACACTATAAATACTTTTTCTCATTTTCTTTTCTCCACAACTTCACTCCACCAAAAGAAAGGTAGCCTCTCTTCTCTCTCCATTTTCCGTTTTAGATCTAGGGTTTTGAAAAATATTTTTTTTTGTTTCTTCTTTTTTTTTTTTTTGTTGACGCCGTCACCTTCATCTCCATCTCCGGCGAAGCCCTCTTTGTTGCGTCATCACCAAACCCTCACCGGATCTGCCACCATCGTCACGTTTCCCGTCTCCGGTGAGGTCCCATCGTCGTCACGATACTCGACGTGTTCAGGGTCCGACGAGTCGAGTCTTCTCATCGCCGTCGAGTGCCGACGAATCCCCTGTCATCCGGTGAAAGCTCGTCGTAGCCGAGCCGGGTTCTCCACCGTTGCCGAGAAGCGCGTCTCCGTTCTGCCCTCGTCGTGGCTGGGTTGGAGCCGAGATTCCGTTTCTGCTCGTCCTCACCAATTCCACAGCCGTCGACGAGTCAAGTGGTTTTTCCGGTCATCGTTTCGAGGAGGATTTGCCGGAGGATGAAGGATTTGAATTCCGGTCGCGGTTCTTAGCGCAAGGCCGAAAGCTTCATCGGGATCTGCTTTACCGTGTTCGTTGATTCACCGGAAATTTTTGCCGCCGTCTCCATCCTCTTTCTCTTCTTCACGTCGGCGCCGTCGCGTTTTTCCGGTGAGACCCAACCGCTTTGTTCGATTCCGGTTAAGAGCTCGTCACTGCTCGTGGATCTTTGTCATCGTCGCGGTTTCCAGTGACGAAATCTCAGCGTTCCGAGTGCTCAATTGTCGGTTTCAGACGAGTTCGAGATCAATGAAGATCTTGTTGATTTCAGACGAGTTCAAAGATCCTCGTCGTTGTTGAGAACGGAGACGGTTTTCCGGTGATTTCGTCGTCGTCGTCACTAGCACAAGACCGAGAGGCGGTTGTCGTTACCAATCCGGCGCCGATGTTAAGGATCCACCATTCTTTACGGCGAGCTCCCACTTCGTCGTTCTAATTGGCTCCGTCTTTGTTCCCGTCACGGGATCCACCGTCGACGGCGAGCCTTCTACTTTCCGGCGAAGGTTGCGGACGCGGTCGTTACCAACTCCGAGTCTGAAGTCAAGCCGTGTTCCCACCGCTGACTAGCGTTCTTCGTTCTTACGAGAGCTCAACGATGGTGATGTTACTGCTTGGTGGAGTTCTCGGTTCACGGTAAAATCTCGGTTTGGTGTCACGTGTTCGAGAGCTTGCTAAACAATCATGCGTTGAAGGTTTACTTTATTGGATAAAACGGAATCGAGCTTTCTTCATTGATCGGTCTCCGTTCCTATTTTACCATCTAAACCGAGAGCTAGTTTCGTTACGAATGGGCAATTGTGGAAATCGACGTATCGGGAGAGCCTTCGAAATAGTCATTGTGTCTAGCCCGACATCGTCTTTTGAGAAGTCTCCGACCAATCCATCTCAAAGCCGTTCGTTGACCACGTCATCTTTCGATAGATTCCTAGAATCAATTTCGAAGCTGAGGACCACCAGTTTGGAGAGCTTAGGACCGAGTTTCGAAATAAACTGTTCTGACGTGGAGTCTAGCTCCTGGCTTCGTCCTTATAAGGATAGAAAGGTGACTCGAGTCCTGGTCTCAGACGTGAATGATGCAGCGAATGCACATAGTCCATATCTCGTTGATGAGCAAGTTGTCGATACTCGTATTTCCCAGAGAAAGCGCCGACTTCTGCATATGCTTTAGCTGCGCCCACTACTGCACATTCTACCGCGCCGACCACTACTGCATCTGCTCTAGCCGCGCCCACTACTACGCCTGCTCCAGCTGCGCCCACTACTATGCCTGCTCTGGCTGCGCCCACTAGTACGCCTGCTCTAGCTACGCCCACTTCTGCGCCTGCTCTAACTGCGCCCACTACTGCGCCTGCTCTAGCTGCGCCCAACGACTAATGTTGCTGCCAAGACCAGAACTGCTGTTGGTGAGCGAAGTTGGGAAGTTCTATGTTACTGATGAAAATGGGGCCAAGGTGACCATGACTAGGACCGAGGACATCGTTGAGGAGACTAGGACCAACGAGATCGTTGAGGAGACTAGGACCAACGAGATCGTTGAGGAGACCAGAACCGAGTCTTTGAGAAGACCAGGACCGAAGAAGTCTTTGTGGAGACTAGGACAGACGAGGTCATCGAGGAGATCAGGACTGGCAAGTCTTCAAGGATACCAGGACGGGCAAGTCTTCAAGGAGACCAGGACCAACGAGGTCACCGGGGAGACTAGGACTGACGAGCCTTCGAGAAGACCAGGTGAGAGAAAGCAGCATGGCCGACTAGCATGACTACTCCTGCGGAAATCATCGATGATGAGGGGATTGTCCCTTATTAGCTTTGCGCGCCTGTTAGCGCTTATGTTTTAGATTTGACTTTGGATTTTTCGCCTAGATGGCTTGTGTTATAAAAGATGATAATGAATGCAACTTTTTAATTTGTTTCTGTTTTCTGTTAAGTCCAACTTTCTTGACTTAGACTTTAGAAAGACCACTAATAGTGATGAATTGTATCCTTGTCGAATCCGTTTCTAGGATGCATAGTTAGTCTGGTTCAAATGAATTTGTTTAAAAATCCATATGAACAATCATCATGGTTGAAGGCGTTGTTGCGTATTTTGGTGCTCGTCCTTGTTATAGGAGTTAGGTCATTGTTGACCATCCAACTTCAGAAGTGAGCATGTTACGTTATTGCAACCAGCGTTAAGGTTTGCTGGGTTATTCGAATGATCGTTTAGGTTTACGACCGTGTCACTCTTTGAGCACGACCGCTCCTATAACGATCATTAGCCTTGACCAACGATGTTGTTGGGTTTTCTGAATGGTCATTTGGGTTTACAAGTGTGCTTCTCTCTAAACATACCTACTCCTATAATGAACCATTGGTTTCGACCAACGATGTTGTTGGATTTTTTTAACGGTCATTTGGGTTACAAGTGTGCTTCTCTCTAAACACACTTGTTCCTATAATGAACCATTGGTTTTGACCAACGATGTTGTTGGGTTTTTTGAATGGTCACTTCGGTTACAAGTGTGCTTCTCTCTAAACACACCTGCTCTTATAATGAACCATTGTTTTGACCAACGATGTTGTTGGGTTTTTTGAATGGTCACTTCGGTTACAAGTGTGCTTCTCTCTAAACACACCTGCTCTTATAATGAACCATTGTTATTTATATAGCGCCCTTATCCAATGGTGGATGTTATTGTAAAGATCTGCATAAATTTTTGTGAACGGTCACCGCTGTGGCCAGAAGCGGCGGTGGAAGGTGAGATGGTCGTTTAAGTGAGACCCTGAATTATCCGTAAAGGATGTGATAGAGATGGTCGTTATGACAAGTTTTTGTAGCAGGTGTTTATTCTCATAGAGGTTTGCTACAAAGAGAGGTGGGAGTATACGAGTATACGTACCCCACTCCCCCCCCCCCATTTTTTGGGAGGGGGGACAACTGAACCCATCTGAAAATGAGCTGCCTACGTACCCTTTGCAGGGATCAAGTCACCCGTAGTTCATGGTAAGTGATTGAGTGGTGGACGAATGACGGTAAGGTTGCTCAATGGTAGTACTTCTTTCTTGGTCTACCTTTTGCCGAATCGTCGTTTTGTCTTCCGCGTTTAGGCGGTTCTTCATTGATCGGCGCTACTTCAACGTCGTTTTCCTCTAATTCAAAGTCTTTGAGGTTGAAGTTATCGCCGACTTCACCATCCAATAGTTTTTGGGCGAGCGCCGAGCCGAGAGACTGGCAGTTTACTGTCGAGTGCCCGTGAGTGTGATGAATGTCGCAATATAACGACTCGTCGTAAATTGAATTATCGGTCCACGCGTTAGGAAAACATCCTCCTTGGCCGTGCCCATAGTTGGGAGAATCCACCTCATAGTTGTGGGCTCCTTCGTGTTGGACAAAATTTCCACTATGGGTTTTTCGCGCCTGGCTTGGCTGGTGGTCGCTGTCGTTCTTCTGTTTTGACTTCCCATACTTCTTTGCAAGTTTCTTTGCTTCTTCTTCGCTTTTGGCGTAGTTCGATGCTCGATGTAGGGCATCCTGGATAGTTGAAGGCTCGTTAAGAGACATCTCCTTCCAGAAATCAGATTCGTGCCATATGGCTCTTTTCAGCGCTCGTAGTGCGTCTGAGTCCTCTATCCCTTTCACTTGTGATAGTACAAGCTTGAAACGTTCGATGAAAGTTTTGAGGGACTCTGTTGGTCCTTGGTTCATGGACCATAAATCAGCGCCAGACGTTTGAGTCTCAATGAAGATGGAGTAGTGCTTGATGAAGGCCTCTGTCAACTGTTTGAACGTATCGATGGAATTACTTTCGAGCCCTTTAAACCATTTGAGAGCTGGTCCTTTGAGGTTTTCTACGAAAAGCAAGCACTTGCCGACGTTCATCTCTTCCTCTTTAAAATTTGATCTCGTCATGGCCACACTGAATTCGTTGAGGTGGTCAGCGGGATCTTCGGTCCCGTCGTAGGTTGGCACCCTAATCTTGCCTGGGTCTGATACTCGAGCTTTAGTGATGCGTGCCGAGAAAGGAGTGTGCTGAGCTTGTTCCAAGATCAGATCGAGTTCTGGTGCCTTGCTAGTGGCACGATGCATCTGCGAACGAATAGTCTTCAACTCGGCAGTAGTCTTGCTTAACGAAGCTAAAAATTCGGCCATCTGGTCATGCTGGGCTTGAAACGCAGCTTGTTTCGCTTCAGCATCCTCTACCTGTTTTACCCACTCAACGTTTTCCTCTTCTTCCGAAACATGTCTGGCATATCCGCGACCGGTCTCATCGTTGAAGGCGGAGGAACGTTGTTGGGTCGTCCTTTGTGGGTCGGCATGCTTTTGCCTTGTAGTGGTTCGCCGTGCCACTTCTTCATCTGGGATATCAGTGTTGCGTGTGACTCTCCTCACGGGGCCAACGTCTCTGACGGTGGAGAGTTGTTGTGAAGCTATGTGTTGAGGATCATTGTTCCTTTCTTTGGTCATTCCCTGCCAATCTCTCACTGTCCCGGTGAAGATTGTTTCAGGAACGACTCTTCTAGCCAGGTCCTCGTCGTCGTTGTCGAGGTCTATTGGCCCGTCGCTGACCTTCGCTTTCTCTCGTCGTGTCTGGGCTAAAAGAGCAGATCGTTCATCGTTTGCGGCGGTTGATGGATTTTGGTGTCGAGGTCGGTTCAACGACCCTCCTGGTGTGGAGAAGTTGAGTGCCACGGGATCGATTCGTGCTGCTGGTCTTCTGAATGGACCTGGCTCGAAGGGTCGTGCGCGGATGTCTGCTCCTAAAGACCTGAGCTCGTCAGTTATCGTCCTGTTGCTTCGGTTTTGCCGCTCGGCGCTCTCCAGTAGAGCGTCCAATGTCGTGCTCATCTTCTGCAACAACTCAGGAAGAAGCGGGCTCGCTCTCGGGGTTTCTTTCGACTTCTCGCCAGGGAGATCGGCGCGAGCTGTTCCTGCTGGTGGCGGATCGTTATGAGCGGTTTGGTCCTTGTTGGTATCTCCTTCAGCCTGGATCTCGCCCTCTTCCAGATCTCTCGGCGCGACGTCTTTCGGATCAGCGATACGTCGTTCGTCAGTCATCGTGTTCTGGATCTCTTCGCGGTGGTTCTTCGGAGTAAGAAGCTTTCAACCCCCTCTTTCTAGCGCCAAACTGTGGTGGTGGAAACCTGCACAGTTGAAATAGTCAATGGTCTGGGTCTGAAAGCTCTGAGATGAGAAACACTTAGCGAAGATCTCAAGAGAGTTTGTTATTAAGCTTTTGCAATAGTTTGTGTAAAATTGCGGATCCCCTCTTTCGAGGTGTACAAGGTCTATTTATACAAATCTAAGTCGGCATAGGTCTACGCCTAAAGAGATAAGGTCGAATCCCTGAATCTTCGGGATTCTCTCCCAGCGTAGTCGGCGGCCGCTTCTAGGTCATGACCTCGTCCTCATCATGGGCCCAAATCCGAGAGCTCGTCTTCTGGGCCCAGTCTTGTAGTAGAGGTCGGTGTGACTTGTTACTCGTGGGCTCCCGACTCGTTCTCTCCAACGAGGGCCTTCTGAGCTCGGCCCATTCTCTGAAATGATCGCAACGGTCTTTTGGAGTCTAAATCACCACTACAGACGTCGTCCTGGAGAGGTGCCGATCCTAGTCCCAGTTACTCTGGAGAGCTGGTCCCTGAGAGAGAGCTGGTCCAGATAACAGCGCGCCTACCTCTGGTACTTAGTCATTTTAGAGAGCTCGTCCCAGAAAGCAGGAGAGCTAGTCCTGGTTACAGAGCTGGTCCAGATAACTGCGCGCCCACCTCTGGTACTTAGTCATTTTCTTGACGATCTCTACCGGAGTGAGATCTGACCCCAACACTAACTAGTGGCTTTAAAAAAAGAAATTGGAAATGGAAAGAGCATCTTTGTGTGGACGGATCTTTGGATTGAAGGAATAACAAGGAGAGCTCCCTTGATCAAAAACTATGCAATCAACCTCAACTTTAAGGTGTCTGATCTGATTGATGCGAGAGCTAAGGGCTGGAGAATTTGGCTACTTAATGAGCTGTTCTATCCTCAGGATGTTGAGAGTATTGTAGCCATGACACTACAAGAAAACAGGGAAACAGTGACTCCCAAATTAGTCACAGATTAGTCGCAAAAGCTTCAGGAGCGACTACTTTGCGACTAAAACAAGTAGTCGCAATTGTCTCATCGCAAATTTCATTAGTCGCTAATCAGTCGCACATTACCAACTAAACTGTGACTAATTCTGTTAGTCGTAAATAAGCGACTGATTGGTGATTAAAATAAATAGTCGTACATTTGTGACGAGTGTGTTACTACTCTTATCTTGTAACTATCTGTTGACTACTTGTGTCAGTCGCAAATCTGCGACTAATTAGTGATTGTCTTGTGCGGTCTTTACTTGTGACTAATTTGTTACTAGGAACGCTATACGACTACTTTGTGACGAACTATGTTAGTCGAAATTAGAGACTAATTTGATACTACTTTTGTTGGATTAAGTCACAAATTGGTCATGCAATCATGACTATGTTATTGTGTTTTTCTTATTTGTAGTTGTAAATTAGTAACAAATAAATAACCAAATAAAAATAAATTTTATTACTAATATTTAGAATACCTAAAGAAAAACATTGATTCCAAACAAATGTTTTGAAACATTTAGACAGAACAAAAGTTAGATAGTTTTAAGAAAATAATATAAGCAATTGCATTGTTTAGTGCAATAACAACAACTAGATATATGTTACACAAAAGAGGTTACCAAAGATGAGATAAGCCTAGGATGGTTTGGGAGCTCAGTCTTCTTCCATAAGAGCTGCTACTGCCGGGTCCTTCTCCTTCAGAATGGCGAGAAGCTTGTCCAAGCGAGCATCACGCCGGACATTGTCCAAGTCTTGGTCGGCTAGCTTCTGTTGAGCAGCTTGTAGTTGTTGCTGCATGTCCGAGAATAATGAAGATGAGCTTCCAATGCTTTCATCTCTCTTCCTTTTGTCTCGCTTGGAACGAAGCTGAACTAGTCCAAAAATGTTCCCCTTCGCATCCTTAACAGTGCACTAAAACAACAGAAAAGTGAACAATCAAAAAACAGAAACATAACACAATGAGAACATAAGTTAAGTAAGTAAGCAAAAGCAGAGACCAATGATTCATAATGATTCATAATCATAAGTTAATCAAATCATTAACAATACTCAAAATGATTCCAAACAGAGACCAATGATGACAATGCTATGTAAGAGCATGAGAGTGGAAAAATACCTTCAAAAACAGTTCATTATGTTGTTCAATGGTGAGAGTTTGATCAGCTAGATCTTCAGAAGAATTCTCTGCACCCTCGGCCATCAATTGGTTCATCGCTTCTGCTAATGCTGCGTCATAAGCTTCCGCAACAATTTTCGCTTTCTGATCGACGAAACTCCCATCAGAAGATGTGTGTGCCCTCCTAAAAACTTCTGCAAATGAAACTGGACGACCTAGTTCTTTTTCCTGCAATGAGTTAGTCCAGTTAGATATAAGATGCAACAACTTGACTTGCAATGGAAGGAGTAAGGTAAATACCATGTCGCGTTGAATACGCGGATATGATTTCTGACCGGACCTATGCTTATGGGCTCCAAGACCATTGCGATTGGAATTACGGGAGTCTGATGCAGTTTTGCTTCTCGTTTGCGCTGTTGGAGTCTTCCAGTAGAGGGACATGGTGTTCCAGAGCTCTCCATCAATCCAATAAGGCCTGGATCCCTTGCTCTTTGCTTGGCTTACTATCCCCTTCAGTCGCACTGATGCAATTGCATTGAACTCTTCGTTCACAAGGCCTGTTATGCCAGCCTCCCAATTGTACAGTTGCTACACATGTGTTTTAATGGTTAGTAGAGAAAAAAATAAGAACTGAACATAAACAAGAGGAACTTGAAAACTTACAGCAAATGTTCTAAAAAACAGTTCTCGTTTCTTGATTGGTGTAACGCTCCAGTTGTAGTACGGCTTATTGAACTTGCGACGCAAGATCCCAGCAATGTCCCTAGTCACTCCGCCGTTGTCCTCACCAAACCTGTTAACAGTTAACCAGAGATTGTTAACAGTTAACCAGAGATTCAATAACAGGTTAAAAGTAGTATGTAAAACCCTAGACCTTATATTCAGAAACTAAAACTAAAAGTAAAACTAAATAAGCTTGCATACTAAAACTAAAAGGGATAGTCAAACTTACCAAGTTGTCTCCTTGTTTGGTATTTGATGTGGACTGAGGAGAGGTAGATGTCCTCGACCAGGCAGAGACATGAGATTATCTAGCAACTGGTCATATTCTTCTTGTTCTCCTGGATCCGCGACTTGTTCATCAACTTGTTCCTGGCCTTCTTCCTCCCTTTCTTCCTCCCTTTCTTCCTCCTCACCATCAGAGTCAGACTCTTCACTGTCTTCATCGAAGACCCCATCTCGCAGCTCGAGTTGATTCCGGTGGTTGTCATTCGTTGCTTGTTCCTCATCACGTTGAGGGTTCAGACGAGTACACGATTTTTTACGCCGGATCAGGTGAGGAGGTTGGGTCGATGGTGGATACTGTGTCGGAATAAATGTCTGAGACCCCAACAAAGTAGGCCGAGCAGAGGGAGTAGAGGAGTCTGAAGAAGCTGGACGAACGACGCTTGTACCGTCACCCATGGAAGAACGAGGAAGGCCGTTCTGTCTCCTTAAACTGCCTGAACCACTAGGGTTCTGTAGTCCACCGATCAGTCTCGTCGTACCAACTCCAACATTGGATCGCGCAACTGACCCAGACGATCCAGCATTGGCTCGATCTCCACTGTTGCTATTCTCTGCAGCAGCGGCTTCAGCCAGTCTCCGTAGAGCTTTGGTTGTAGATTTCGCACCTGTAGCAGCGGCTTTAGGAACTTTCCCACCTGCGACGGCGGCTTTAGGAACTTTCCCACCTCGTTTCTTAGTCATTTCTCAGATGAAAAGAAGAAATTTGAAGAGAGGAAGTCAAAGAAATTACAGAGATTTGAAGAGAAATCGAAAGCTTTGAAGAGAAATCGAAGAGCTTAGAAGAGATATCGAAGAGATATCGAAGAGATATCGAAGATATTTGAAGATAATGAAGAGAAATTGCACAGAATTCTCTTTCGATCGAGAGAGAAATCAGAAGATGAAATTTAGGGTTTCTGATTTGGGAATTGGGGATTTCTTCTCCGATATATATTTTTTTTCGTAGTGACGAGTTAGTTGCAAAAGAGTGATGGGCCTAAGTTTTGGTGGGTAAATGTCCCGCTTCTAAAAGCCCAAATTTTTCGGTTTTGGGCCAAAACGTTTTAAATTCCCGCCAAACTTTGTCTCATTAATTTCAATTAGACACAAAACAGTCACAGATTGTGACTGATTTTCGACTCTTTTCAATTAGACACAAACTTATACCCTAAACCCTAAACATTTACAACTTCAAAATCAAATTTTAGAGGTAAGTATCACTCATTTACAAGTTTAAGTCTATATTTGTCAGTATATATGGTAAACTAGTGTTAAGTGCTAAAAACTTTAAGAATCAAACACTTTAATTAAATTTATAAGATAAACATATATTGTTTGTGATGATACAATTAAGGTTTTGATTAAAAAAGGTTTTGATTTAATTTTACAGTAATTTTCGTTTACATTTAGTTACAAATGTATCAAGAATTAGTCGAATCTATGTAATTGTTTTAAAAACAATCTTTAAACAATACAAAAATTAGAATTTTTTCAAAAACATTCTAAAGAGTTGTTATATGGTTACAAGTCAGTTACAAATTGCGACTGGTTTGCCACTAATCTTCATAGAACTAGACGTTTAGAACTCCATCATCGAGTATTTAAAATAAAGATCACCATCTGCACATGTTGATATGTATAAGGTTGGATTTAATATTAAGAGTCGTCACTAATTAGTCACATATTGTGACTGATTTCCGATTCTTTTCAATTAGACACAAACTTATACCCTAAACCCTAAACATTTACAACTTTACAATCGAATTTTAGAGGTAAGTATCACTCATTTACAAGTTTAAGTCTATATTTGTCAGTATATATGGTAAAGTAGTGTTAAGTGCTAAAAACTTTAAGAATCAAACACTTTAACTAAATTTATAAGATAAACATATTGTTTATGGTGTAATACAATTGAGGTTTTGATTAAAAATTTGTTTTGATTTAATTTACGATTATTTATGTTTACATTTAGTTACTAATGTATCAAGAATTACTCGAATATATGTAATAGTTTTTAAAAAAACATTTAAACAATTCAAAAATTAGGATTTTTTCAAAAACATTCAGGAGAGTTGGTAAAGGGTTACAAGTCAGTTACAAAGTGCGACTGCTTTGCCACTAATCATCTTAAAACTACACGTTTAGAACTCCATCATCGAATATTTATAATAAAGATCACCACCATCACATTTATATATGTATATGTTTCAATTTAGATTTAGAGTGGTCACAAATTAGTCACAGATTATGACGGATTTGAGACGCGGTGGTTAATAGGTGTAAAAAATTGTTTTATGGGTACTCGAACCCTCAACCTTATACTTAGTATCCGCTGTGTAAGACCATTGTGCTAGTGTGTTTAATCGTTTAGTTGGTGGAATTAATGGCATATATTCTCATATAGATTAAGAGTGGTCACAAATTAGTCACAGATTGTGACGGATTTGAGACGCGGTGGTTAATAGGTGTAAAAAATTGCGAATATGGGTACTCGAACCCTCAACCTTATACTCAGTATCCGCTGTGTAAGACCATTGTGCTAATGTGTTTAATCGTTTAGTTGGTAGAATTAATGGCATATATTCTCATATAGATTAAGAGTGGTCACAAATTAGTCACAGATTGTGACGGATTTGAGACGCGGTGGTTAATAGGTGTAAAAAATTGCGAATATGGGTACTTGAACCCTCAACCTTATACTCAGTATCCGCTGTGTAAGACCATTGTGCTAGTGTGTTTAATCGTTTAGTTGGTGGAATTAATGGCATATATTCTCATATAGATTAAGAGTGGTCACAAATTAGTCACAGATTGTGACGGATTTGAGACGCGGTGGTTAATAGGTGTAAAAATTTGTTTTTTGGGTACTCGAACCCTCAACCTTATACTCAGTATCCACTGTGTAAGACCATTGTGATAGTGTGTTTAATCGTTTAGTTGGTGGAATTAATGGCATATATTCTCATATAGATTAAGAGTGGTCACAAATTAGTCACAGATTGTGACGGATTTGAGACGCGGTGGTTAATAGGTGTAAAAAATTGTTTTTTGGGTACTCGAACCCTCAACCTTATACTCATTATCCGCTGTGTAAGACCATTGTGCTAGTGTATTTAATCGTTTAGTTGGTGGAATTAATGGCATATATTCTCATATAGATTATATTAGTTATATGCATTAATTCAAAATAAAATAACATAAATTTGTTGGATATTTCACAATAATTTGATAGATTTTTATACATATTTTCGAATATATTATAAACATTTATTTACCAACCCGGACATATTATATTTAAAGTTCATCTTCGTTTTCATTTTCCTCTTCTTCTTCTTCCTCTGAAGATGATAAATTACAAAGAAATTCGTCTTCGGGTTCACCATCTTCTATTTCATAGTCAATTTCTTCTCCTTCTTGGTTTCCATCGACCAAACGATCCACCTCAATTTCGTCAACTTTTTATTCCATTCTATCATCGTTTGTTTGCTGCAAAATTATTAATTCATTCCTGACATAATTTCCTTGCACACGACTTCTAGGATTCACTTTCAGAACTGCATTCCAAGGTTTAGATTGGCGCTTAGTAGATAGATATGGGAGATAACAAACTTGATCAGCTTGAGATCCTGTCATTAATAATAATAATTCTATCAAAGTTTTTTTTATATATATAGTAGAAGTTAAATAAATATATAAAATGGTCATACCTAAAATAAAAGGGTCGTAATTATGGTAAAAACGATTGACTAGCACGTCAACAACGCCTCCTTCGCTTTTCCGAGTGCCTTTTCCACTTGTGGGGTCGTACCATTTACATTTGAATAGTATGATCTTTAAATTCACAGCTCCGACATATTTGAGCTCCATGATAGTTTCCATAGCCCCATAGTAATCGTCCTCTAATGTTTCGCCTCGGACACATACACCATAGTTCATAGTTTTTTTCCCTTCTCCGTGTTGACTTGTGTGAAACACATATCCTCTTGTAAAATACATGGGCCATGATCTAACTTTATGTTCAGGACCTTCCACAATATCAAGAACCCATGGTGGAAAATGTTCTTCTCGTTCATGGAAATGCACCTGATTAGAAAATATAAAATAATGTTATATATATTCAAAACAAATATCACAGTTAACCACACTACTTAGATGTTAAATTACTTACATATTGACGAATCCAATTAGGAAAGTCTGCATCTCTTTTTGCCGTGAGCTCAGCATGATCTAGTCCTGGGTGTTCAGATGAAATTTGTGATTCCAACAATCTGTGTTGCAAAGTACAAAAAATATAAATAACGTTAATGAATTACATATAATTTACGAAATTTAGAAAGTAGAATTACGTACATTTCAAATCGCCTAAAATAGCCACAATTGCGTAAAACGTATTTGCCACGTGGACGACCAACAACCGTAAATATATCCGGTACTTGTACCAGATATATTGGAACCTCACCTTCATAATACTGTTTTTTCCTGCAAAATTTATCTTCAGAACTCAAATTAAGTAGAAACCAATATAAAGATACAAATGATGAAGTTATTTCACCTTCGCCTCTTAGTTGTCGAAATGTGTTCCAGAAAGTAGTGTTCTGAGAAACAAAATATTTCATCATTTATGTAAGATTGAACAATTGATCCCGCTGGATATCTTTTGTTCTTTGCTTTGCCTTTCAAACGTTTAAAAAACCTTTCGAACGGATACATCCACCGATATTGCACTGGACCACCGAGTTCTGCTTCGTATGGCAGGTGGATTGGTAGGTGCTCCATCACATCAAAGAAAGACGGTGGAAAGATTTTTTCTAAATTACACAAAGTCATTACAATGTTCTCCTTTAGTATTAGGACACGACTTATATCCAATGTTCTACTGCTGATGTCACGGAAAAACGCTTCAATCCCTATCAAAACAGCGTTAGTTGTATATTATGAAAAAAGTTTAGAATTCATGACTAACACTTGTTTTTATATATATACCTGACAATGCTTTGTGAACATTTTTCGGGAGAAGTTCGGCAAAAACAAATGGAAGCATTCGTTCCATAAAAACATGGCAGTCGTGACTTTTCATTCCGGAAAACTTTCCACCATTGATGTCTGCACAGCTAGCTAAATCTGCTACATAGCCGTCTGGAAATTTAACATCAATCTTCACCCATTGTAGTAAGGCTTCTTTTGCTTTTGGAGTCAATCTCCATATGGGAAATGGTGCGTTTCCATGACCATCAACATGCAATTCTTTCCGAGCACAGAATCTTACAATATCTAATCTTGACTTGATATTGTCTTTCGATCTGTCTTTAACATTCATAATAGTATACATGATGTTATCGAAAAAAAATTTCTCAATATGCATCAGATCAAGACAGTGTCGTAGAGTTAAATCAATCCAGTACGGTAGCTCCCAAAAAATGCTTTGTTTATGCCAATCCCCGTACCCTTTTGGGTTTTTTCGTGTCCATTTCCACCACAATCATATGTTTTTGACGCGTCAACATATAGTATATGTTGTAGTACATGTGCAGTAGTCAACATTTCTGGGGGTTAGTCATGCACAACGTTCTTTCCCTTCAAGAAATTGACTTTATTCTTTCGTAACGGATGATTGCTGGGTAAAAATATTCTGTGGCAGTCAAACCAACATGGTTTCCTACCAGCCGGCAGTTGGAAAGCATTTGTATCACTCATACAAATTGGACATGATAATCTTCCATGTGTCGTCCATCCCGACAACATACTATAAGCCGGAAAATCACTTATTGTCCACAACAGAACAACTCTAAGATTAAAGTTTTGCTTTAATGAAACATCATAAGCCTCAACTCCGTTGTTCCATAAGTCCTTTAACTTCTCGATCAGTGGTTGGAGGAAAACATCAAGACTCCCTCGTGGATGATTTGGTCCCGAATTCAAAATCGTCAAAAACAAATACTCAGACTTCATGCATATGTCGGGGGGTAGGTTGTAGGGCGTCATGATCACAGGCCACAACGAATAGTTTTTTGACATCCCGAAAGGATTAAACCCATATGTACATAATCCAAGATAAATGTTATGTGTTTCCTCTGCAAAGCTTGGATGCTTTTGATTGAACTGTTTCCACTCTGCCGCATCAGATGGATGACACATTACTCCGTCTTCTGAGTAATACTCAGCATGCCATCTCATCGATGATGCAGTGCTCTCTGATGAGTACATCCTCTTCAATCTATCAGTGATAGGTAAATACCACATACGACTGAATGGTATTTTTTTTCTTCCTTTGCTAGCCTTATATCTTGCTTTTCCACAAAATTTACAATACTCCAACTCCGCATCTTCTTTCCAGAAGAGCATACAATTATCTACACATACATCAAATGTATGGTACGGCAATCCTAACTTTCGCATCAATGATTCCGTCTCGTAGAATGAACCAGTAGCTTCATTAGGCTGGGGTAAATACTCCGTAAATAATTCCGCCCAATCATCCATGCAAACTTCAGATAAATTGTGGTTTGCCTTGTTGTTCATGAAACGGGCAGCTAATGATAACTGCGAATGCCCTTCTTGACAACCATCATACAATGGATTTTTTGCAGCATCTAACATCTCGAAGAACCGTCTCGTCTCTTGGGTAGGTTCTTCATAAACATGATCATTTCCAATTTGATCATGATCATTTTCTATTTGACCATGTTCACTAAATGGTATATAACCACTTTGATCACGATTATGATCATGATAATCATTTAATGGTATGGAACCATAAAATGCATCATGGACCATCTCAGCATAAACGTTCCCGCCATCATAATTATTTTGTTGATTATCACTAATAAAATCATGATTATAATTATGACTACTACTTCCTGCTCCCATTACATCATAGTCTTCACCATGATAAGACCATACATAATAATGGGGCATAAATCCTTGACTTAGTAAATGTTTTTTCACTCTTTCAGCTCCCTTTAATCTACCCGAATTTTTACATGTAGCACATGGACAGTGTAACTTACCGTTACTGCTAATGGCTAAGGGCTGGTTACATGCGAAATTGATGAATTGCTCCACCCCCTCCAAAAAATCGTCGGATAGATTATTTGTTTCTGGATCGATCCTCTCATACATCCAATCTCGAGCTGAATTCCACTTTTTTTTTCTCTCAATTTTGCCTCTTTTTTTTCTTGTTCGTTTTTTTTTTTTGTAGTTGGTGTCTGAAAATGGGGTGAGGGTTCGTTTCTTTTATAGACAAAATTTCACCTCACTACTTTGTGACTACATAAAATCAGTCGCAGATTTGCGACTGATTTGCCATTCTTTTGTCACAACTCATAAAAGTAGGTGGACTACCTAACAAACGTATTTATCACGTTTTCAATTACTCAATCAGTTGGCCGACATATTCAATAGGCCGACATAAACAGTTGACCGACACTTTTGTCATTATCCCAATTTTTAAAAAAGTGGCAAAGTAGTAGCAAATTTGCGACTGTTGTATAGTAATGGCAAATCCGTCGCACATTTGCGACTACTTTGTGTCTACGTTTGTACAGTCGAGGATCAATCGTCGATTAGTCGCAAATGTAAGATGAACTTGCGACTGATTGTATTAGTCGCACATTTGCGACTATTTTGTGACTACAGTTTTGTTCGTCGCAAATGCGTCGCAAATCGGTAACGAATTCGTCATTCTGTTTTGCGACTAATAAAAACAGTCACTTATGGACTGTTTTCTTGTAGTGTGAGACCAGTGGTGTGTAGGGAAGACTTTTGGGCGTGGAAACATAATAAATCAGGCGAGTACTCAGTCAAATCAGGCTATTGGAAGGCGAGGCAGGTCCACAGGAAAGAATGTATCAACGTTGCTATGATGCAACCTTCCTCCAACGATTTTAAAGAGCAGGTATGGAAAGTAAAAACTTCTCCTAAGATTCGTAATTTTATGTGGAAAGCTTTGAGTGAAGCCATTTCAGTGGTTGATTCCTTGATGAAAAGAGGTGTGAAACTAGATTCTAGATGTCAGGTTTGTGGTCATGAAGGTGAATCTGAGAACCATGTGTTTTTTGCATGCACTTTAGCTAGACAAGTATGGGCTTTGTCTGGTTTTCCTACTCCAGATGAGGGATTCCATAATGAATCCATACTACCTAACTATTCCTTTTTACTCCGAGCTGCTAAGAATACCCTTATACCTCCCCATATTAGAAGAATGTATCCTTGGCTTCTTTGGTACATGTGGAAAAATAGAAATGGTTGGTGTATTGAAGGTAAAAAGTTTTCTGCCTTGGAGGTAGTGAAGAAAGCAGCTATTGAAGCGGAGGAATGGTTTTTGGCGCATGAAACGAGTGGGAATGCTGATAAACAGCCTGAGGTGGTAAGCATGGCTTTGGCACAAACAGGCAAGAAATGGAAAAGACCTCCTGATCCGTGGTTGAAGTGCAATGTGGGAGTATCTTGGTCTAAAAGGAATAAGATGGCAGGTGGTGCTTGGATTTAAGAGATAGGCTTGGGCTGGTTGTGCTTCATAGCAGAAGATGTTTCTCTAATGTGAGCTCTTTAGAGGAAGCAAAGATGCAAGTTCTGATTTGGTCTCTTGAAAGTTTGGTTACTCACCGGATTTCTAGAGTGATGGTGGCCATTGAAGCAGGTGACTTGGTGGATTCGTGTGCAAGACCGAGAGCCTGGCCGTCCTTTACTTATCATGTTTCAATGATTAAGGCGGTGGGGGGTTTTGCTAGGTGAGTGGAAACTAGTTAAAGAACTAAAAGAAGCAAATAGAGGGGCAAATCTCATTGCTCAAAGTGTGACTCAGGATGCTCGGACACAGTCTTATGTAGCTGCGGATCTACCGAGTTGGTTACAAGGTCTCTTTGAAAGTGAGAGTGCTTCTCCCTCTTTTTTTGCTCCTACAAATTGATTGGTGGATTGAAGACTAGTCATCGGTTTGATTTTTTGGCTTTGACCGGTTTTTTCTCTTGATTAACTTAGAGTTTGGAGTAGGATTTTTGGTATACTTAGGTTGAGAATGTCCTAATGTGATTATCCATGTAACGAACATTTAATACAATTCATCATTAATACAATTCAGATGATAAAAAAAAAAAAAAATTCCAAGCAACTTTGCAGATGGATGACGACATTATTACCAACTAAAGAGAATAATTAGATAAAAATGCATGAAATATTTAACTTTACAAGAAGTAAAAAATATATTTTATAAATATAACCAATTTTGCAGATGGATGGCAACATTGTTGCACATAGTGAAAAAAGTAAGTGGTCGTTGGATCGCAATTCTCAAAGGTGGATAACTTTTGATAGCGTAAATGATCTAACAGTCATTGGTACGGGAACTATCAAAGGATTTGGTTCAACCTTTTTGGAAGGTAACAATTACCAATCTGCAATATATACAACAAAAATATATTTTGGTTTCTTAAGTTTGTATTTCATATACATATAAACATAGCCTAGAATAGTTTATATCATTGTACATCTATTCAGATTATGAAGATCAAAACTCATATAAATATTTTTTTTCTACTTCAGGGTACATTTACTAAACGGCCTACAGTGAGTAATTAATATATATACATTTCTATTGATTTCATTAATATATTAATGGGAGACATATCAACTTATGAAGTCATTTTTTGGGCAGGCATTGGAGTTTAATAACTGTAAAAAACTTAAAATAAGCGGAATAACTTCAAAAGATAGTCCGCGAAATCATATATCAATCAAGAATTGTAACACAGTCATGATATCGAATATACATCTTCTTGCACCCGAAGCTAGTCCTAATACTGACGGAATTGATATATCCGCCTCAACTAATGTTCACATATCTAAGTCCACCATTGGAACTGGTAAGCAACATTAATTTAGTTTGATATACTAATCTACAATCATGTAATTATTTACTACTAATAAATTTTCGCGAGTAAACACATACCAAGATTTTGAAAAACATTTTAGGAGATGATTGTATAGCTATAAACACTGGAAGTATGAATATCAACATTACGAAGGTTGTTTGTGGACCTGGTCATGGAATAAGGTACTTATGATTGTGCAATTAATTACAATATTCAATGAATTTTTACAATAAAAGTTTTGAATGAGTTTATTTCTTTCATGTATATATAGGAAATAATTCTTTGTTAATAGCCAAAATATTGAACATATTAACGAAAATTGTAGAAAAGGAAACATATAGTTTGACCAATATGTTTTTGGCACTCCCACATCACCATAAATTAATAAAATCTTCTTGTCCCAAGTTGGATCAATGTAAAAATTAGCGAAATTTGATAAAATGATAAGATAATAATTTTTTTTTGAAATTTCTATGTAAAATATGGTCCCAATAATAGTATAAATTAATAATCATAAATAATTATGTATATATATATATGATAAAGTACTAAATATGGTTTTAATGATTTTTGTTTTGAATTAAAATGAAAATCTCATTAGACTTTATCTTTAAGTTTACGTATTATATTAAAAAGTTTTATAATTGTTTTCTCGGTCATTACCATACACTTGTGAAAAATTATAGGCAAAATAATTGATTTTTTATACATATTTTTTTCTAAATGTATTCATCGACATTAGGGATAATAACCATGATTTCTTCTAAATTTTATACATAGTATACCATTTTAATTTAATTGTCTATTATGATAATATCATCCATTCTATTGTAATTATCAAAAAAATTAATCATAATTTCATGTCATTTTTGCAAATAGATTCATTAAATTCCATAATATAACATCATTCGAAAAATAAATTAAGAAAAATCTTACGTAAAAATATTTCTTTCTGTAATTGAATAAATATGAATTTCTCGATAAATTAAGAGAAATTTTGAAAAATGCCATTTTTAGGAGGCCACTTTTCAATTATGTCACAGCCAATTACACATTCACAAAAATGTCACAGCCTTTTTTTTTTATATTCCCATATTACCCTTAATGATAAAATAAGTTTTTTCTCTCACGCTCATTTTTTTTTTCATTCTGTTTTTTTCTCTCTCTTGTTCATCCTCTCTCTCTACAAATCTTCTCTTTCTCTCTTAGATCTGTTCATCTCTCTCCCAAAATCTCTACATCGATGTTTGATTCCTCCATCTAGGACATCCGATCTTTGATTTCTTCATCTCAGATCTCCGATCTTTGATTTCTTCATCTCAGATCTCCGATTTCTCCATATTCGTTCTCGGTCTCAGATTGAGATTTTAATCTCGTTGTTCTATAAGATTCCATAAGAAAGATCTGTCAAATTAAAGTACTTCATGTGAAGAACGAGGTGGAGGAAAAAGAGAGAGGTGGCTGCAGCAAATTAGGTTTCAGAGGGATAGGTAGTGGAGGAAGAAGAAACACAATATTACAGTTATGCCATTATTTGAAGAAAAATAAAAAAATTATCATTAAAACATGCCTTGTAGTTGGAACCTTATAATTCTTACAAAAACCTTATAAACCTTACAACATGTCTTGTAGTTGGAACCTTTTAAATACCTTATAATATACAATTTTATAGATCAATTTTTAAATACCTTATAAACCTTACAAGAACCTTATAATATACAATTTTATAGATCGATTTTTTAAACCATTTGAAGTCCTGTTTGGCTAAACAATGAGAATCAACTAATACAACCTTTTAAATACCTTATAAACTTTACAAAAACCTTATAATATAGAATTCATTTAAAGTCGTGTTTGGCAAAACAATGAAAATCAACTAATAAAACCTTTTAAATACCTTATAATCCTTACAAAAACCTTATATTATACAATTTCATAAATCAATATTTAAATACCTTATAATCCTTACAAAACCTTATAATATACAATTTTATAAATCAATTTTTAAATACCTTATAAACCTTAAAAGAACCTTATAATATACAATCGAATCAGATCTTGAACCCTAATCGAATCCGATACCAGTAAAAACGTCTAAACCCAGTAAAAAAATCAGATCTTGAACCCTAATTGAATAAAATCTAAGATTTCTACCAATCGAATCAAAAACTCAGATTTTCAAAATAAACCAAATAAAACCAAATTTACAACAAAAAATGACAAAATCCGGATCTAGATCTGAATTTGTTGTCTTCTTCAACCTCATAGAGAAAGAGGCATAAATCAAATAAACCCAAATTTTCAACAAAATTTGACAAAATCGAATCTAGATCTAGATTTTTTTGCCTTTTTCAACCTCATAGAGAAGAAAACACAAATCAAATAAACCTAGATTTACAACAAAACTCACAAAATTAGATCTAGATCTATATGAGAGAGAGAGAGAGAGAGAGAGAGAGGGAGAGAGAAAGAGATATTTGTTTTGGCTTCTTCAATTTCACGAAAAAGAGAGAGGGATCTTCATTGATGCAGAGAAAGATGAGATAGAGAAGAAAAGAGAAGAGAGAAGAAAAGAGAAAAGAGATGGAAAGAGATCTTGAGATCTCCATTGTTGTTGTAGAGAAATAGAAGAAGAGAGAAAGAGAAGAAAGAGAAAGAGAAAAGAGAAGAAAGAGAAAGAGAAGAGAGAAGAGAGAAACAAACAAATCAGAAAATGATTTTTTTTAAATCTTCTTGTTTCTGCCAGGGGTAATTTCGTCCGAAATGACGAAATTCGTGGCATATTTGTGAACAGTGTTTTGGGCGTGTCATTTTTGCACAGTGGTAATTCAGACGTGGCAGTTTTGCAATTCCCCCATAAATTAATATCTTTCTAAATTAATAATTTTCTAAAGTCCCAACATTATTAATTTATAGAGGTTTTACTGTAATTGTTTCTTTTTTGTTTAATATCAAATGACGTAGCATCCGTCTTTTTAACATTGCATTTTATTATTATTCTGTTACAAATTATGAGAATTATTACATCGGACATGCTTTCCATTTTGATCCTCGCGAGACAATTTTACCTTTTTCATGCTGAAGATTTCCTGCAAGATTGTCTCCATTAATATTTTGGAATTCGAACCCCAGAGAAGCTTTAAATCCCTTAATCGACGACTGAGCCAAGGGAGCATTCGTTTAAATAGCGTGTTATGATAAAATAGCGTATTATTTATTTTAGAGAAATCTCTTAAAATACCGTATTTTGAAGAAAAAAAATTAAAAAATACCACCATTAGTTTAATATTTTAAAAATACCAATAAAAGTTTTGATTGTTCAAAAATACCACAAATACAAAAAATATTTTTTAAGAGTTTATAATTTAAGTTTTTGGGCTTAGATTAACTATTTTAAATTTAGGGTTGAGTGTTTAGTTTTTAGGGTTTATGGTTTAGTTTTAGTTTTGTGCTATTTTGGAACATGATGGTATTTATTAAAAACAAACGTCAAAATGTAGTATTTCGAGAATTGCTCTTTATTTTAAACTCATTTGTGAATCTCTCTCTTAACAGTTTTAATTTACTTATCTACTTAAGAAGTTACCATTATATATTTTTCTACTTTATGTAAAGATGTAAGTAATCAACAAGGTTATTATTTACTAAAGGGTTATTGGTTTGTATATTTTAATGGATTTTAAAATCCAAATGGATTTTAGAAATCTGAGATGAATCCATGGATTTTAAAATCCATAATAATAGATAACGTGGATTTCAAAATTAAATAAAATGGATTTACAAATCAACTAAATGGATTTACAAATCAACTAAATGGATTTCATTGACTAACCAATAAAGTAATATCAACATCTAACTCATTATTTTCATGTGATATATGTCTTTCTCGTTCTTCAAGGATTTCTTGTTCTCCCGTATTTTTTGAATCCATGTTTGTGTATACTTTTACCAAATAAAACTTAACCCATCAAAAACGAACACTAACACATACACCTTTGTATCTTTATATATATTATTTACGATGATTAGTATATGATTTCGCATTAATATTCACTAAAATCCTTATTGTGAAGAATCACAGAGAAATTGATCACGTGAATAGCAAGAAAAAATGAACAAGCCTATAAAAACAAAAAAGCAAGAAAAACATACACAAGATGATGAAGAAGAGACGAAAAGTACATACGTAACACAATTTTTCTATTATTTTGTTTGATGGTGTTTTATTTATTGGTTTGATTATTTTAGTTGCTTTGTGGATTTATAAGTATGTGTTATTTGATTTATAAATCTTATAAGATTTAGAAATATTTGTAAATCCGAAGGTTTCCCCTCGGATTTGATCATTTGTATTTTTGACATGAAATCCTTTCAAATCCATTAAAATCCTAAGTGAAATCAAATCCATAAGTAAATCCGTAGGATTGAATAACACGTGATTTTAATTAGGATTTATAAATCATAGAACCAATAACACCGGATTTTAATATGGATTTTAAAATCATAGAACCAATAACACTAGATTTTGTTTGGATTTCCAAATCCATTAAAATCCATAAACCAATAACCCCCTCTAAGATGCCTAATAATTAATTATAGTATCGGAAGTTTAGGAGCTAATGGACAAAAAGCTAAGGTTGAGAACGTCCATGTGAATCATTGCACCTTCAACAAGACAAAAAATGGAGTTCGAATCAAAACTTGGCAGGTATGAGTAATTTTTTCCTTCAACTTATAATAGTATTAGTTATAACTTGTCATTTTATTTTATATTTGTTAGGGTGGAGAAGGATATGTTAAGCATGTATATTTTGAGCACATCACAATCATTGATGCAATGAATCCAATTATAATCGACCAACAATATAAAGATAAAGGACGCCATGGTCTCGAATCGGCCTATCGGGTATTTTATTTAGATTTTAATTCATAAAAATAATATTTTGAAAATATATGATTTCTTTAAAGAAACAATGGGTATGTTTTATGTTTAACAGAATTCAAAAGATGTGGCGATTAGCTATGTAAGATTCATTGGTTTTCGAGGAACGACGTCAAATGATAATGTTATAACGCTAAATTGCAGCAAAATCAAGCTTTGCGAAAACATTGTTATGAATGATATCGATATTTCTACAATGGATGGGAAAGAGGCTAAAATCAAATGCAGCTATGTGGTTGGAAATTCTGATAATTCCATTGTAGTGAAGAACTGTTTTAAGAAATAGTTATTTATGCTTACAAGAAAAGAAAAATAGACAGAAGAAAGATGGATCAATTTTAGTTTTTAAGATTGTCAAGCAATGTTATATGGTTTAACAATAAATGTTGAATATTGTAATTGCACCTTGCACCTTTAATGCTAAACAAATCTCATCAGATCCTAGATCACCTAAGTAAGTATTCATAATGATCTGATGGGACTTATGGGCAATTCTTGATCTTTCTAGTGTAGTTGTTTTGGTGTGGAAGAAAATCCAAATAACCAATTTTATTTGATCATGATTGATGTTTTTGAAATACAATAAAATTTTATGTATATTTCAACTAAACACATCTTTTAAGAAAACAATTATGTGTGACCAAAGAATTAGTGACTTTTTTAACGGAATTTATTTCAATTGCTAAGAAAGATGTATATACAATCACATCATTATAACTTCCATTGCTAATTTGAAATTTTATTTAATATTTCTTTCTGAAACAAATATATATAGGAGGGTGTGGTGGAGCTAAAGAGAACATATTGAACAAACAATATCTTAATACCCAATTAACGTTTTACTAAATCAATGAAAACTACGAGCGCTGAGTCGTCGTCTTCATCGTCCGGTGACAGGACCAAACCGTCGTCAAATGGATCACAAATAGATGTGACGAAAGTGGTCTTATTGTTCACCACCGCAACACTTTCTTGCCTTTTGGTCTATGAATCTTCTGGTAATCCTCTAAAGGTTTTACCACAGTGGAATACCAATTGGTTTTCACAAAACGAAACTTTCTTTAAGCAGGTAAATTCTCAAATTTACTGATTTGTTTCTTCTTTTTTTTACATTCCCGTTTATATTTAGGTTTGATCAAATGTGTTTACGCTCAAATATTCTAATGCTTCTAATTCTTTTCGATTTTCTGTTTAAGAGGATTCTTTCTCTATAATTCTTCTTTTCATTTAAATGTAAATATATATTTTTTTTATATGTAAACGTAGAACGTATATAATAATTGGTTTATTACCCTAACTAGTTTAATTTGGTTGCATCATGCATAGAGAAAACCGGTTTCAGAACTAGATAGAGTACTGATGAATGCGGCTATGGAGGACAAGACAGTGATCATAACAGCATTAAACCAAGCATGGGTGGCTCCAAACTCAATATTCGACTTGTTTCGTGAGAGTTTTCGCATCGGAATTGGAACAGAAAAATTATTAAAACATGTGATTGGGGTTTGTGTGGACAAGAAAGCATATAACCGGTGCTTGCAAATTCATCCTCATTGCTACTTCATCAATGCCACTGATTCTGACAGACTCGCTGGTCAGAACAAGTTCTTGTCTCCTGGTTACTTGACGCTTGTTTGGCGACGATTGAATTTCTTAAGAGAAGTTATTGCCCTAGGCTACAACTTCATCTTCACGGTACAATTTCGTTTTTTTTAAAAGAAATTACTATCAGATTCCAATAAATTGATTTATATGATGATGTCTACTCTCAATATTGCATCAAGGATGCGGACATCTTGTGGTTTCGCGATCCATTTCCCCGGTTTTTTCCAGACGCAGATTTCCAAATTACATGCGACAGTTACAACGGAAGACCTTCTAACAAAAGCAATTGGGTGAACTCCGGATTCACATATGTCAAAGCGAATAACAAAACCGCAAAATTCTATGACTTGTGGTGTGATTCCAGACGAAGATTCCGTGGTAGAAAGCACGACCAAGATATATTCAACTTCATAAAAAAGCATCCCTCTGTTGCGAAAATTGGAATCAAAATAAGGTTTCTCGACACTGTTTATTTCGGAGGATTTTGCCAGCCGAGCAAAGATATCAATGTAGTGAACACAATGCATTCGAATTGTTGCAGGGGTTTAAACAACAAAATTAGGTATCTTAATGACCTTCTTCGTGATTGGAAGCAATATTTGTCGGAGGATTTGTCCGGGAATTCTACTTTGGCAGAGACTAAATGGAACCTTCGTCATAGGTGTGGTCGTTACTGGAGGTAGTACGTACTAGTGACCGTATACGTCATTTCAAATTTTACAAATTATAATTACGTATATGAAACTATCCGATAGAATCGTGGAATAATTGGTTTGTAATATAAGTCTATATATATATATGGATTGAAGGTATGTTCTTGTTATGCAAACGTACTAAAACCGGGGAAAATGTAAAGTTCTATGTAATTTATGATAATGAGGTTACTTTATCTACTACTAACGATGACGAAGATTTTAGAATCTCACATAGAATTAGGGTATCGTTGTGATTTTTGTGTAACATGGCCTTAATAAGTAAAGTAAAACGATTGTAATATATTCTTCAACCAACTTTTCTCAGCTTCAACAAGCCAACATGACTTGTTAACATTGGCCGGTATTATTATAACGTTATAACTTTGTGTTTAGTAAAATTTAGCAGCTGAATATATAGTACAATACTATGTAGTTAAAAAAAACAATATTAGTAGATCTAGCCACATATCGCACTAGTTAGCTTTGATCAAAATTCAATACAACATAAAGTCACAAAGTTACAAAAGACAGTTGTGTAATATTCCAAAACTATCTAAAATGCTACAAGAAAGTACACAATGTAGTATTTTCACAAAGTTAGAGTCAATACAATGTTTAAAGGTAGTCTAATTTTCTTTCTTTTGTCTAATTTGAGGAGAATACAATAAACTCTTTTCTATTTTGGTTTAAAGTTACGTTGAGGCTTGAGGTCTCTTCTGTATTTTTGTAGCTAATAAATCACATTTTACCCTAAAACCCCAATTTACCCAATTGATACGTAAAGTCCTGCAAATTTTCTTTTGTCAACTAGACACATAATTACTTTATTAGAATACATAAACGAGAGAAATTAGTCTCTCATGGACTCATGGTAGCCAGTTGCCACAATCAATTATTTTTGTGATAGTATACTGTTAACTGTTTACTACTAATAGGAAAGACCCACGCGTTTAGGCTCTAGTGGACAATCAGAGTATCTACTCCTGTGACATGAATAATTATATTATTATTACAATAGTAAAGTGGACTTTTATGAGCTTTCCGGTGACATGAATCTGAAAAAAGTTCATGGATCGTGCATCACACATTAATCGACAGTTTCGTTAATCGTTGGGTATAGTGGCTGAAAAACGTTTTTGGCATTTCGAAATGCCAGGTAGCTCCACCATATTTCCTTGTGACAACTTTGATCCTTCTAATCTGCAAGCTTTTACATAAACTATGATTCTTCTGGTTTTTTTGTTTTGTCACCTCTAAAAACCTCTTATGGTTGTACTGTTTATTTGCAGGCTTTGTTTTTCTTGCTTGCCTTTTAGCGTTAGGACAACTAATTCACCACCGGAGTATGAGAGTGATGAAGAGTTCATGTCTCCAAGAGTTTTCAGTGTTCACCAATGTGGCAGAACTATATTTCGGGTTTTCTCAAGTTCTTAGTTTTGTGTTTTAACTTCTTTGGAACTATGTTAGTTGCTTCCAGTTAGTAGATAGACTTTTTACTTGCAAAATGCCTTGACCGTACAAGAGAGATGATACAAGCAAGTGTTAAAAATCTGATTTTGCTAGAGCTTTTGTGTTTACAAGTTATGTAATGTAGTGAATGTTTATGATATTTTAAAAAATTTCATATATTATTCTATTATTGTTTTATAGTTTTAAATATTAATTGTGGTAATTTTCTTATATATTACATATAATATTCATAAAGCCACGGATTAGCTTTTGTGGTAATTGGTGAGTTTTTTCCTTCAGCTTTTTTGTGGTATTTTGAATCAAATTATCACAAATTATTTGTAACAAGATTCGTAGCAAATTTGTTTCAAAATGAACCGTTGCTAATTTGATTCAAAGTGCAACAACAAAATTATGTGGCATTCTGTGGCAAATTTGTTACTATTTGCATCAAAATATGTAAGTCAGAACAATTTCTTGTCACCCGGTTACTTGACACTCGTTTGGCTACGATTGAATTTCTTAAGAGAAGTTATTGCCCTAGGCTACAACTTTATCTTCACGGTACAATTTCGTTTTTTTAAAGAAATTACAATATTCCAATAAATTGATTTATATGATGATGTCTACTCTCAATATTGCATCAAGGATGCGGACATCTTGTAGTTTCGCGATCCATTTTCTCGGTTTTTTTCAGACGCAGATTTCCAAATTACATGCGACAGTTATGTTGGGGTCGGATTTCACCCGCTGCAATTCATTACCAGACGGCCACCCAAGTTGCCCTCCGATTCTTCGATGTCCTCTGGCTTTGTCTGAACTTCATTACCAAACCAAACTTTAAGTACTTTGAACGTATCATTAGAACCATGTAAGTTGCCACTCTCAATAGTAACTCCAAACTGAAACGTCTTTCCTACACATGTCTTAACTTGTGAAGGAATATTCTCCGAATCACACCAAAATAAAGTCTTCTCAAGTGAATCAACTTCTTTGGATTGAAGAGGAGACACCTTCTTGTTACATTTGCAACAACTTAGATAGAACCATGACCAGTCAGAGTCGATTGCAAATATAGTGCATATAACCTTACACTTGCCAACCTACATAACAAACTCCAATTATGAATAACAACATCAAAAATACTAAAAACAATGGATAGAATACAAATTTAGTACCTCATAAGACTGTAACAAATCAGATATGAAACTCTTGTCGTACTAAAGCCAATTATCAGCGTTCTTAGGCTTTTTGTCGAACATTGTCAATTCTCATGGTGGACCAGATATGGACAAAGACACCATCGCTGGGCAACCTATCATTAAATTATATTATAAATATGGAACATGATATAAGAATACCAAAAGAAACAATGTAACAAAATTACTTTTGCTTAAATTCATCAAAAATTGATCCGGATGGATCGATAATGACCGATGAAGCATCAAATGCCGTGGTTATGGACCTTTGACCTACATATGAATATAGAAAATTAACCAAAAGTCGACGAACATCAATTTCAATTGTAATATTTGATTATTTAACAATTAGGGAGTAACAATGAAACTTACCACGAAAAACATGTATTTTCCCAAATCTAAGAAGACAAATAACTAATTCACCTTCTTTATCATTGCAATCATTCCAAATTTGATCAGCAAATTTACCCCAAAGAGTACAGGAAATACGTGCATCGATTTGAAACAAAAACTAATTCCAGTTAGAAATGTAAACTAAAACGTAAACATTAGAATATCAACGCAAATAAAGAAGAGCTTACGATGCATCACATAATTCGATTTCAATCTTTTTGGTAGGTTTGTTTGCCTCAGTGGTTGTTTGTAAATAATTCATATTGATCACATGTCCAATGATGTCTGGCATATGAAGGATGTTAATCTTATATGTTTCGGACTATATAAATACAAAATTAGGAAAATAAAACATCTAATAAATATTACCTATCAATATATTGGAATTAAGTGAGCCATAAAGCAGATCTTGATAATCAACACAAACCAAAAACAAACTCTCCTCACGACAGGTAGCTCGTGAAATGTTAGAAGACGAAACAAAAGTCAATCTACATTGATGTTTTGTTGTCCGATATTGACCACCGACTTATGTCAACAGGAAATTTTGAATAGTCCTCCATTCTCCTACATTAAGGAGACTTTCGTAACGTGTCAATAAGGATTTTTTTACAGTCCCGTAGATCTTAGTACCCTAAACTCAATAATATATAATAACAATACATTAGCACGAAAAAATTTTATATAAAAAGAAGTCTATTTTAAAAAGCTAAAGACTAAAAAAATTGGTCCTCACATCTTTATCCACAAGACCAACCTCCATCGTTTCACCAGTGTTCTTCATATACTGTTTCCATGCGTGAAAAACCTTGACTTGTATGGACCAGCTCTGTTTGAATGGTTTGATTGACGCCAACGGAGTAATAGGTGGTGCTGACATTTTTTACTGAGGAAACTAATGGTATAAGTCGTGAATGAAACTTATGGAGTATATATAGTAGAGAAAGTAGGTTTGAGAATGAAGATTTGAGAATTAGGTTAAATCTGAAAGATCAATGAGCAAGTAATAGAATCTTACGATTAAGGAATTATCTTAGTTGTAATTCCAATAAATGAGACAGTGTATATTATTTATAATTAATGCTGTTAAAAATTTAGTATAGATACCTTAATTATATTATCCATAATACTGTTTTGTTTGTTTGAAGAATATATAACGTTTCCACAATAGCTTAATCGAATATTATGACCGTATAATCCGATCAATAGTTTACTAAATTTGAATGAGATTCGAATTGTAAGCGGGAAAACCTAATAGTAGGATCCGCATGTTTTGAAGCCGGGTCGGATAAGAAAACCAAAAGGATCCGCGTGTTTTTTCATTAAAAGGATCCGCGTGTTTTTGTCGGGCCGAGAATAGAAGCCGCGTGTTTTCGAATTTTTTCGTGTTTGGCAAAAAGTTTAACTTTATCCTTAGATAAATCGAGTTATCCACGAACCGAATACGATTATGTCGCTGATTTTTCAAAGAAACCGGGTAAAAAGGCTGGTCCGCGGGTAAAAAACGGATCTGTTTGGCTCGAATACGGTTTAAACGGCTCAAAAGCTGGGCTTGTTCTGTCCGAAATACCCCAATTCTCAATTTCATTTAAAATTGATTTTCAAACAAAACCCGATGTCCACTTTGCTAAAATTGATTCCCAATTAATAGTATAGATATCTTAAATAAATTAAATACAAAACGTTTTAATGTTGTATGTCATTTGAAATAATAACAAAAACAGTTACTACTAGTTCGGAAATCATATGGATTAACAATGAGTAAGATGTATTTTTGTAATTATAATCTCTTACGGTTTATCAGAAAAAAATTATAAACTCTACTTTTTTTTTAAAGATACAACAACAAACAAAGAAAGACTGTCTTATTATTTTTGAAAAGTTAGTTTTCCAAAACTTTAAAACATGTGTTAGTTTTAAATTTACATAAAATTATTAGATTATTAAACGAAACCTCCCAAAACTATAATCATTTCATGTTATTCCAAAAACTATTGAAGAAACACTTTTTTAAAAAACATTCAATGATCGTTGTAGATCCATAATATAATAATAACAATACACGATTCTCCCACTTGTATTAATGTTTTTCATTAAAAAAGTTATAAACTAAAACAACAAATTAATCTTGAACATTATTATTACAAGAATGCCAATGATGACTTTTGCTTTGCTCTCTTGGACGTTTATTATAAGAACTGACCAAAAACGAAGACCAAAAAGAATCAAAGAGAAGAAGACAAAACAAAACGTCCAAAATTGAAAAAACAAAATGAGTTCTTCATCTTCCTCCTCTTCTTCTCACATTAAGTTTCTGAATTCAGGATTTCCGATCGGACAAAAAGAAGTAACAAGAATCTTGATTTTGTTTCTTGGTTTAACTGCTTCATGTCTAGTTTTATACAAAATAGCTTATCCTCTGCAAGATGTCAACAATCTTAGTTCTCTTCTAGCTTCTCCATCTCCACCATTACCAAATCTCAAGTCATCAGAGATTTCTCCTGAAACAGTAAGTTCTCTCATCACTTATCACTATTCAGATCTGATATTAACTCTGTTTTTATACTCTGATTTCTAGGGTTTTAATCTGTAGTTTTTGTGTTGAATATTGTTGTTGTTTCAGATAATACCAAAGATCAGTTTCAAGGAGATTTTGGCGAATGCGTCGACGAAGAACAATACAGTGATTATAACGACGTTGAATCAAGCTTGGGCAGAGCCAAACTCTTTGTTTGATCTCTTTTTAGAGAGTTTTCGTATTGGACAAGGAACACAACAATTGTTGAAACATGTAGTAGTGGTTTGCTTGGATCCCAAGGCGTTTGAACGATGTTTGCAACTTCATACTAACTGTTACCACATTGAAACTTCCGAAACTGATTTTTCTGGGGAGAAAGTTTACAACACTCCTGATTATCTTAAGATGATGTGGCGTAGAATCGAGCTTCTTACACAAGTTCTTGAGATGGGTTTTAACTTCATTTTCACGGTATTTTTCTTAATTCTCTGAATTTTCTAAGATCGATTCATTTTGTCAATCAATGTCTTTGAAAATGGTTGAAATTTCTTTGTTTTTTGCATTCTTTGGAAAATGTAGTGATAACAAAAATCAAAGGAGTTTTGTAGTTTTGCAGTTATTATGTTAGTCAAACAAAAAAAAATCATTTATTGAATTTGTTTAAAAAATTTAAGGTTTTGTAGATTTGTTTTTGTTTTCTAAACTCTTCATTCCTCTGAGATTTATGTGATTCTGCAAGTTTTTACATATCGCATTACGTAGTTTTGTACTTTATAAGTTAGCTCATTCGCCTAAAACGTCTTTTTGCGTTTTGGCATTTTAACATCTTTTCGCCAAAACTTTATACGCTTTTCTTTATTTTTTGTTTTAAAATGTAGTAAAAGATTTCATATTCTTTTTCAAAAATAAAAGATGTCATATCTCAACAAAAAAAATTTCATTTCCTTCATAAAACTCATGTTTTCAGTTTCTATAGTTACCACTTACGCCATATATTAAGTATTTTCCGCATGTACTTAGTTACTGAAAAAAGATTTAAGTGTTTAAAAAAATTCACAAATTTGAAGTGTTACTAATTGGAGCTAATCACACTTTAAAATCAATTTTTGCGTTTGTAAATCTAGGACGCGGATATAATGTGGCTTAGAGATCCATTTCCTCGGCTATATCCAGATGGAGATTTTCAAATGGCATGTGATAGATTCTTTGGTGATCCTTACGATTCAGACAATTGGGTCAATGGAGGTTTCACGTACGTAAAATCAAACAATCGAAGCATTGAATTCTACAAAGTTTGGCATAAATCTCGTCTGAATTATCCAGAGTTGCATGATCAAGATGTGTTCAACAGAATCAAGCATGAGCCTTTTGTCACTGAGATTGGGATCCAAATGAGGTTCTTTGATACGGTTTATTTTGGTGGGTTTTGTCAAACGAGTAGAGACATAAACTTGGTTTGTACGATGCATGCTAATTGTTGTATTGGATTAGAGAAGAAGCTACATGATCTAAATTTTGTTCTTGATGATTGGAGAAAGTATTTGTCTTTGTCGGAACAAGTGAAGAACACGACGTGGAGTGCTCCTATGAAGTGTTTGGAGGATTGATTCTTTTTTGAGATTTTGATGAATAGTAGATTTGGGTGTAAGGAAAATTAATTGTTCTACTCTCTAATTTAATCAAATAATTATGTTTTGTTGGTTATTAATATTAGCTTCCCAAATTCCAGTTTTGCCGTGAACTTTTGAAGATTTATGGATTCGTTATCAATATATCAAGAAGATCACTATGTTTTAGTCTCTCCTATATTCAAGTTTTATTGTAATCATCATAGAGTTTTGATAACTCTTCTCTAAGTTTATTCGTCGATCGGTTAAATTAATGAATGGAAGTTGTGCAAAATGTATAGACGCTGTGTTTTTGGTTTAAAATGCTATTGTTGATGCGAGAACTCACTACACCAACAATTACAAACATGTCGAATTAGTAAATGAAAGAAAATGGATCCGAAATCATCTTCATAGCATGAACAATATGCAAATCAGAAAACAAATAAATTAGAATGCTTTATTGCAAAATAAATGAGTACGAAGTTGAAGCTATATAGATGGAGTGGTTTGTATTCAAGAGCTATTTTTCTTAGGAATTTTTGAAAGATCTTTCTTTTCGAGTTCGACTAAGATCGCAATCCCTCAAAAAATCAGTCTCCTCTTAACCGATTTGGATCTGGACTTTTTAACTAGGTGAATTTAGAGTCAATAATGAGAATAACCTAAAATGGTTTGAATCGGAGTTGGATCTTAGCAAGATGAGGTCGGAGCTGATACCAATAATGACCATAGCCTTAAATCATTCGAATTCGAGTTCATAGTCTAAAATAAAATAAAATAAAAAGATCCCAATTCCAAAAATTTATTAAAATATAGGTTTTTTCCATCAAAAATATATTTTATTTTCTATATGTTTATGTATTGGGACTTTTAGGAAACTAACACATTTTAATAAATTTATTAGGGTAATAGCTATGTAATAAAAAAATAAAGAGAATAGCAAATGAGTGATGTGGTTTTAGGTGTTTTGTCTCTTTTATCCTCTATATATTTGTCAGATAATTTAAAACAGTAAACAGGAAAGTTTGTGTATGAGATAGGACAAAACTTCGTGTCTTACTAAGGACATAATGGTCAGAAATACATATTACACTTCAGGGTTTAAGGAGAATAGTAAATTTGGCTAGTGAATTAATAATAAAATGTTTTTGCGTTATACAACCAAATAACCCTTATGTATTAGAAGAAGAAAAAAAATGTAATGCCAGCTCTCACTTTCAAAGGCTTTGAAATGGGTCCCAAATGGATGATTGTAATGTCAACTACAAGTAACCTAAGTTCGGCCCAAATACCTGATGGTCCACTTTACATTACTCTTTTTCATTAAATATTCTCAGTAAATAATAATAACAAATACCAGTAACAAAACCCAAACATTGAATTTGATACTTTTTTAGTTCAGAGGAAATTAACAAAAAAAACAAACTTTAGCACCATTCCTCATTAAATATTTTCATGTAAAAACAAAAAAACAAAATTTGTTTTTATCTTTTTCAGTTAAAAAAAGATTCTACAGAGAAGAATAGTTTAAAGAGTCAAAGATTACTCGTTTTTGGCGGCGAATTAAAACAGTAGAAGATTTGATTTTAACCTTTACTTTAATTAATTAAGTATACAAGTAACAAAATTAAATAAAACAAAATCTAGATAAAGCTCGTATCTAAAGAAAAACGAATTTAACTGTAACACAAAACTAAAGAGAATCAAAGTAGAAACTGAGAATCTCTAAAAACACAAAGATCAATGGCAGATTATGTCTCTGTCTTCGTCTCTTTCGGTTCGGTTGCAACCAGGACAATCAGACCACGAAGGAAGTGGTGGTTAGAGCGAGAAACAGAGAAGGGTCCAAACTCCAAAGAAAGGAACAAATTCTGTGTTTCGAAGGAAAGGGGACACGTGTCGAGTTAGTAAAGGTTAAGGTCACAGTCTTCCGTTGCGAGTTGTGTCTGTGAAGCGGTGCGTGCCATGTCAGAGTCCGTTCCCCTATGAGCCCGGCGAATCCGAATCATATGCCTCTCTTTTCTCTCTCTCTCCTCTCTTCTCAACCAAATCACCCACCTTTCTCTCTCTCTCTCTCTCTCTCCCTTTATTTATTTATCGTTTCGCGTGTCGCCTCTCTCTCTCTCTCTCTCTCTCTCGTAATCGTACCTCTTTTTCTCTTTATCTCTCTCGTGTTGAGAAGGCCGTGCCCTAGAAGCCCCCCGTCTTCCCCTTTTGTTCAATCCCTAGCTTCCTTTGCCGGATTTCTTGTCCTTGTTCATCGGGATACTGTTTAAACTTCCGGATTTGAGATTTGGTGAGCTGTGTTCTCTACTTTTTATGGGTTTCAATCAATTTCGATGCTTTTAATCTTTTGTTGATGATTTGCTTTTTTTGGATGCTTGTGTGAGGTTAATGCTGTTTGATTAAAGGTGTGGTTTTTAGTTTTATGTATGTATGTATGTTTAATTGGGGTTTTAAAGTCTTGTTTTTAAGGAAATTGGGGTTTGGTTTTAGTGCTAAATGTGTGTTTGGTTTTGATCTCTTTTGGTGTTTTTGTTTGAATTTCAAGATTGTTCGTGTTTACTTTAACCGGAGTGATGTAGTTGTTATGGTTTGCTTGACTAGATTTTTAGTGCTAAGGATATCGTTTTATTACCAAATCCTTATACAATCTAACTGAATTTGACAACAGAGTTCTTGCAGTTTAATAGAATCTTTGATCTTTGTTTTGAAGTTTTTCTACGTTTAGTATATAGCCATGGAGGAAAGTTGAATTAAGTATAGGAATGTATAAAGTGTTAGCATAATTGAAGTATTCCCAGGGAGTTAGGGATCAAATTGTTTATCTGCAAAGCTGTCCTGAGATTAGATTAGATTAGCTACTAGGTTTGTATCTCGGTCATAATTGACTCTAGATTTTACGGATGTTAATCAGTTAGTGTGTCTAACGATGTGAAGTAACCACCATATTTAGCGGGGGGGGGGGGAGGGGATCATTTAATTTCGTAGATTCGTTAGCGTTTATGCTTGGAATGAAATTGTGGTTATAGGTAGTAGAATGCTTGAGATTTGTTTGATGTGCATAACGTTCTGAATCAGGAAAGAGTTCGTTTCCACATTTTCAGCTTATCATTTATGTGACTATTGACTTGTGGATGCTATTCCTTTCTGTTTTATGATGTTGCATCGTTGATTTGTTCTTTGGTTTGAGTGATATTTCATTTTACCACATCAGGTTTTTGTTCAATGTTTCTAAGCATGTGTGTAATCTAACATCCTCCTTGTTGTTTCTTTGTTTCTTGATTTTAGATTAAGATTTGCCTTGAAGCAGAGTTCTTTGAAGGCCAGTGTTCTAGTATTCTTTGGTTGCTTCTGTAGTTGTGATTTACACATGAAAGCCTATCCGGTGCTCTTCCAGGCAGACGGGAATAAAATAGAAATGGAAGATGAAAGATTCAGGAAGTGAAATGATAAATAGAGATTGTGTCATGAAGCAAAAACGACGAAAACTTCCGTCTATACTGGATTTATTAGACCAAAAAGTTGATGGTTCAGTGGCTATCGATTCGCCAGAATACTCTTCTTCCGCTAAATCAACTAAGCATCGGCTTAAGACTGATTCAACTCCTGAAAGGGCCTCCTCTAAGAGGAAGGGAAATGACGGGGTAACTTCAGTTTTCCTTTTCTTGTGTTGTTTTAAAAAGATTTCTTCTTATTCCATATATGGTGTTGTTTTGTGAATGCCCTTTTTTTGTTACAGAATTATTTTGAATGTGTGATCTGTGACCTCGGTGGTGATTTACTGTGCTGTGATAGTTGTCCTCAGACCTATCATATCGAATGCCTCAATCCGCCTCTTAAGGTAAACAATCTATTTTTTTGCTTGTGGCTCTTATGGTAGATTGGATAACTTATCTTACTCCTTATCTTGTCTCGTCCAGCGGATTCCAAATGGAAAGTGGGTCTGCCCAAAGTGTTCCCAAAACAGCGATGCACTCAAGCCTGTTAATCGTCTAGATGCCATTGCAAAGCGAGCAAGGACAAAAAAATGGAAAAGAAATTCGCAAGCTGGACCAAAGTGCGAGAGAGCTTCCCAGATTTATTGCAGTTCTCTAGTTTCTGGAGAACAATCTTCAGAGAAAGGGAAATCTATTTCGGCTGACGAGAGTAAATCCATAGGAAAGGACGTTTATTCGTCCCCAATGGATGGGTGTTCCACTGCTGAGCTGGGTCATGCATCCGTGGATGAACGACCCGACTCATCGTCTCATGGAGAAGATGATCTAGGAAAACCTGTCATACCTACTGCAGATCTGCCTTCTGATCTGCCTGTCATACCTACGCCTCCGTGTGAAGATCTCTCTGAACCTCAACTATCAAATGCGGATAAAAATCATGAAGCACCTGGGGAGAAGTTGGAACAGGCTCTTAGCGAGATTGTGGAAAACAAGACAATTGTTGAAGAAGAGAGTGGAAAAGGCAAAAGGAAAAAACGGAAGCGTGAGCTTAATGATGGGGAAAGTCCTAAAAGTTCCAAGACTGACAAGAAAAAGCGTGCAAAGAAAAGTTCGTCCAAAGTGGGTTCTCAGAATACGAAAACATCAGAATCGTCGAGAAAAAAGAAAAAGAAAAATCGCGTGACTTTAAAATCTTTGTCCAATCCTCAATCCAAGATCGAAACACCCGGGATAAGCGAGGTATGTTTGTCTAAGTCTTATAGGTTTTGTAGACATTCTATTATGCTGATATTGGGAGATACTTCGTATGAAACCTGAAAATGTTGCATCCATGCCTTCATCTTAAATGTGACATTTTATTCTGCCTAATATTTTGCAGCATCTGTCTATCCTCTGATCTCCCTGCACAAACTCGATTAGTGTTTATACTTGTATATTAGTTGAGTGGGTTTTCACAAGGCAATGTGATGCATATGACTATACCTCTAATTCGGCAGATGAATTGTGAATACCTCTTTTAAAGCTCGGAAATAGCTTGATGTTTATTCATTAGGATTCTTAAAAGCAAGTTTATATAGAGTTGACATATCTAACAATCAATGTTTGATAGTTCTATTGATTGCATTCTTCATTTGAAGTTGATCTTGTATCATCTTTCATTTTGTATATGTTTGTAATAATGCAGAAGCTTTCCAAGGAGGAACGGCGTGCAATACGTGACACAGATAAATCTTCTAATAAATTGGATGACAAAATCTCTCTTCCTCCTGGAAACCTGCAGGTAATCAGTCCTTGGGTCTCCACCATCAGAAATCTTCTTGTTCCTCAGAATTGTCTCTGAGAATGTGCCTTCATTTCTGGCGACTTATGTGTTTTCTTCTTATCTGTGGCTTCTTATCAGGTTGATCGTGTTTTAGGATGCCGAATCCAAGATCCGAATAAAACCTCGCTGTGTAGTGCTCTTTCAGAGGAATTGTGTTCTGATAATTTACCAGCTAATGACCAGCGGGATAGTTCAGTACAAGATACTAATGCTGAATTAGTAGCTGCTGAGGACAGAACAGATTTTTCTTCTGAGACAGGTAAAAGTTCCAGGGATCCACATCTGAAAGATAAAGATATGGATGATTCTGCTATAGGTACTGAGGATTTGGTTGAGGGGGAAGAAGAGATGCTTTTGGAAGACACTTCTGATGCCACATTGAGTAGACATGTGGAAAATGAAGATATAAAAGCTAGTGAGACAGAAAACGGCGAAATGGGGAAGGAGTTACTTGAAGAAGCGCAAGAGGAAACGGGGGGAAAATGCACTGTGGCTGGGGAAGAAGTTGAGGAGCCTAGTGCTGCTAAAACTTCAGATCTTATTGGAGAGACTATATCGTATGAGTTTCTTGTTAAATGGGTGGGAAAATCTAATATCCACAACAGTTGGATTTCTGAGGCGGAATTGAAAAGTCTTGCTAAAAGAAAACTAGAGAACTACAAATCAAAGTATGGAACAACTGTAATAAATATCTGTGAAGATAAATGGAAACAGCCTCAGCGTATAATTGCTCTTCGGGTTTCAAAAGAAGGTAACCAAGAAGCTTTCGTAAAATGGACAGGTTTAGCTTATGATGAATGCACGTGGGAGAGCTTGGAGGAGCCTATTCTTAAGAAATCACCCCATTTGATAGATCTTTTTCAGCAGTATGAGCAGAAAACATTGGAAAGGGATATCACTAAGGGTAACTCTGCAAGGACAAGGGGTGGGAGTCAGCAAAGTGAAATTCCAACCCTCACAGAACAACCTCAAGAGCTCAAAGGAGGTGCCTTGTTTCCCCATCAGCTTGAGGCCTTGAATTGGTTGCGTAGATGCTGGCATAAATCGAAAAATGTAATACTTGCTGATGAGATGGGGCTTGGGAAAACAGTGTCTGCCGGTGCGTTTCTCTCCTCGCTTTATTTTGAATTTGGAGTTGCAAGACCTTCTTTAGTATTGGTTCCACTTTCAACAATGCCAAACTGGCTTTCCGAGTTCTCTCTTTGGGCTCCACTCCTTAATGTTGTGGAGTATCACGGAGGCGCAAAAGCAAGAGCCATAATTCGAGACTATGAGTGGCATGCTAAGAATCCTACTGGGACGACCAAGAAGACAATGCCCTTTAAATTTAATGTCCTTTTAACCACTTATGAAATGATTCTGGCTGACTCATCTCATTTGCGTGGGGTTCCTTGGGAAGTTCTTGTGGTTGATGAAGGGCATCGTCTAAAGAATTCAGAAAGTAAACTGTTTAGCTTGCTCAACACATTCTCTTTTCAACATCGTGTACTTTTGACTGGCACCCCTCTTCAGAATAACATTGGGGAGATGTATAATCTGCTCAACTTCTTGCAACCATCTTCATTCCCCTCTTTGTCTTCTTTTGAGGAGAGGTTCCATGATCTGTCAAGTGCTGAGAAAGTAGAGGAACTGAAGAAACTTGTTGCTCCTCATATGCTTCGCCGGCTTAAAAAAGATGCCATGCAGAATATTCCTCCAAAGACAGAGAGAATGGTCCCTGTTGAGTTGACGACAATCCAGGCTGAATATTATCGCGCGATGCTAACTAAGAACTATCAGTTACTACGAAATATTGGGAAGGGGGTAGCGCAACAATCAATGCTTAACATAGTGATGCAGTTGAGAAAGGTTTGCAATCACCCATATCTCATACCAGGTACTGAACCTGAGTCTGGGTCATTGGAGTTTCTTCATGATATGAGAATAAAAGCGTCAGCCAAGTTGACTCTTTTGCACTCCATGCTTAAGGTGCTACAGAAGGAAGGCCATAGAGTTCTGATATTTTCACAGATGACAAAGCTTCTAGACATTCTGGAGGATTACTTGAATATAGAATTTGGGCCTAAAACATTTGAAAGGGTGGATGGTTCTGTTGCTGTAGCTGACCGTCAGGCAGCTATAGCACGTTTCAACCAAGACAGAAATCGGTTTGTTTTTCTGTTATCGACACGTGCCTGTGGTCTTGGCATCAATCTGGCAACAGCTGATACTGTTATCATCTATGACTCTGATTTCAACCCTCACGCTGATATCCAAGCCATGAATAGAGCTCATCGAATTGGACAATCCAAACGACTTTTGGTATACAGACTTGTTGTCCGTGCCAGTGTCGAAGAGCGTATTTTGCAGCTGGCCAAGAAGAAGTTGATGCTCGATCAGCTTTTTGTAAACAAGTCTGGATCTCAGAAGGAGTTTGAAGATATTCTGCGTTGGGGGACTGAAGAACTTTTCAAAGACTCTACTGGTGAGAACAAGAAAGATACATCTGAAAGCAATGGCAGCTTAGATGTGATTATGGATTTAGAAAGCAAGAGCAGGAAAAAGGGTGGTGGCTTAGGAGATGTTTACCAGGACAAATGTACAGATGGAAATGGGAACATTGTTTGGGATGAGGTTGCAATTATGAAGTTGCTTGATCGGTCAAATCTTCAATCAGCCTCCACCGATGGTGCTGATACTGAGTTGGAGAATGATATGCTTGGCTCCGTAAAGGTGAGAAATCATATTCATATGTTTGTGTTGCTAAATGACATGTTGATATGCACCTTATTTTTAGGTGCAGCTGATATGCACTGTTATGATAAGGTTTCCAGAATCAAGTTATTCTTTTGCATTCTGCATCTCAAATATGAAAAAGAATACCACCTGGAATTGGTAGAGAGTAATGCCTGATTAAAGGGGAACAGTAAAACAGGCCTCGCTGGATTTACTCAAATGACTCTTGCATCACCTGAAGACGGCTTTTGGTTGCTTTAAACTACATAGTTGAATTGTTTATTGTAAATATTTTTTGTCCAAAATGACAATTACATTGCTTCCTGTGTTAATAGTTTATATATTTCCTCTTAAACAGCCTGTGGAATGGAATGAGGAAACCGCTGAAGAACAAGTTGGAGCTGAATCACCTGCTCTGGTGACTGATGATACTGGGGAACATAGTTCAGAGAAAAAAGATGATGATGTAGGTAATTTTACTGAAGAAAATGAATGGGACAGGCTTCTGCGTATGAGGTTGGCGTTCCCTCTTGCTCCGAGTTTAATGATTTATCTCTGTTATTTACTTTGCTCAGAATTATATTGGCAGCATATGTTCTTACTTTGACTACTTATTACTTGTTAGCTGATTTTCATATGGACAACTGTATTCGTAGATGGGAGAGATATCAGAGCGAGGAAGAAGCAGCACTTGGTAGAGGGAAGCGTTTGAGAAAGGCTGTTTCATACAGGGAAGCATATGCCCCACATACAAGTGGAGCTGTAGTCGAGGTAACCGTTTTATACTACACCCGAAAACATCTTTTGTGGCTATGAATACCTTTATCATGTCAATTAACAGTCTGTTTTGTAATTATTGCAGGGTGGCAATGAAGATGAGAAAGAACCAGAACCAGAACTAAAGAAGGAATATACACCTGCAGGGCGAGCTCTAAAAGAAAAGTTGTAAGTTTAAGTTCTAAGTCCATTCATTGTTCGACATTTGCTAGGTTGATAAAAGTGAAGCTCGAAACTTTTGTACCTTGTGCTAAGCATATAAATTCACGTCTGCTTCCCAGATAAGTTTTACTTAGCCCAAAGTTTGTGATCTCCCCTGATATGAAGACACACGAAAATTCTGTAGCAATATCAGTTTGTGTAAATTTGGTTAGAAGATATTGGATTTGTCATATCAACTTCCTGGTGAAGTGAAGTCTGTGCTCCTTTTCATACTTATTTCAAGATCTTGAATAATGGTATTCTTTGTTTTCTGCAAAACAGTACTAAGCTGCGAGAAAGGCAAAAGGACCGGCTTGCGAAAAGGAATTGTGTTGAAGATTCTCTTCCTAGTGGCAATGTGGATCAGGTAACTGAAGCAGCTAATCAGGATGAAGAAAGCCCTTCATTAATGGACTTGGATGATAGTGAAGCATGTCAGCAAACTGATGCACAGAGAAGAAAAGTTAGCGCGCTAGGGCAAGACAGTTCTTCAGATCCTACACCAGATCTTCCTGCCCATCAACATCAAGGCACAGGATGTCCTCCATTTTTTCCCCCAAATAATCTGCCAGTTCTTGGACTGTGTGCTCCTAATTTTTCTCAATTGGAAACCTCCCGGAGAAATTACTCCCGTCCAAGTAGCAGACAGAACAGAACCACCACAGGACCCCATTTCCCTTTCAATCTACCCCAAACATCGAGCTCGGTTGAGAGGCAAGCAAACGACCAGGAGCCTTCAATGGGTAAACTAAAGCAACAGAACGTAAAAGAGGAACCTTCTCAGCAGCCTCTTGGTAATATGGATGGTTGGCTTCCACATCGTCCGGTATTCCCCTCCCTCCGTTACATGCAATTTCTTTCAATACGTGTTCTTCCCATATGCATGCATATGAAATCTAAATGTATCCTACACTTATATATCGTTTAAATTCTATGGGCATTGCAGTTTCCTTCGCCTGGGGATTTTGAGCGTCCCAGAAGTTCTGGGGCTTCTTTTGCTGATTTCCAGGAGAAGTTTCCGCTACTTAACCTACCATTTGATGATAAGCTGCTTCCTCGATTTCCATTTCAGCCAAGAACCATGGGAACTTCACATCAAGACATCATGGCCAATCTTTCAATGAGGAAAAGATTTGAAGGTACTGGTCATTCTATGCAAGACCTATTTTCAGTACCACCAATGCCGTATTTACCCAATATGAAGATCCCTCCTTCGGATCCACCGGGATTCAGCCAACAAGAGAAGGATTTGCCGTCTTTGGGGTTGGACCAGTTTCAATCAGCTCTTTCATCTATCCCAGAGAACCATCGAAAGGTGCTGGAGAATATAATGTTAAGAACAAGTTCTGGGTTTGGGCAGTTACAGAAAAAGAAAACGAGAGTAGATGCATGGTCCGAGGATGAACTAGATTCTCTCTGGATTGGGGTTCGAAGACATGGGTATGGAAATTGGGAGATAATTCTCAGAGATCCACGGCTAAAGTTTTCTAAATTTAAAAATCCAGAGTACTTGGCAGCGAGGTGGGAAGAAGAGCAGCGTAAATTCTTGGATAGTCTTTCTTCTCTGCCATCTAAACCAAGCAGGACTGATAAGTCCACCAAATCTTCCTTGTTTCCTGGACTTCCCCAAGGTATAATGAATCGGGCATTGCATGGAACTAAATATGCCCCTCCTCCAAGGTTCCAGTCCCACCTTACAGACATAAAACTTGGATTCAGCGATCTAGCATCTACCCTTCCCTTGTTTGAGCCATCTGATCACCTGGGATTTCGAAGTGAGCCATTTCCTCCAATGGCAAACCTGTGCACCGACAATGTTTCTGGGGATCCTTCTGCAGGACCATCAGAACGACCAGGGGGATCGAAACATATTCCCAACGAGAATCCTTTTCCACTCAACTCTCTTGGAATGGGAAACTTAGGGTCATTGGGTTTGGATAGTTTAAGCTCCTTAAACACACAGAGAATGGAAGAGAAACGGGATGCCATTAAGCGTGGGAAACTTCCTTTGTTTATGGATATGCCGTTACCTCCAATGCTTGATGCAAACAACAATGTGTTCCTGGGAAGATCAGTCAATCCATCTCTTCTTAATCCAAATCAACTGTTGAATTTCTCCAATCCGATGGGGAAAGACATATTGGGAAGTAACTCTTCAGATAACAAGCTACCTCATTGGTTACGGGATGTCGTGACTGTTCCTATCGTGAAGTCACCTGAACCACCCACTCTACCTCCAACCGTGTCAGCTATAGCTCAATCAGTCCGTGTTTTATATGGTGAAGATTCTACCACCATTCCACCATTTGTAATACCAGAGCCCCCGCCTCCTGTTCCTAGAGATCCAAGACACAGTCTGCGAAAGAAAAAGAAACGTAAATCGCGCCCGTCAAGTCAAATGACTACAGACATTGCTAGTAGCAGCCAGAATGCTGTAGAAAACAGCTCTCAAGGCAATCCACAAGCATCCTCAACTCCTCCTTTGCCTCCACCGTCTCCATCGGGTGAAACCTCAGGGTCTTCTCCACCCAATTTACCTCCTCACAACTTAAACATCACAGAACCATCTTCCTCCGAGCCAATCAGATTTCCACCACCTGAAGAAGATTCTATGGTACCAGCAGCGCCATCTGAAGCACCAGAGCCAAGTATAGAGGGAATAACTGGTACGACAAGGTCGATCTCGCTAGAGAGCAAAAGCCCTGAACCAAAATCTGCTAACCAGGAAGGAGATTCAGCTCCAGAAACCGATGAGAAAGGTGAAGCTGATCAACTTATGCTTCATTCAGATAATAAGCCTATGGATATGAAACAAGGGGAGCAAGAATCTGAAAATGGGTTGAACAAGCAATGTGAGTCCACAAAGGCTGAAGGTCAAAGCACTGACGCAGAACAACAACAAGTAAAAGAAGAGTCCATGAAGATGGTGTCTGATAATTCTCCTGGTGACGATTAAAGTCTTCGATCAAATTGCATTGAGATTACCAGTGTTGCTTTGTTTAGATATTTGCAATCAAAAAGGTACTATATGGTATTAAGTTTTGTAGGTATGATGCAAATCGGTGAAGAAGCAGTATATGTATTTGGAACTTCATTTTTTACCTTTGGTTAATTTTTTTGATTGTAAAGCTTGTGTAAGAGAATGAAGAAGAAGCTATTTAGTGATCTAACTGATCGTTTGGATTGTACCAGTCTATAAAACTAAACACTTTGTAATGCTTAATTGCTTAGTACAAGTAGAAATCTTAATTCTTGTTGTTGAAAACCCGGTTTCGGTTTAGCAAATTCACTTAACCAAGTTAATAAATTCACTACCTCTGGATTGGTCTTTCGTTGTCTTGCTCTGAATTTTTAGGATATATTATTGGATATTTGAAAGACTCTGATTTATGCAGAAGGTTCCATTATCTCCTGACATTTATATATGCTTTAGTGATAAGAAATTCCACATATTATATAGTGGTTGGAGACAGTATTAATGTGAATACTTTGATAAGAATTGGTCAAAAGAAAGCCAACTCAAGAAATTGACACATTAACACTAACCAACTCTGGTTAGCTCAACTAAACTTATATCTTTGTTCAACTAAACATCATTGGTTTCTGGTTTCAAGTTATAGTAAATTGCTAGATTACCCCTAACCAAGTTCAACTACTTCTTGACTTTTTATTTTCCTTGTTTGCTTTTAATTTAATGTAACGCATGAATGAATAAGAAAATTAACAAACACACTACATGCATATTTAATATTAATTTCTGAGTTTGCAAATAATTGGATTGGGTGTTAAGACATTAGGCATGGGCACTTTTGAACATAAACATCATATGCTTTTTTTAGGTTGTGGATGCGATATACCTAATACCTAATTTCTTTGACATGATTATACTATAACATAAGCTTACATTTAACTTACGAAAATGTAATTACTATTATTGTATTATTTTAAAAATCAGAAACTCATTTTTTAAAGATAAAGGATGCCAACGAGATAATCAGGTCATTTTAGTTTTGTATATTAATTTGGTTGGTGGGTCATGCACCAAACAAAGCTTTTTTGATGCGTGTTTTACAATTTTTGATTGATAAAAATCATTTTGTTGATACATACTTTTCTCATTTCCAGAATATGAAAATGCATTGAACCTTTGTGAGACTTGCTTTCAGAAGAAAAGGAAAAGTGTACAAACCGAAAAGATAACAGTACGAAAAAGGAATGAAAGTGTACACACAATTGATGTCTTTGGGTATTGTTTGATAAATCATATAAGTTTTTGGTTCTAAACTTGTTGGGTCTAATAATTTGTTTTGGTTGATAGACTAGTTTTATTTATCGTTGTTTTTTTTACCGTTCTATATTGTTTGTGTTACTTAAACTACATGTTTAAGTCACTGATTAATATACCGTTTTAAATTGAATTTATGAGTACTTAAACTATACGTTTTAGGTCAAGGCTTATCTCTTGACCAAATTTATAAGTGGAAGGTTCCTATGTTACATTATCCTTTGCTTTTTCTTGGTTTTTTAATTCTTAGAAAGCATAATGATATAGACTAAAAGAAAGTATATTTGGTGTATTGGCTTTAAATCAGTGGAGTGGAAGTCACATTTCCAACAAAAGAAGAAAAAAAAAAATAGTAAGTAGCTATTTCGAAGTTTACTTACTTTTCAGAGAAATTTCGTTGTCTATAATAATTCCATATTTGAGAAAAATAAAGTCCTTTTATCATATAAAAAAAGGAAAAATGAAAAAGAGTATGGCTTACATCATTTAAAATGCAATTTTAGAAAGTACAATGGATATAAAATGTGGAGCCAAGAAAACTCTTAACTTATTAAGTCTATAGTTTTAGAGATTTGCCAATGACACAATTGGTACATTTATTATAATATACTATTCCCTCCATTCCTTAAATATAGATGTTTAAGGTTATGCACACTTATTAAGATAACGTATTGATTTCTACGAAATACAGTTTTCAATAAAGTTTAACCAATAGTTTTCAGTATTTGTTTTGAAGTTTGTAAAAATGCATAGAAAACAGTAAAAACTCTATCTTTTTGGAACAAAACTTTTTTGTAAAGTTTTTATCTTTTAGGAACAGAATGAGTATTTAAAAACACAAAATAGATCCCAGAAGTCCACCACTAATTGGGATCAGGCTGATACATAGATCCAATGAATCATCTTTTTCCACGGAAAGTAAGTAGTAGTAATTATTTGTTGTGGAGAAATAGTAGTTGGAACTAATTTGCTAGTAGAAAAACACATGAGCTATGTGCCAAAAACATTTACCACTATAGTGTTTAGTTTTAGAATTAAATTACGTAGTAGACGACGACGTCAAACAATATAATTATAAGGTCCCTAATTATAACAACACCAAGTTGACCAACCAAAATCGATAATAAACGTCATTTAGTATGTTAGTAAGAATATATCAATGCAAAATACAATAGATAATGCTCTCGCCATCATTTTTATTTTCATTATTTATTAGTTTTACGTTTTATAAAAATTATTGATTAATTTATAAAATGTTTCCCTCCCGTTTGTGCTTGCTTAAGTTTTGCTCTATCGAAATTGCCATTTTTTAAGTTTCAAAAAAAAAAAAAGAAATGACCACTTCTATAAAAGAGTAAAAATCTAGACATATTACTTTGATTCGGTCGGATTAAAAAATTAGAAGTTTTAAAATCATAAAGTACAATAGTATTTACCTCACCAAAAAAGTTGATTATAATTTTGTAAGATTAACATTAGGTCTGATTGATAACCTAAAACGATTCAAGTTTTCTATCTATAAGCTGAAGCGGTAAACAGTTATAAAATAGTTCAAAAACAAAAAATTATATAAATAAAGATGAATGTAAAAGGTATATCATATAGCATCGATAGAAAGTTACCAATGGAAACTAATATTTGAAATGAATTTAAAGATATTAAGACAACGTGACATTATTAGTCAAATCACAAAGAAAATCACTTGTTTGTTTTGATATTGTACAACATAAAGAAATGATAACATGGGGAACAACAAGATCAAATCCGAACAACAAAATCAAATCCGAAAAATTAGACAATCCTTAAAAATAAAACTAAACACGTTTTTGTATCAACATAATATTTTCCTTTTACTACATAGTTAGTATAATAATAGAATTTCCCTAAAAACAATAGCTGTATAAATAGATCTTGTAAATAAAAAAATAGATTCAGTTTATTTCTTTATTAGGTCGTGTTCAACAATGACGACAACAAACAATCCTATAAACGTAATTAACTCATGTGATTAGGGATAATATCGTCATATTTTAGTTGACAAATTGCTTTCTCCACGAAAACAATTTTTTTTTTTTTAAATTATTTTCTTCTTCCAACAAATCCATCCATTGTTTATACATAAAGCAAAAACAAAGGATCTCTGAAAATTTTCAAATCATCATCTTCGTCGAAGAAATCCACCGTCTGCTTGACGTCGGAATCTCACCGGGAAATGGCGCCGAGTAGACGGGATTTACAGCTAACTCCGATTACCGGAGATGGATCTTCGGCGACGGAGATTGGTGCTATGGAAGAAGTTCGTCTTCTAGATTCGTATGATGATGATGATAATGAAGAATTCTCAGATGTTTTGAGTAAGATCGAGGAAGGAGGTGGTAGCGGTTTAAAGAAGATTCAGGTTGGAGTCACCGGTATGACTTGTGCTGCTTGTTCTAATTCCGTTGAAGGCGCTTTGATGAACGTTCATGGCGTCTTTAAAGCTTCTGTTGCTTTGTTACAGAATCGTGCCGATGTCGTCTTCGACCCCAATTTAGTCCAGGTTTATTATTTTATTGCAAATTATGACAAGTGTTACAAAGACGATTTATGATTTTGTTTTTAGCAAGGTTATTGCGAATTATGAGAACTGTTACAAAGACGATTTATGATTTTGTTTTTAGCAAGGTTATGTGAATATGGAAATTTCTGTTTTAGGAAGAGGAGATTAAAGAAGCTATAGAGGATGCTGGATTTGAGGCAGAGATTATGGAAGAGCTTGTTGATACTACTGGGGGAAAAACACAGGGGAATTTGGTTGGACAGTTTACAATAGGAGGGATGACATGTGCAGCTTGTGTTAATTCAGTGGAAGGTATTCTTAGAGATCTTCCTGGTGTGAAAAGAGCAGTGGTTGCTTTAGCTACATCATTAGGAGAAGTTGAGTATGATCCAAATGTGATTAACAAAGACGATATCGTTACTGCGATTGAAGACGCTGGTTTCGAAGGTGCGCTTGTGCAGAGTAATCAGCAGGATAAACTTCTTTTAAGAGTTGATGGTGTTTTAAATGAGCTTGATGCTCAGGTTCTTGAAGGTATACTTACTAGATTGAAGGGGGTTAGACAGTTTCGTCTTGACAGGATTTTAGGAGAGCTTGAGGTTGTGTTTGATCCGGAAGTTGTGAGTTCAAGAACTTTGGTTGATGGGATTGAGGGAGATGGATATGGGAAGTTTAAGTTGCGTGTTATGAGCCCTTATGAAAGGTTGACTTCAAAAGATACTGGAGAGGCCTCGGTTATGTTTCGTCGTTTTATCGCCAGTCTTTCTCTCAGTGTGAGTTACTTGTCTGCTTTTTATCCTTTATGAAGGCACACATAATTATAATGCATTCAATGGTCCTAAATCTGTTATCTAATGTCGTTATTAAAAAACATGATTTTCTTAATCCAGATTCCTCTTTTCTTCATTCAAGTAATCTGCCCCCACATTGCTGCTTTTGATACTGTACTGATATGGAGATGTGGACCCTTTATGATTGGTGATTGGTTGAAATGGGCCTTGGTAAGTATTATTCAGTTTGTTATTGGCAAGCGCTTCTATGTTGCAGCATGGAGAGCTCTTCGAAATGGTTCAACTAACATGGATGTGCTGGTCGCTTTGGGCACGTCCGCGTCTTACTTTTACTCTGTTGCCGCTCTTTTATATGGAGCAGTCACTGGGTTTTGGTCTCCAACATACTTTGATGCAAGCGCCATGCTGATCACGTTTGTCTTGCTGGGAAAATATTTGGAATCTCTCGCAAAGGGGAAAACCTCAGATGCTATGAAGAAACTAGTACAACTTACTCCAGCAACAGCGATTTTACTAACTGAAGGCAAAGGTACTGACTAGTCCTATCCATGAATGATTACTGCTTCAAAATGCTGATTGTATGGAAAATGCTCCTAGTGAGAATTGTTGATCTATCTAACTTTGTTTAAGTTCAGTTTCATTTCTTTCTTCCATTTTATAGGAGGAAAGTTTGTAGGGGAAAGAGAGATAGATGCATTGCTGATTCAGCCTGGTGATTCATTAAAAGTTCTTCCTGGTGGAAAGATCCCTGCAGATGGTGTTGTGGTCTGGGGTTCAAGTTATGTCAATGAAAGTATGGTGACTGGTGAATCAGTTCCTGTATCAAAAGAGGTTGATTCTCCAGTAATTGGGGGTACTATTAATATGCATGGTGTTCTTCACATGAAAGCTACAAAAGTGGGATCTGATGCAGTTCTGAGCCAGATTATTAGTTTGGTCGAAACGGCCCAAATGTCTAAAGCTCCTATTCAGAAGTTTGCGGATTATGTAAGTATACAATATAAACATGTATTGAATTGTGCATGTCATCCATTGGTATTATTACGTGTTCCGTTGTTATATATAATCATTAACATGGCAACAAATTTATCCTGGCTTGTCCCATTTGCAGGTTGCAAGTATTTTTGTTCCGGTAGTGATTACATTGGCATTGTTCACTTTAGTGGGCTGGTGAGATCTAATACCCTAGCTTTTACCATTATCCATTATCGAAGCATGTGGGAGAAATTTGTTTCTCATGTTTGGACACAAATGATTTTGTAGGTCTATTGGTGGAGCTGTTGGAGCTTACCCAGATGAATGGCTGCCGAAAAACGGGACTCACTTTGTTTTCTCGCTTATGTTCTCAATATCCGTTGTGGTAATTGCTTGTCCTTGTGCACTTGGCTTGGCAACACCGACCGCTGTTATGGTGGCAACAGGAGTTGGAGCAACCAATGGTGTATTGATCAAAGGAGGTGATGCATTGGAGAAAGCTCACAAAGTGAAGTATGTAATCTTTGACAAAACAGGCACCTTAACTCAAGGGAAAGCTACCGTGACAACCGCAAAAGTTTTCTCAGAGATGGACCGCGGAGAATTCCTCACACTTGTTGCTTCTGCTGAGGTCAGATAAATCTTCTTTTCGAGCTTCTTGGATGGTTAGTGATATCGTTTACTAAAGCTTTCATAGCGTCTCTTAATTTCCTTAGGCTAGCAGTGAACACCCATTGGCAAAAGCTATAGTTGATTACGCTCGGCATTTCCACTTCTTTGATGAATCCATTGAGGATGGCGAAAAAAATAACAAAGCGACTCAAAACTCTGGATGGTTACTCGATACTTCGGATTTCTCTGCTCTTCCCGGAAAAGGAATTCAGTGCTTAGTCAATGGGAAGACGATCCTGGTTTGTGTTTTTTTACATAATATATTATTTACTTCATGCTTTTTAGTCATGTTCTCGCCAACTGAAAAAAAGTTTGGTTTTCTCTTTGATTAGGTGGGAAACCGTAAACTTATGTCAGAAAACGCCATAACCATCCCAGACCATGTCGAGAAGTTTGTTGCAGATCTTGAAGAAAGCGCAAAGACGGGAGTCATTGTAGCCTATAACGGCGAATTAGTCGGCGTGATGGGAATTGCGGATCCATTAAAGCGAGAAGCCGCTGTGGTTGTGGAAGGTCTCCTTAGAATGGGTGTTCTACCCATAATGGTCACAGGTGATAACTGGAGAACAGCAAGAGCAGTAGCCAAAGAGGTTAGAATCCTAACTCACAATCTCTGTCGATAAAGGAGATGCGGTTTTAAAAAAAGAAGAATCGCCTTTTTTGTGTGTGGCATGAGTGCAGGTTGGTATCAAAGATGTGAGAGCGGAAGTAATGCCAGCAGGGAAAGCAGAAGTTATCCGTTCACTCCAAAAAGACGGTAGCACAGTAGCGATGGTAGGAGACGGAATCAATGATTCGCCCGCTCTAGCCGCTGCCGACGTGGGAATGGCGATTGGTGCAGGGACGGATGTAGCAATAGAAGCAGCAGATTACGTTCTGATGAGAAACAACTTAGAAGACGTAATAACAGCCATCGATCTCTCACGGAAAACCTTAACACGAATCCGTTTAAATTATGTTTTTGCCATGGCGTACAATGTAGTGTCAATCCCGATAGCAGCAGGAGTGTTCTTCCCGATTCTGCGGGTACAACTGCCGCCATGGGCCGCGGGAGCGTGTATGGCACTCTCATCGGTTAGTGTTGTTTGCTCTTCTTTGCTTCTTAGAAGATACAAGAAGCCAAGACTTACCACTATTTTGGAATTCACGAAGGAGTAAGTTTTTAATATGAGTGCCACTACTTTTGATTTGAAAAAAAAAGGGGAAATAATTTTGTATTTACTTTTTGTTTTTGTTGTTGTTTGTTGTATAATCTTGTAACCACGACATATTGGTCTTGAGAAGTGTCTACTTATATGTAAGAGAATTTCTCGACCTTTGTTGTAAAAAAATGGGTTCTTTACTTGTGCTCGATTGATGTAGAATGGTGAATTAATGAAATTTAACAAAGTATGTCAATTTGTGATAAAACTGATAATCAAATGATATGTAAATGCTTACAAAACTTTACTGTCTGGTTGCTGAAAATCCCACAATAAAGCTTCAAGTTCCATATGAAGAGGCCTAAAAAATGATTTTAACCGTTTAATTTGGGTTCGGTTTTAAAGCGATTTAGTTTGGTTCTCCGGTTTCTCGAATGTACTAAATTTCTGTTCATTTAACTTAGTTTTCCGAAGAACAAACCAAAGAACCAAAATAACCGATTATCGAACCAAAATTTTGTTATAGCTAACAATGGTTTTAGACTTTTAGTTGGTAATTTTGTATGCTAAAGTAAATCGTTTTTACAGTTATCAATTTTAAAACGATAACAAAATTGTACTAAAACCGTAACATTCAGATTCATTTCTTCAATTCTTTTTTACCGTTATTTCTTATAAATTCACTACTACATTATAACATTTAATCACTCCGGTTTACAGCTAAAAAATTAATTACCTAGTAGGACCAATCAGATTCAATATTCTAAACCGAATAAACCGAGCTGAATAAACCGGAAGTTAGATACTCTTTAGTTGTCTCCTATAAACCCTTGGCGCCGAAAAGAAGGTGTTTCTTATCTTGGCGATTCTCTCATCGGATTCTTACTCGTTGGGTATGAAACCATGAATTTAATCTCTCGAACACTGACGAAAGTTGTCTATTCCTCACTACACCACTCGAGAGCAGCGAAACTCCCAACCCAAAAATGGGTCATTTCTCAGCAAATCCGTCTCTATACAGTCGCCGTCACCGGAAAAATCAGCACTGGAGGAAGCAAGCCTAAGGCTAAAGCATCGGATGTTGCGACGGAGAAAGAAGAACTCGCTCGACCTAAGATGATTGAGTACAAACAAGAAATAGCGAATTGGGTTAATCTGATTGGTTTCGTTGATCAACCTATTCAATTCGAATCTAATTCCGATGGCAAATTCTGGGCTGGTACTGTTATTTCTCAGCGTTCTGCGTTCAAAGCCTCTACCTTTTGGTAAACATTTTATGTGTTTTGATGTTTGGTGTGGTTATTGTGGGAGTTCCTATTTATCTAAAGTTGAGTTTTTTTTTTTTTGCAGGATTCCGATTATATTTGAGGGAGAGTTAGCTAAGATTGCAGCTCATCATGTAAAGAAAGATGATCGTATTCATGTTTCTGGGAAGTTGTTTATAGATTCACCTCTTTCCAATGTGACATATCCTCAATCCAATGTTCAGGTGATCTTTTGAATAGGAATTGAGTGTTGTCCTTCTTCATCTCTTTTAACTGTGTATGATTAGTTCATTGGATTCATTTTGCTTATGACAGATTATGGTCCAAAATCTTAACTTCGTAGAGGCTATGATCACACCAACTGAAAAAGAAGAAATTAAACCCAAGAAGCGGCCTGGTATGTCTTGTGTCCTTTTATGAAAATACTTATGTTGTGTACCTGGCTATGATAAGTCTTGATCAAGTCTATTAGGAGCTAGTTTTTTGTCTTTTTTATGCAGTGGTTTAATCAACAGGATTGTCTTTGGTACTATCTCTTTTGCAATGTTCGAGCTAACGTTTTGATTATATTGTATCTAAAGCAAGATCCAAGAAGGTTAAAGTCATAGATGAAGAAACCTCTAATGCTTGGATGCACCTCCTTGAAAATCCTAAAGAGTGGTTGGATTACCGTGGGAATAAAGCCAGCGGATTGGTAAACGCACTTTAATCTGGATTCGTTTTTGTCTCAGTCATGTTACGCAACTACAAATCTTTCCGTTTATTGATATTCCCCTCTGCAGGTAAAACCAAGACATCCTGACTTTAAGTGCAAGGATGGTGGTCTTGCTCTGTGGCTCAGCAGTGCTCCTGATTGGGTTTTACCAGAACTCCAAGGGCTTGGGTTTGATGTTTCTGTCCCTATAGTAAAACTGAAACAACTTAAAGGTAAGGTTCTTTTTTTAGCAACAAGTGTTAGGCAGGCATGTTACATTATTTTACGGTCTTATTTCCTAAAGCGAACAGTCTTGATATGTAGGAGAGGAATCTTGGAAGGATTTGGTTCAGAACCCGGATAAATGGTTGGACACCCGATCAGAAAAGGTAATATATTGCGCTCCAGGCTATCTTTGAAGACACTAGTCTGTTCCCAATTCTCCCTTCTCATGTTCCTTTCAAATACCCACTAATGTTTTTTTACTGCATGGTAGACAAACCCGAAAGCCCCTGACTTTAAGCATAAGGAGACTAATGAAGCACTGTGGATGACCGATTCTCCTACTTGGGTACTGTCAAAGTTACCACCTCTAAAGAAGAAACAAGAACAACCTCTTGGGACCAAAACTGTCTCGCAGCCAGTACTGAAACCACTTAAAAGTAAGTTCTCTTTTTTATCAAGTCTTAGGCAGCTATGTGGTGTTTTGTTACTGCTGTCTCTTTTTCTGAAACGAGCTATGATGTAGACGAGGAATCTTGGAAGGACTTGGTTCAGAACCCAGATAAATGGTTTGACAACAGATCAAACAAGGTAATAGATTGTGTTCAAGGTTATCTTTAAAGACACTAGTCTCTACCCATATCTCATCTCATATGCTTTATCGACTTCCCAATACTGTTTTCGGACCATGTGTAGACAAACGCAAAAGCCCCTGACTTCATGAATAACGAGACTGGTGAACCACTATGGATGAACAACTCTCCTACTTGGGTACTGTCAAAGTTACCACCTCTAAAGAAGAGACAAGAACCACCTCTAAAGAAGATACAAGAACAACCTCTCGTGGCCAAACCTGTCTCGCTGCCAATGCTGAAACGATTAAAAAGTAAGTTCTCATTTTTATCAAGTCTTTGGCAGCTATGTGGCGTTTTGTTACTATCTTGTTATCTAAAACGAGCTGTCGTGAGATGTAGGCGAGGAATTTTGGAAGGATTTGGTTCAGAATCCGGATAAATGGTGGGATAACAGATCAATCAAGGTAATACATCGTGTTCTTGTCATCTTTGAATCTTTGAAGACACTTGTAATACCTCTTTCCATTTTCCTCCCTCATGTTCATTTTCAACTTTCCTGATAATGTTTTTGAACCACTTGTAGAGAAGCGCGAAATCTCCTGACTTCAGGCATAAGGACACCGGTGAAGGACTGTGGATGAGTGATTCTCCAGTTTGGGCTCTGTCAAAGTTACCACCTTTAAAGAAGAACCAAGAAACACCTGTCATGGCCTAAGTTCTTACTGAAACATTATATTCCCATGATGATATTGGTCACCAACAATGTAAAAAGTGCCTATGACATACTTAACTAGAAAATTGGTAGAACTACTCTCAAGGATCCTGATGAGAGAGATCATCAAAATTAGCAACATTTCTGGTATTTTTTGTATCAAGATTAAAGCCCTTACTTTTGCAGAAACTCTTTTATCTATAACAGGAGTTTCAAAATAACATAACATCTAACACAACATTCATATTTTGTCTGCAAATAACATAGCATTCGTTGAAAATATTCAAGCATATTATGAAGGAGATAGTATATATATCTTCGAATAAGTCGCTTCAAGTTTGTAGAGGAAAGCATAAACACTTCAATGTCTAGCTCCTCTTCTGGCTCTGAAGAACCTCTCTCTGATTGAGATTAATTCTTTCACAACTTCACTCATAGCCAACCGGTTCGTAGGAGATTCTTCACTACACCTAAGTCCCACATCCAGAACCAGAGTCAAGCACTCAGCAACAGGGAAGTCGATTCTAAGGCCATTGTGAAGAATCAATTCGTCTGCGACATCTAATATTCGCTATGGCAACGCAGACTTGATGTAGCTGCAAAGGGTAAAGCTTCCCCCAAACAACTCATTGGTTGGTCTTTTTCCACTGAACATTTCCAAAAGGAGAATCCCAAAGCTATACACATCACCGTGTACTGATATCTGCCCTCCCATTCCATATTCTGCACCATAATTCACAGAAACAAGATTGGAGCAATAAAAATAATATACTAATTTTCTTCATTCAAACACTACGGATGTGTGATAGTTTTACCTGGTGCGGCGTAGCCAATGGTTCCTCTGACTCCGGCCGAGCTAAGTTGGTTGAGGAAATATTCCTGGTCGAATTTGAGGAGGATCCGCGCGAGACCAAAGTCGCTAACATGGGCTGTTAGATCGTCGTCTAGAAGGACATTGCTTGGCTTAAGATCGCAATGAGCAATGGCAATGAACATGAAGATAGTCCAAAACAGAAGCCACGTCTATTGCTATATTAAGCCTTCCAAGAAGGGTCAAGGTTCTTGAGGGCCTACGGATCTCTTCCACTTCCTCTGGATGCAGCCACATATCCAAGCTTCCATTTGGCATGAACTCATAGATTAGAGCTCTGAAGTCATTTCCTTGGAAATCAATACTTGAACAAGCCGTCAACAGCTTCACAAGATTACGATGCCTTATGTCCTTCAGGGATTCACATTCTGCCATAAAGCTCCTCATTGCCCCACATCTCTGCAGGTTTAGAACTTTCACAGCAACAACCTTGTTCACTTCCGGGAGCAATGCTTTAAACACGGTACCAAAGCTGCCTGACCCAATCAAGTTACTTGAAGAGAAGCCATCTGCCGCGTTTCGAAGATCTCCATAACTTATCTGCTCATGGAAAGTCCCCAAGGTGGAAGGAGTTGGATTCTCGGTCTGGTTCTTCTTTCTGTTTCTGAACCAACGAACAGAAACTAAAGCTACAAACAACAGCAGAAGCAAACATATGCCTATGCTTACTCCAATCGCAACTTTCTTTATAAGAAGGGAATGCTTTGTCCCCGTCGCTGGGGCTTGCAAAACGCATGGCCTTAGTTGCAATTCCAGCACGCCTCCACAGAGGTTTCTGTTTCCAAATACCGAAACTATAGTAGCATTCTTAAACTTTCCTTCTGTGGGCACTTTCCCCTCGAAGTTGTTGGCGGATAGATTGAGAATTCCCCAACAAGTGAAAGTTTGCAAGATATCCTGGTATACCTCCAGAGAGATTGTTGTCCGAGAAATCAACTTTTTTAACACCTACCATCCCACGTATGTTTGGAATGGTTCCGTCAAAATAATTTCCTTGCAGATAAAGTTGTTCCATCGACAAACACTTTCCCAAAGTCTCTGGGAGTTTCCCTGATAGTTTATTAAGCGCAACAGATAGATAAATTAGATTTTCAAGTCGTCCAACATCTTCTGGTAGAGAGCCTGTCAAAGAATTATTTGGCATGCCAAGTGAAACAAGGGGTGAAATTTGCATAATCTCCCGAGGTATAGTCCCATTCAACTTATTATGCCCAATATATAAATGTAGCAAATGGCTACAATTACCGAGGCTTGGAGGAATGATTCCTTCAAAACTATTGTAGGCAAATGCAGTTTTTCTAACCGAGTGATGTTGCCTAAAGAAGATGGTATCTCTCCTGACAGTCTATTTGAATAGACACTTAATTCCCCTAATCCAGAAAGCTTCCCAAATGAGGTTGGGAGTGTTCCTGTCAAAAGATTTTCTGACAACCAAAATGATTGTAGACTTGTGAGACTCCCAATGTCATAAGGAATGTTTCCAGAGATGAGATTCGTGCCAAGGGTTAACTCCATGAGGTTCATGGACAGATTGACAATTGAGGTAGGCAAGTCACCCCGAGCTTATTGATACCCACATTTAAGGTATGCAGTTGGGTACAGTTATTTAAAGCGCCAAGAAAGTCAAGATCTCCAGCAGAATAACCCCCCAAAGAATTACTATGAAGTATTAGGACTTGCAAATTCTGTACTTTTCCAAAGCTCGGATGAATTTTTCCTGTCAGACTGTTGAGCTCCATTCCCAAACCTTGTAGCCTCGAGATATTGGGAAGTGTTATTGGAATGACTCCTGTGAGAGAATTATTTCCCATATATAACTGTTGAAGTTTTGGTAGCAGAATACCAAAATTATGCCTTAAGCGCCCAGAGAAACCATTACGACCAATGTTTAAAAACTCAAGTGAGGACAAATTGTAGAATGCGGGAGGAAAAACACCAGAGAAATGGTTTGCTGATTAATCAAGATACAATATTTGAGTCCATCTGGCTATAGCAATAGGAATTCCTCCTTCCAGATTGTTACCTAAAAGGCTAAATCCAATGATTGATGTCAAGTTTCCTAGAGATGCAGGGAGTTTTCCTTTCAGGTTGTTTCGACCAAGATCTAAAAGAACAAGGTTCGTCAATGACCCTAGTTCTGAAGGAACATGTTGTCCAAGAGAATTTGAAAATAACTGAAGGTGTAACAATCTAGAGCAGTTAAACAGAGTGGTTGGAATCTCTCCTATGAGAAAGTTCTTTGCCACAAACAAGTATTGAAGTCTAAACAAGTTTCCCATCTCTTGAGGGATGATTCCCCCGAAAGAGTTATCAGTGAGATTTAGTGATATGAGAAACGAAAGATTACCAATAAATGGCGATATCACCCCTCCCAATTGCAATCCTCTGAGATCCAAACCAGTAACTCTCTTGTGTTTGCGGCCACATGTAACCCCCCTCCAACTGCAGAGTGGGAATGAGTTATTCCATGAGGACAAGACAACTCTTCGGTCTTTGGAAACTTGAGACTTGAACTCGAACAATGCTTTCTTATCAGTTTCATCAGTAAACATGTATGCTTCAAGTAACATGAGACAACTGAAAGCAAGAAAAAGAAAGAGTCTCAGGCTTCTCATATTTGCAGGAAAGGAACACAAAGGGACGAACAAATTGCAAAATGCCTTTACCTTGTGATGATAATGCAGGTTAAAGATGAAATGCAACCATAAAAACAAAACTGCAAGACTTTTCCAAAATCAAAGTCAAGTAGTCAACCGTCTAAAAAGACAAACAAATCACTAGTCTTTTCCACTTTTCTACGTACATCATGGGTTTATGAAGAAATAAATCAGAGGCCGAGGCCTGCGCTCGCAATGGCGAACTGTGTGGTGTTTTATTATTTAAAAAACGGCAAGTAATGCTCTACAAAAAAAATGGCTGCTAGTTGGGTCGTAAACATGAGTTTTTTTTACTTGGCTCACCAAGAGCCTGGTCCGCCAAAAACCCGCCAGAATCAGCACTGGTGGTTAAACCCGCGAGGAGGCCTGCTGAGCCTAGGACCAGCCTGCGGATACCAATGTTACTTCTTTTTTCAATTGTAATTCTTTTTTATCATCGTTCACCACTCGAAGCAGAAGGGTTCGTGATCGCCTGCAAGTTTTCACAATTCCTGTCGGGTCTTATTCAATGTGGAATCTGAAACAAATAAATTATCTAATGTTACAGAACAATAACTGTGGGCTGGAGAATTCTGTTTTTTTGGAGTTCTAAGACAAGAAAACTGTGTAACCACTTAGTTTCGAGAACTTACTTTGCCAGTTTCAGTTGGCTCTGCAGGATTATTGTTGTTGCTCCAGTCACCTGCTACATTTCTCTGATCCTGTTGTTGAAAATCTGGATTTTTTGCTGCTCCATGTGCTGGACCATAGTTTCCACTGCTTTGTGGATTGTAATTCCCTTGCCCCATTTGGTTATAGTTTACTGGAATCCCTTGGTTGAAGTTTGCAGACGTCACTTGATCGTAACTGGTTGGTATTCCATGATTATAGTTTCCTTGAGGTGGGGGCACCGATGCTCCTTGGCTGTGGCTATAACTCGCCTGATATGAAGGCATTGCACATCCTTGACCTTGCCATTGTCCAGGATTTGGGATTCCCTGGCCTTGATTGTAAGTCCCCTGATATGAAATCATTCCACATCCTTGACATTGCCATTGTCCAGCGAATGGAGCTCCTTGGCCTTGATCATAACTTAACTGATATTGAGGCATTTGATTTCCTTGACTGTGCGTGTATCCATGGATTGGAGTTCCCTGACCTTGATTGTAACTCAACTGATATTGAGGCATTTGACTTCCTTGACTTTGAGCTTGTCCTGGATACATCTGTCCAAACTGCGGATGACCACAATTTCCACTGTTCTGTGGACTGAAATTCCGTTGACCTCCTTGGCTGTAATGTTGTGGTGGTCCTTGATTGTGATTTGCAAATGCCCATTGACCATAATTGCTTGGTGTTCCTTGGTTGTAGTTTCCTTGGTATGGAGGTACCGGAGCTCCAGGGCCTTGGCTGTAACCCATCTGATATGAAGGTATTTGACCTCCTTGGTTGTAACTCCCTTGATATGGAGACACTAATGGACCTCCTTGACCTTGCCCCTGTCCAGAATACCCATGTCCAAATCCATGACTTCCTGCTCCTTGTGCAGGACCATAGTTTCCACCACCACTCTGCGGAGTGTAATTTCCTTGGCCCATTTGGTTGTTATTTTCTTGTGTCCCTGGGATGAAGTTGCCTTGTGGTGGCCCTTGGTTGTAGTTAGCCAATGGCCCTTGACTGTAATTGCTTGGTAATCCTTGGCAAGGAGGTGACTGAGCTCCCTGGCCTTGGTTGTAACCCATCTGATAGGAGGGTATTTGACTTCCTTGACCTTGCCTTTGTCCATGAATTGGTGTTCCCTGGCCTTGGTTGTAACCCTGTTGAAACGAGGGCATTTGACTTCCTTGAGCTTGCCCTTGTCCTACAGGCGATGTTCCTTGGCCTTGCTTGAAACCCCCTTGAATTGAAGGCATTTGACTTTCTTGAGCTTTCCCTTGTCCTATGGGCGGAGTTCCTTGGCCTTGCTTGAAACTCCCTTGAAATGAAGGCACTTGACTTCCTTGAGCTTGCCCTTGTCTTGGGGATGGAACTCCTTGGTCTCGCTTGAAACTCCCTTGAAATGAAGGCATTTGACTTCGACCTTGCCCTTGTCCTGGGGTTGGCATTTGACTTCCTTGACCTCGACCCAGCCCTTGTCCTAACATTGACATTCGACTTTCTTGGCCTAGCCCTTGTCTTGGAGCCAGAGTTCCTTGCCCTTGTCTGAAACTCCTCTGACCTGGAGGAGTTTGATTTCCTAGATCGTGTACTTGTCCCAAGGTTGGACCCTCAATGGAAGGTGTTTGACTTCCTTGAGCTTGATCTTGTCCTCCCAGCGTACTCTCCTTCCCTGAAGTATCAAAGCCTTCTCTAGTGGGAACAGGAATTGGCCCAGGTGTGATCACACCATTCTCGTATTTGTCTCCTGAAAAGTTAAAAACACACAAACTTACTTATAAAACAACTCTCCACAATGAGATCAGAAATCACAAACTAAACAACTTACCTCCATACACCTTCTTCTCTACATCAACAAAAGAATCAGGAATTATGTATTGAACCCCAGGCAAATCTGTCAAAAAAATCAAACCAAAATGTCAACAAATAAAAGATCAAATACATTACATTTCAAATGATAAAAACGAAACAAAATACTTCTAATCATACCTCTAAACTTGTCTACTTCTCCTATTGTCATCACTGCTTGAAACCCTTGGTAACTAGTTGTACAAATTGCATAGATTTTCTTCTTAGCTTCTTCCAAGCTGAAAAATGCAACAGAACAACATGTTTACAATTTAAGCAATTGTTTGATTTCAAATTCCAAAGATGAGAATTTTAACAAGTACGAACCTTATACCAAGTCCTTTAGCGCAGGTTTGCTCGAAGATCGAGATCATTTCTTCTCTAGATGGAGGATTGTCTTTAGGGAAATCCATAGTTACTAGCCAATGGTTAAAATCGCATCCTTCGTTATCAGGCGTAAACGTATCTTCTCCGGTGTAAGGATCATACTGATATTGAGTCGTCGAGAACAACCTCGCCGGAGATCGACTAAACTCCGTCGGCGATTTGACCACGGATCTCGGTAACAGCGACGATACAGAAGTGGAATTGGAGGAACGAGATAGAGTGAAGGATCGTTGGAAACAAGAAGATACTCCGGCGACAAGAACTCGCCGGAGACGGTGAGAGAGCATGGCCATGAGACGCCGGAGACGGTGCGAGAAATCTCCAGGTTTAGGGTTTTTTTAGTGGTTTTAGTATTTGCTATTTACTCTAAAGGCCCTTACGTTTTCAGATATTCCGAACCATGACACAAAAGTTTCAGAACTATCAATTTTAGCCAAAAGTTATACTTATTGGGCCGATTTTTTCACGGTTTAGAGATTGGGCTTTGTGAAAACGACACCGTTTTGAAATCATCACAATTTGTGTGTTCTTAGGTGCAAATTGCCCAAAAATGTTGCTAAAATGAAGATTTATAAGAATTTTGAACTAGCATTTGCTTCGGTATCAGTTTGAAAAAATAATCCATTTATAAGAATTTTTATTAAAATTTATATAAGGTAGAAAATCAAAGAAACGTGTAAAAAGATTCAATGAAGAAGCAAAAAAACAGAATTAGAAGAAAATTCACAACATACTATCAGCTCTTGAAGGCAATCTTCTAAAGAAATTTTGAGGAACCGAAGGAATATCAAAAACCCTAAGCCTAGGATGTCTCATGACGTAGAACGCAAGCAAAGTCATCAACAGTTTCATGGAGACTAAGAAGATTACTCCACAAGCAACCAAACAAAACATGGAAAACAGAAACGTTGCCCTAGGATCTCTCCAACTCAACAGATTCTTCACTCTCTCTCCTTGTGTAGCCAAATCTCCTAAAACCATCATCATTCTCCCTGCAATACCTCTTAACCTATCATACCTTTTCTTCACCAATTCCGCGGATTTTGTGCTTGGAAACCCGTCGAATTCCTCCTCTAACTCATCGGGTAAAGCGGAATCCGCTTTAGACAACTTAATATCCATGTGAGGAGGATGTCTCGGTCTCAAATGATATCGATAAAACCCGATCACGAAGCAATACAATAGCAAAGAGGTGACACAATGCTTTGGGAGAAAAACTATGAACAAGAAGATGAAATGTGTGAGAATCGTAGTTACCGGACTTTTCCATTTGCAAACCGAATCAAACCAAACCCAAGAATCAATCAAGACCGTGAAGAACGTCACGAGTCGTTCGAAATTTGCTCTTCCTCTTCTTAAACTCCAATTGTTTGATCCGAAATCGAGCATATACTCAATCACATCTCTTCCTAGAGGCGGCTCGGTCCGGCTTAGCTTCATACAGAGTATGTGAGTTGCTTGGTGCCTAAGACTTTCTAGCTGGTAGATTGACAATGGATTTAAGTAATGCATTTCAGGTAGCAATGGTTCTGAGTATTTCTGAAGCATATCGATCGTTGAAGTACACGAGAATCGAACCGCGAGCTGAATCTCTCCCATTTTCTTGACACCGTCCGGTTTCAAAACAATGAGTGGATATGAATGCGTGTATATCCTCTCTGTTTCGAGAGTAGACAAACGTATCCTGATCTTTCCGATTCTCGAATCTTTCGGATTGTTTCCATTTCCAGGTACTAACAGATGCATATTGTCGAAAACCGCTACGGTTATCACGGTATAAGGATCATAAACCTCCCAAGTATACTGCTCATTCCATTTCGGGCTAAAAGTATCGATAATCGTCCTCGTTCTCACCCATTTTTGCCCATATTTCGACACACAATACGCATCTGTTGTTCCTCGACCATCCCGCGACTTCATTGGCAATAAACCTGACGCACTGATGACTCCTAGCTCCAACACACCAATAGCTGGAGGCCATAGAAGTTTAGCCGAAGCTCTGTAATCACTGCTATACTGAATAGATTCGTCAAGCACATGGTAACCTCCATCCAAAGAAACCCGCAAATGAACCCTCCCTGCGAATCCCGAGTCCCCAGTGCGCTCGAGATTGTACCATAGAGCCGGCACAGGTCCAGGAGACACCCTTCTCTCAACCTGAGACAACTTTATCTCACATTTCCCTAAACATTCCTCACTTTGACCTACCTTGTTTTCCAAGCTAAGCAACAAACTGTCTTCAAACGGCTCAACCGCGACAAACATCATATCCTCGTTCCAAACCGGACTCACGGTCTTCGTCTGCGAAACCCGACTCCTCACAACAACATTTCCTAAAAACCCTTTCACTAAAACCTCCGGATTGGTTCTGTTTCCTTGCAAAGGAACCAAATCTTGAGCCTCAATGACATTCACTCGCAAATACCATAGCCTCGGAGATAAATACACTTTGGACCGCACAATCACTGCGTTTTCTCCACTCCCGGTAGCGGAATCCGAATGCCAAGCTTCGGAAAACACTTCATCGGCTTGTGTCCCCATCCATACGGACAGCATAACCTCTCCTCCAAATTTGTTCCCATTTCTATCTTCTAATCTATACCATTGAGGAGCTAATGGACTGTCGGGAGGCACACGAGTAGGAATCTCAGCTACTTCGAATTTACATTTTCCGATAATCTCTTCCTCACTCACCTTCACAGCCACTTCTAAGACATTCCCTTGAAGACGATCGCTATTAAAAGCGAAAACTTGGTGATACTCCGGATTAGGGTTAGGGTTAGGGTTAGGTTTAGGGCTATGTTTGGTTCTTCCTTTGTAGCTACCGATTGTGACTTCAACGAATGAGTCTTTGGGAGGTAAAGCTCGAGCCCTGACGATTCTGATGTAGAGAAACGTCATGCGTTCGACTAGATCGAAAGATGACGTCAGCATTTCGCCGCCGGGGATTGATCTTCCGCCGCCGATTTTGGGACATGTTTCTTTGAGAGTGAAGTCGTTCTCTGCCATTTTTGTTGTTGAAGCTACCATGGAAGGGTTTTTGCATTACATAAAATGAAAATGCTTTTTTTGAGGATTTGTTTTTTTTTTTCTTTTGAAATCTTTTCTTGAAGAGAAAATCGTGGGAGTGAGATAATGGTAACATTTAAAATTAAGATTTTGTTGTGAGAAAGATATCAAAAGTTTAAAGATTTTGTAACGTTTTTGGTTTTCAGAATATTTGAAATGTTTTTATTTCCTTAGTTTGACAATAATTCAATGCTCGTTTTAAGAGTTTGGCTGTCAATACTAAACGATTTATGAGGTTAAATATGATTGCGTTTTATTGTGTTTCGAAGGGAAGAAACGTTACCAATAATTTGATTATTTGATTTCGGACACATGCACACATTAATTAGAATAAGATGCGCATGTCATGGAGCATCTAAGTTGTGAATACTTCAATTCCAATCATATCACAAATTATTTACAAATCATTTAGACCAAAACTGAAATCATATCACAAATTATTTTGAATATACAGTAAAAACTCCATAAAGTAATATTCGATAAAGTAATAAATTTTGCCGGTCCCGAGTCGGGCTAGTGCAAAATATGGCACAATTCAATGAAATAGTAAGATAATAACTTTTTCAAATTCCTATGTAAATATAAAGTCCCAATAATATTATAATCCAAAACATAGCTAAAAAGAAAAAAAAACATGAAAGGTGTACTAATATGGAAAACAAATTTATAAGTATTTTACAAGGAAATCTTATAAAGTAATAACTCTCTAAAGTAATAAATTTTGGTAGTCCCAATATTATTACTTTATAGAATTTTTACTGTATAATGATTGTAAGTTACTCACATATTTTAGTAATCATGTACATTGTTATTGTGAAACATATTTGTCCTGTTTTCCACTCGTTTTTTTATCAAGATGAGCACAAATTTGCTAATGTTAGTGTTAACTATAACTTATAAGCTAAATTATCTTCAACTATAAGCAGTGGCTCCTAATGGCTCTGCTCTTCGAGGTTTGAATCACTTCCATACCTCATTGTTGCAAACGCCACATTAAGTATTTTCGAGACTCCATTTCACACGCGAATTTGCAGCAATATAACTTGGCTTCAGTTGCCACAAGAATCCTCTTAACTATGATTGCTTAAGTTGTGCTTCGGCTGCATTTACTTACACATTATCCTGCAAGATAAAATACTAAGTTAACTTCTATTCATAGCTCTCTTGGTTGGTAAAGACCGAAACAAATGAAACTTAACGACTAAAAGCGAATGTACCTGCAGGAATACATTCTTAGTATTGTATCCAGCTAAAGAACAATTCCAAGCAAAGGTTGTTTTCAGTAAAATGACTTTCAAGGTATACTCAAGCTTCCTCCATAGTGTTCACTGACCAAGGCCTGCGTAAAGAGAGAAATCTGATTACTTTACCAGTTTCCTTATTCATGATGTAGCTTCTCCACGGTAATACTTTTGGGGTCCTTTTCCCGTATTGATTTGCAATGTAGATGGGAACCTTGCACTGACCTGAATAAAGGGAGACAAAATCTCATAGACTTGGAGGAAAAGGTGGCTCCTTGCTGCTAATCTGAAGGTAAAATATTGTCATCACCAAAAAAGTGGTAATAATCTAACAAGAACAATGAAAGAAAAATCTTTAAACCGAATGTTATAGTCAAATGTGCAAGATGCAATGGCATATCGATGATCGAATAACCGTGTAAGAAAGATCTCTGCAATATCTATCATCCATGGAATTCATACCTTTTCAGAAGGCGGAAGCAGAGATATATCTCTTCAATATCACCTTCTACCTTGAGTTGAATATACTGTTTAAGAAGTTCACACAGATCGTAAACAGATTTGTCCAAATCATTGCCATTTTCGTGAAAACTCCCAATTTCTGAAATAGCATGTTGCAGGACCAAGGATAACATAGGTCTTGACTGAGCCACCTTGACGTATATCTCTGAAATTTTTTCCAAAGTACAGTTGCCACTAACTCTGAAATTCTCTACCCATAGAGGAGGATTCCCAAACCAGAGAGGACTATTTGAGAATCCAATCTTATTCTCAGCATCCTTTATACCTATTGGCTCTTCATTTTGTTTCTTACACGTCTCCATGCGAGCATCTGATGATGACTGTTGTCTCCTGTGGGCAGGAAATGCTCCCAATACATCAGCTCTCAACTCTTCAGGTAATTCTTGTAAAACGGAGACGTCGACTTGACTAAGGGATGAAGGCATCAAGTCAGTCATTTCGATGGTACGCTCATTAGATGTTCTCGCAAAGGAAGGATGTGGCACATAAGGTTCTTCATACTCCTGATATCAGGAATATAAAGAAAATTTAAGTAGTCTAAAAGTCAATATTCTCTGCACATATCATTTGCTCCATTTTTAGCAATGCGTTATATGTTGAGGATGGCCAAACATATGAGATACTTTTCAGTTCTTAAGAAGAAATAGCAAAAGCTTTACCTTTTCTCTAGATCTGCTCGAGCCATGTATCTTATTCACTGAGAGAGATTTTGATCCGTTAACGCCTGCAGTACCTATGTGAAGAAAAAAGTAATCATCTCCGATGCATGGCATTAGTGAAAAAACACGATTGTTTCATCGGGATCCCAGTGCAGCTAACAAAACTCACCATCCGAGGATACGTGTGGAGAATTTATGTTGATTTTTCTTTTGCCTCGTTTTTTCTCGATTAACTCAAACAACTTGCCGCCGTAGGTTCCATCTAATTCTGAAAGAAGTTCTGAAGGAAGATTCTCTAGAACTTCCATGTCAAGGTGACACATGGCCGGTAAGGATGAATTTGTATCACCTGACTGAACTGAGGGTTCTGCTGAATTAGTCTCTCGGAGTCTAGAAACTCCACCAGTATCATGCCTCTTGCAATCTGCCAAAAGACAACAATTTAGTGCAGCAGTTTTTCACAGCTAAAACTTAACTAAGGGTCTGCATTTCCACACCCAAAACAACAAAAGGGAAAGAAAACGAAACCAAAACCAATTTTGGGTCAAAATCCTATCTTCTTACAGGCATAATAATACATTCTCAATCCGGAATGGCTTTTAAAGACAAGCATAACACATAAGTGTTTTTTCCTGGGCACCACTTGTAAAGCTTTAACACGATAGTGTGTAGTAACTAAGCATTTTATTACCTGAGCTTTCCCTAACTTCTGCAGCAAAAACATTTTTATCTTTTTCTGTTTGGACAGAGACAGGCGCAGAGCTGAGCCATGATGTCAGAGTCCTTGAACCTTGAAAGTTAAGGGAACAACTATCAATGAATAATGAGAGACAGCGATATTTTGGAATTCAATCAACTTTGTTTTCTGATTGTTTTCCAGAAAAGCAAAAGAAGTTTCATACAGAAGAATGATCTGCAATTTAAAATGTAACAAATCATAGTGAACCTTAAAGTTTAATTTCCGTAGAACTACCTTTATTAGAGGGATCGGCACTGTCAAGTTTAGTGACCTGAAGCCCAACCCCACGAACTTCCTTAACATCTATCTCAAGAGAAGAAGAAAAAAGGGATGAGGGTCAATCATGGAAGAACCCAAACTCAAGGCCAACCGATGATCACTAAAATGAAAGAACAGCACTAAACAAAATATAAAATAGTCAAAAGCTGCAAGCAATTCAACAATTTGATGTCATCCACGAGTCAATAGCAAAGAATAGTTTCCTAAGGACATTAAGTCAAAAGCCTCATTTTCGTGCAGCGTAAGATACTCTGACTCTGCCACTATTAAGCTTCTACAAGTCAATAAATGACCTCAGAAGATCAGTATACCAATTAAATGCATCTACTAGAAGAAATTATAGTTTGGCAATAGGCTAGCACTTTCACCTAAGCGAAAATCTCTGAGAACTTGACACAAGTGCATATAATCCGTCAAACTAGTCTACCCATCTTTTAAATTTTGAAAATTCAAACACAGTGCTTCTTGCATGTAAGGAAGAACTCGGATAGAGGGTCAACTGACAGCAACAGCAAAACCATCTTAACAAAGCAGCTAAGGCCCACTAACCCAAGCAAAATGACCCAAACAATTTCTTTGAAATCCTCTGCAGAATTTCTACGTCATCTGTAGCGGCAGGCACCTATCTCATCAATGTTAAAATTAATCAGCCAGGCTTTAAGGGTTACACAAGCATATATGAAAAGAATTATCCAAGTTCCACATAAATTTTCATGGTAACAACTCACAGTGATGGAACGACTCAGGTTGTCACAGTCTCCACAACCCATATACTTTGTAGGTTCTTCAGCATCTTTCTTTCTCTTTTTTATCTGAAGTAGCATCAGACCAAAATTTCAATATATCTCTCTTCTCATGATGAATGATGTCACTCAAACATGGCATATAGTACCCAATGCGATGAATATTGTGGCATCAAAGCAAAACCCCTAAATATTTTACAACAATGAGACTACGAGAAGGAAATAAAACCTTAAGAGTAAAAGTGCGTCCAATCATTTCACATCCTTGCAGACGCAAAGAAACTTCCTTGCATAGGCATTGGAGGAAGTGCTGAACCTGCAACCATCAATAACCACATAAATTCTTAGCAAACATCAAATTAATTATGTTGGAAAACAAACAACAAAAGACATTATTCATGAGAATACATACATCTTGCTGATTTCTAAACCGCACACCCCAATTCACTTCAGCCCCTATCGACTTACTCTCCTGCATAATAAATCTCCAAGTTACTGGTAATGCTCACAGAAGAGACATATCAAAAGAAAAATATCACCTATAGAGAAAACTATGAAATGTGAAAAAGTTAGTGAGTCAACTGTAAAGCAGACCTGCACCGCTGTAACTGACCGAAGGTCTAGTCCTCTGCTATAACTCCAAAGCATCTCGCCGGTTTTCACCCCGAAATCCTTCTGAAGAGAATCCTGCAAAAGTGATAGATTTCTTTGTCCATGTTATCAAATTTCTACTTTCTTCTTAGTGCAACTCCTCTTTCCATAAAAGAATGTTCTCACTGAGTATTAATGAGAAGATGGAACTTAATATGAAACGGAATTAGCGTTTTACTTAACTTCAAAAGCAATTTCAACGTAAAGCTTAAGCAAAGTAAAACATCGGAGCCAAACTGTTTCTCGTAAAACCTATTCTTAATAACTATTGATAAAAGTCACATATAAAGAAAAACCACATACTCTATTAAGAACAAAACGATTCATTTTTGTTTGCTTCACGGTGGCCGAACAATGACTGGTCAACAAGACGTAACTTTCAACAATTGAAAAGCGACCAGACATGTCCATAACCCCAAAAATGTTTTACCTTGGAAATCAGACGTAACTGTCCACAGGTTTGAATATTTTGACTTTCCAGCTTCTCCTTCAACACAGAACCTACACCAGGTAGAGTGCCGACTGGAAGCTGATCCAAGAACTCCTCTACCTGTAAAAACGCAGACACTATATCATGAACCGGAATTTATACAAAATGGCTTCTGCGTTCAAGAAACTAACCACAGCTCATAGACTCCTTTCCATTGGTTACAAATCAGGAACAAACACATATACGCAAAACAATAAAAAGCTGTTTGCATAAAGCACCTTCTCAGCAGAGATATGAAATTGACCGGCTGGTTTAGCTACTCTGGTAGCAAGGCGAGCAATTAGCATAGTACCGCCTATCCCAGCACTTGCACTGCATCCAGTAGTCTCAAAGATCTCTTTTCTTATTGTTGATGCTAACACCTCAGGTTCTACATTACTCAAATCTGATACATCTAAAAACGCTTCATCGCAGCTTACCGCCTAAACTCCAAACAACAAGCATTAGTTATACAATAAAAAAGGCCAGCAACTGGAAAAAAACTTTTTGAACGCTGACCTGAACTTTTCGGCAATGCTTATGCAAAATGTCATAGAACTGATCAGCTACCTGCAATTGAGTTACAATGTCTAACATGCTGGAACAACACAAACATACAATACATACTCAACTCTAAAAATACCTCTTCGTAGGCTTCGAAGTTGTAAGGAACAATAACAAGCTGAGGACAAAGGTCTTTTGCATGTCTTACAAACATACCTGCCTTCACTCCTAGATAAATAAAATGGCATCAATTTAGTACAAAAACAGAAAAGTCACGACCCACAGCACAACTAAGCTTAAGAGAGATTACTTTACTATAAAGACAGACCATAAGCCCGAGCTGGATAATTTGCAGAGGAAATTTCCGCCGTTCCTTTCGGATTATCAGAATGACATACAGCTACCGGCTTGTCGTGTAATTCAAGACGATTCTTGATTACCACTGACACGAAGAAAGAATCCTGGTATAATATCATAATATCATAGATTTAAATAAATAGAATGCAACAAATGAAAGTAAGAACAAAAAAACATAATCCTATAATCACAAGCTTCAGGCATATTTTCATGCTTAAACATCTATGTATTGTGTTGCGGAAAAAAAAAGTAAAAATGAGGAACTGGCCAGGGTTTTCTTTTGTTTCCCCTACTTTTAGAAAGCATAAGATAAAGAAAGCAGCCTAAGATTGAGGAAATTACCAAATCAATGTGGATAATGGTTGACTTCATGGCATTTTCAGCTGTATTCTGGCCAGAATCTGTCCATTTAAGTCCATTAGAAGAGCCATGAAATCTTTTACGGTATCTGTTTCTCCACGTTCCGATAAAATGCAGCCTTGAACTCTGCAGAAACAACATTAATGGAGAAGAATCTTCAGAATCTGCTTTGGTGTGCTACTATACATCCATTTATTTCTAGTTATATAATTGAGACTGAGACTCTCTTACTTCCACCTGAAAGCACTATATCTGAACCAGATATCATTATTTATTTTCGGAAGAAATCATTTAATTATTGAACCTCTTGTAAGAGATACTAGAAAGCGCGAGATAAAACAGACGAACAATATTTTCTATAAAGATTTACCTTAAAGTAGTTTTCCACAAAATTGGGATCCTCGAGAGTTGAGTGACGCCTTATGGAGGATCCTGCAGCAGTTGAAGACGATTTGCCATCATTCTTGTTGCCTGAAGCAGAGTGCAGACTGGTAGTGGATTGTACTTCACTAACTTCTTTTTCTTCTTCATAGTTACCAAGTCTTTCTGCATTCACTTCAGAAGATTCCAGATCATCAGTTCTTGTTTGCTCTATCATTTCTGGAGTAGTGTTCTCAATATAAATGCCATCAGTTTCATCATCAACGTGGTCTCTTGCTTCCTCTGAATCTTCTGCTCTAATTGAACTGCCCTCTTCAACTTCACTGTACCCAGCTTCAGGCTGACAAGAAGTAACCGGCGAAGCCAGCTGAGGAGTCAAACGGCTTCTGGGTGCAAAGAAGGCAGACAACTTTGGTTGGGTATCACTCAGTTGATCTAGCTGGTAAGGAACCCCTGGGATGTGATAATCACGACACAAAGATTTAAAACAGATGAACAAATAATTATGTGCAACGATAACAGTAAAAGAATGATCAAATCCAAACTTTTCTACTAATGTTTGCACGGTTTAAGTGAGAGTGAATCGCATTGTGTTGACTTACATCCAAGAAGTCTGTTGGCAGAGATAGAGTCCACGATCCATGAGGGTTTCACCACGGGAAGCCCTCTACTGAATGCCCTGATTAGAATTAAGATTACCAATTTTAAGAGATCAACTTGCAAGAAACTAGGCAAGTACTTCAAGTAAACATAAACAACTAACCTTAGATTCTTGACTTTACTATCTGGAAGGTTACTACAAATGATATGCGTTACAGAACGCCTTGAAAAGTAGTTCTCAAATCTTCCACCATACTTCATCATGTAACCTCGCAATTCCTAGACATATCTAAACACTCTTAAACCACAAATCATACTGGAGACTGGAGATGTAAGTCATTTCCAATCAGCAAAACACTGAATACTGATCAGATAAAGATTGTGATATAAGTAATAGAGGCTAAACCTGATGGGAAGGAACGGTGAAGCCATCCACAAAGATTGAAACCCCTTGGAAAATCAGTTTCTCAGAACCCGAAACACCGCTAGAAGAAGCAGCAGCAGCCTCAGTCTGAAATTGGTTCTGAAGTTTCCGATTTTTCACTTCCATGTAACTACATCAAAACCATATAACAATCAACTCCACAATCCTGTAACACTCCTTATCACACACAATAAAAACCATCAAAATGCATTTTACTTCCTTCTAACTTCATAAAAATCCTAACTTTATTCAAAGATCAACACTTTCAAAGGGAAATTCAAAATCAATCACTACCCAACACTACCAAATGCTCAAAAATCGCAGAGAATGAGAAAAGACCTTCCGAAATCGGAGAAAGGGGAAGAACGAAAAGAGGAAGGTAGAGAAGAAGCGCCCCATGCGACGCCTAGGGTTTTCTGATTGGTCGGATTCTTCTTCTTCTTGTTACTTCCACTATTGCTTGAAGAATTGGAACCGAAGCTACGCTTCATTGTGTATTCACGGAGAAGCTTTCAACGGAATTTTGTTGCCTTCACCGTGAAATTACACTCAGGTTTGGTTTTATACACAAAAGACACTTTTTCAGTTTAGTACTCATACTTGTCCATCTGTTTCGTAAAACCCCATAACTTTATAATTTTCAGACGCAACCCTCATTTTTATTCCGTGACAATGTCATGAATGTGCCACACTTGTACACATTAATGGAGTTGACTCACTACGTTAGGATCAATACAGATTTTAACATTAATGTTCAAATTCATATAGTATTATTTGAATTTAACCTAGTTTGTGTAGGTTGTAATATGGTTTCTAAGTTCTTATATAAATTATCTCGACACTTGCTCTATACAAACACACACATTTTTCATTTTTTGGTTGAACATAAAACCAAATCCACACAAATTATTGTCTCATATCAATAACTACTAGCTAGCTATTTGTAGGTACATAGTTTTGTTTACCAAAAAATCAGTTTTTTTTATCACCAATAAGTCTCAGTTTTATTTTCGTTTCAGATTAATTTTTAAACAACTATGTTCTACTATAACATGTTAGTAAGGACGTCTTTTACATAAATATTCAATTAAGAGATTAACATTTACAATCAATTACTTCAGTAAATTTGCGACGAATAATATCTTCGTTTTTCATAATATCCAAGTTCTTTTTCTATTTTTAACTCTTATGTTTATAAATTTAATAGACTTCCAATATGCATAAGACATTTTTTTCACTTTTAATAGTATAATGGATTCAAAATTTGTCATCCTAAGTAATGTACTTACATTGATAATCATTTCTATTTTATAAAAAAAATTGAAAGATACCAAAACATGATTTTTCAAAATAGTCTTCATTCTTCCTGTCGCTACTTTGTAGTCCACAATCTTTGAAGACCCGGTAAAACAAACAAAAAAAATTTCTTAATATCTTTTTGCTAGGTGGTACTAAAACAGATAATTTTAAAGTTGAAAAAAGTTACATCGGATCGATTATATACATTCTCATCTAATCTAAAATCTTCTCAACACGTAATAATATATCTATTCCCTCAACAAGCTAATTCCTCCATTCCCTCAAGTCACCAAAATTACCATTAATAATATGTAAAAACATATCTCAAATTTTTACCTTAGTATACATATTTGCTGAGAGATAAGTAAACATCTTTTTTGGAAGATAATTGAATAGCATACACGTGTTTTATGTGATAATTTCATGTATGTACCAAACTAGTACACATAAAAAGAGTTAGGCTCACAAGATTTAGATCAATACAAATTTCAACACTAATGTTCAAATTGGTAAGGTGATTCGTTTATTCTTTTAAATCCTTGTATGGAGACTATAAACAAGTTTGATATTAATTAGATGGAGCTCTTTTGTAGATTGTATTGTTCAGGGGTTATCTAGCAAATACAATTAGTGTGTGTTTTTATTCTATTTTTTATTTTCGCGCGCTGTCCCCAAGAAAAGTTTTACCCTTTCTCGTTCCCTCTCTGATTTCTGCCAAGATTTTAGGAAACCTTACAGTTTTAATTCTGTGAAGAAAATGCCAATAGCGAGACCAGAGACATCAGATGCAAGAGTTATCGCTCATGTCGACATGGATTGCTTCTACGTTCAAGGTTTCTCTCTCTCTCTAACCCGAGTTGTAGTGAGAGAAAGCATAGACTTGTAGCTAATTCCGAATCGAATTTGAACTATTGGGATTCTGGGTTTTCAATTTCTGTCAAAAAGTTTCCTTTTTGTTCCCTTGTTTGTGTTGATGCATTTTATCTAGGGATTTGGAATTGTGTTCTTGGATTAGAGAGAAAAAAAATGTGAAATTGGTTTTGGATTTTGTTAAATTATCTCTTTTTGTTACTTGATTATGTGTTTTCTTGATTAGTGGAGCAACGGAGGCAACCGGAGCTACGAGGACTTCCTACTGCAGTTGTACAGTATAATGAATGGCAAGGTGGTGGTTTGATTGCTGTTAGTTATGAAGCACGTAAATGTGGCGTAAAACGGTTAGTGGAATCATAAAAAGGTGTTTGTTTTTCAATTGTATCGATTCGTTTTTCGGGTGGCAAATACAGATGAATTTTCAGGTCGATGAGAGGTGATGAGGCTAAGGCTGCTTGCCCTGAAATTCAATTAGTTCAAGTTCCTGTGGCTCGTGGTAAAGCTGACTTGAATACATATCGCAGTGCGGGTTCTGAGGTAGGTGGGAGTTACTACATGTTTGTCTAACAATAATATTTGCTAAAACGTTATCTCATTCTATGTGTTTTTAGGTGGTTTCAATTCTTGCACAGAGCGGTAAATGTGAGAGGGCTTCGATTGATGAAGTGTATCTTGACCTCACTGATGCAGCAGAAAGCATGCTTGCTGATGCACCTCCTGAGAGTTTGGACTCGATAGACGAAGAAGCTCTTAAATCCCATATTCTTGGAATGAGCAGAAATGTACGACTGGAATTCTTCTAATCTTCATCAAGAATTTTTAGTCAGAGATTCTGATTGTTTTTGGATTTGATTCAGGAAGGAGATGATTTCAAGGAGAGTGTCCGGGATTGGATATGTCGAAAAGATGCTGATCGCCGTGATAAGTTGTTAGGTTGTGGAATGATCATTGTTGCAGAACTCCGGAAGCAAGTGCTTAAGGAGACTGAGTTTAGTTGTTCTGCTGGCATTGCACATAACAAGGCAAGTATTTTTAGTAGTTATATTCCTTTATCTCTTTTCTAGAGAGTAATAACACATGATTTAACAAGCAGATGCTAGCCAAACTTGCTAGTGGAATGAACAAACCTGCCCAGCAAACTGTTGTACCATATTCAGCTGTACAGGAATTACTCAGTTCATTGCCAATAAAGAAAATGTAAGTAAGCCTGAAAAGATTATTTACTAGTGACTAGAAGATTAGTCAATAAATTTGTGAATTCTGCCTTTTGTCTGATGTACACTTGATATTTGCTTCAGTGTCAACACCGCTGTGTTCTAAATAGTCTAAGGCGCTCAAATATTATCCGTTGCATCTTTGATCTGTCCCAGGATCATATAACTGTTAGTTAGTGATGGCAATCATTTAGCTCTTAATATGTATCTTGCAGGAAACAACTAGGAGGAAAGCTAGGAACTAGCTTGCAAACTGACATGGGAGTTAACACTGTGGGGGACTTGTTGCAATTTTCTGAAGCAAAGCTGCAAGAACATTGGGGAACAAATACTGGGTAATAGCTTTCGAAAAGACAGAAACTTGTTCTCCTGAACTGTGGAGCTATCGCAGATTGTTCGATATATTTAACTATTTAATCCACTAGCCTGCTAAAGTTTTATGGGATTGTCTAAACGACTGATTATGTGTTTAATACTAGATATATGCGACCTGTGCTTGTTTGTCTGTTTCCTATTCCAGTTACCAAGTTTATTAATATTTTCTCTTCTGATTTGTAGTACTTGGTTATGGAATATTGCAAGGGGGATCAGCGGAGAAGAAGTTCAAGGTCGCCTTCTTCCCAAAAGTCATGGTTCTGGAAAGACATTTCCTGGACCTCGTGCTTTGAAGTCACTATCAAATGTAAGACTAGAATATCAACCAGATTATGCACCTTTTTCCTTAGTTCAGAAGAGAAAGAGCATATAAAACTGAAAATGTTTTGGAAAAATACTAGCAAAAGTTGTATTATAATTAATATAGTTGCTCTGATTTATGTAATCTTTTAGGTTCAGCATTGGCTGAATCAGCTTTCCGAAGAACTAAGCGAGCGCCTCAGTTCTGACTTGGACCAGAATAAGCGGATTGCAAGCACCCTTACCCTTCATGCTAGTGCTTTCAAGGTACATATTTTTCTCCTGTATATGTATCTTGCATAAGTTTTTTACTTCGTTATATATCATTTTCTCTGCGGAAGACTACTAGTTAAAACATATAGTTTATCCTGACATCTAATGCAGTCAAAGGATTCAGATTCTCATAAGAAATTTCCTTCAAAATCATGTCCCCTGAGATATGGAGTAACCAAGATCCAAGAAGATGCCTTTAACTTGTTCCAAGCTGCATTGCGTGAGTACATGGGACCTTTTGGGATAAAACCTCAAGGAAATAAGCAAGAGACATGGCGAATAACAGGTCTTTCCGTTTCAGCAAGTAAAATTGTGGATATACCATCTGTAAGTTTTACAGCCACTATAATCTCTTCGTGTTACTGATCCCTTTCAAACATTAGCTGGTTTCTTCACTGATTTGGTAGAAGTAATTTCTTATGACCGTAGGGAACAAGCTCGATAATGAGATATTTTCAAAGTCAATCTACTGTTCCTTCTTGTTCAGCAGATCGTTGTGTTCAAGAATATGTAGAAATAACTCCCTCAGGTATAATTGAGTTTTTTTTCCCGGTATACTTTCAAAACTCTCTAGTGCTCTTGATTCTTCTGGCAACTTCATTCATGATTTTTCCTGCAACTGGTGCAGCTAGTGAAGGTTGTTCAGAACAGAGATCAATAGAGACCCAAGCAGCAATGTCTGAAGAAGACATCAGCACACATTATACTGAAAACATTGACCCTGTCCCTGAAAAGGTATTTGCTCTTGTTTGTCTATACCGTAAAGCTTGTCGGAGGTCTTTCTAGAAGTGTAGTAGGGCTAAAAGATCTAGCAAAAAAGCCAAACATAATTAGGCACAATAGCCTTCTCCTTTTCAAGAGACTAGAAATGTAAAGAGGTTCTTTAGTAGTTTAAACTAGTTAAGAAATGATTGGTTAGGGCTTGTGGTGTTTAAATGGCTCGAGCTTATTTACGTTCTCAAGTTGTCTTCTCGAGTAGTTGGTGTATTCGTGAAAAACCAATTCCGCAGTTTCCTTGTCAGGATTTCTCTTGTCAATCAAACGAAGCAACGCCTTTTCAGACCCAATCAGAATCAAGCAAAGGCACACAAAGGAAGACCCAATCAGAATCAAGCAAAGGCACACAAATGAAGAGAATTGGGAGGAAGATAAACAGCTCAAAAGAAAAGAGTCAGGTACACGGTTCATCGCTTTGTTCTGAAATCTGCAGAGTCACTGCACGAAAAGCTTCTACCTTTTTGCTGAGATTTGTTTGCTTGTCTGTTCTTAGGGAATGCCTTCAATTGTTGATATCTTTAAGAATTACATCGCAACTCCTCAATCAAAGCAAGAGACTGAAGAAGATTCCACAGTTCCATCAACAAGTAAAAGAAACAACTTTAGTAGCAGAAGCAGCCATAGTAGTGAAGTTAATCAAGAGGTAGGAGAGAGAAAAGAAACCAAATGGGGATATAAGATTGATGAAATCGATCAGTCGGTTTTCGATGAATTACCGGAAGAGATTCAACTAGAACTAAGGAGTTTCATGCGCCCTAATAAACGGCCTAATGCCGGTAAAAGCAAAGGTGATGGTTCTGCTTCAAGCATTGCTCATTATTTTCCACCATTGAAGAGATAGTCCAAAGCTCATTTGTCTACATAGTTGAATGTATATAGTTTAGTCATAGAGTTTCTTTATTATTTTATAAACTAGCATCTTTAAACAAGGAAGCCAACACAATTTCTTCACTCTGAAGAAGGTCTTTGGAGATGGGCGAAGATATTCTGTGATGTTCCAAGATGAGAGAAGTAGCTTCTTTTGCATCTTTATAGTTGAGGACCATGACTTGATCATTTTCTAAGTCCAGCCTTAAATCTTCTGCGCAACAATTCTCTATCATCTCATACAGATGCCTTAGATTCTCCACTTGAACACCGTTCACTGTTTTCACCTGTAAATCCTCGAAACTAATGTATCCTGCGTTGATGTCATCAGCTAGTACCTACACAGAACCCAAACTATTACGCACAGTAAAGAAAATAAAGCAAACAATATTGAAAGTGGCTTGGCTTACGAACATGAGAAATGATGACAAGCTCTTGACCAGCTTTTTTAGGCATATACTTTAGTGCACATTTGCAAATGGTTGTATTTTTAATGTATGGCAGAGTGAGAGGCACAAAGACAAAGCCGGCGAATATATAATAACTTGGAAGCTTATCATGTTGATGCAGTGGAACCAACGGTTGCACCTAGTTTTCACCGTAACAACAATTTAGAGACAAAATGTGAACCAAGAAACATATAAACCAAATGACATATGTGCTTGAGAAAGTACCCGGTTTAGACCGACTCTCAACTCATGTCTTCTTCCATCTCTTAAGACTGTAAGTAAACATGTTTCACCTGGTTTCTTCATAGAAACCAAATGATTGAAGGTAATCCGCTCCCTATTGCGAAAAGGCACTACATGCAATATGATTTCATTTTATCAACACACACAAAGGGGAAATTAATTTCAACAAATATGTATAAACGTCAAAAACCTGTCCCATCATTTCCTATAAGAACACCATCGATTGCGAGAATGACATCTTCTTTCTTTAGACTTGTGTGAGCATCCGAAAGCGGGTTTATTTTGCTTATAAGAATCCCTGTCATTTCAGGGGTCATCTTAAAATGTTTACGGAGTTGAGCATTCTCCATTGGCTGAAATAACAGATTTAGTGAACAAAAACCAACGTATTGCCCGTGTTCTTCAACACCAGATAAAAAATGCTTAATGACTGGAGTCGGCACTATGTATCTACATGGGAAACCACAAAAAATACCCATAGTTAAAGGTTTGTTTGCAATTACAACTTAGACCATTTGGCTTAAATATTTATGTAAGATTTTTAGTTGCTACTTACCCTATATTTTCTGAAGTTGAACATTTTTGAAATACTACACCAACGATTTTGTTTCCTATGACTGCAGGGCCACCACTGTTTCCAGAGTCAATAGCTGCAGATACTTGTACTGCGAGTAGCTTTGTGGCTCCGTGAACATATTCTGTAAATTCAACTCTAGACACAGCGCCTTTTGTAATGGAAACGCTGTCACCACCTGCATTTTACCAAATGTACTTAACACAAGTCACTCTTCACATTCCCAGTATCCTCTATGCAAACCATCTAAAACTGGTTGATATTTGTCAAGAAATACCATGAGGATAGCCAACAACGGTCACAGCTTCATCTAGACAAGGTATGTCTCCAAACTCCAAAGGGTTCATACCCTCCCAAAACGTTTCGCTATCGATCTCCAAGATGGCTAAATCACATTCATGCCCAATCGCTCCAACTTTTGCTTTGTATTTTGTTGGTGAGCCATGCTTTCTGACTTGCACAAATGTGTGGTCAGCCACTACATGAGCATTCGTAAGAATTTTCCTTCCCGAGATTACAAATCCTACATCAGAGAAATGTAAGAGAGAGCCAAAGAACTAACCAAGCTGATGAGAATAAACATACAAAAGAAAATTATCTAATACCATACCAGAGCCGGTGGATTCGTACTGCAGCCAATTCTGCCATGGGTGCACAATGCTAGGCTTGCTAGAGGCCGTGAAGACCTTCACAACTGAGTTCACTGCCAAATCAATAGGAGTATACGTCGTGTTTTCCACTGCTTCTGACATTGTTGAGCTGAGTAGGTTAAAAACTAATTAGCATTAGGAATAGAATTATCATGTATATTTATACTGACTTTGTCTCCTTTTCTTTCCGTTTGAAGTTTCCATTTCAAAGGCGCTAAACTTCCTTATCATCAATTACTTGATGATTACCCATATAAGTCATAATAATTAGTACAAAGAAAAAAATCTCATGTTTTTCTTGAAAGTAAAATAAAACAATTACAGTGTAGATATGATCATTACATATTAAAATACAATGTATATATATTAGAGATAATAATGTATCTTGGACAATTGTTATGTGACAAATCATATTTTATACTCTATATATTAAAGGAAGAATATTGCATAACAAAATTGATAATGTGTTCCATACTTTTCTTTAAAGAATTAACAAATATGTTAATCTATTACTAAATAATCTTATATCATTACCTAAACACTATTACAAACAGAATATTAATTTGCCAATTGTAATTCATATTACCAAACAAATTTTAAGTATAAATCATCTACTAAATAGACATTAAAAAATAATCTTCTAATTTTCTATCTGTAAAGATTATGATATTAATTAAGTTCATTAAATTATTATTGGTCTTAATTAAAATATATACGTGGAAGCTCACGCAGTCCAGTGGTTGGCAAAAAGGTTTATTAATGCTTCTACACCTACATGTATGAAGTTCGATTCCCGGAAATTACAAGTTGATGAAAACTAAATTTACAGGAAATTTTCAGCGTGGTGCAAAGAGATTCGTTTGGAGTAGTCCCACATATCAAGGCTAACATTATCCGTTGTATAATCGTATATGTAATTGTTCTCATAATTTGTAATAGTTCATAAATCTAGACGTTTCAAGAAATAATTAAAGTATATATGGTTGTTTTTATTGAATAATAAATTAAAAATCTGTTTTTTTTCAATTATTTCACGGGTGCTATACATTTCTATATAAAATAATCACAAAATTCAAATATATAAGACGGTTTTCGATTCGTATAATATTTTTTTCCGATAAGTACAATTGATTTTTAAAGTTAAAACTATATAGATTTACTTGATAATCATTTAAACCCGTGTATAACAAAGTTAATGAAACCAAAGTTGTTTCTCATGAGGTAATGAAAGGTGTAGAGCATAATGGAGCTCTCTGTTTGTTAATGAGGAGAAAAAAAGTTGTGACTTCTAATCAAGAGACAAAAAAGAACTGGACAATGGAAACGAAAGAAAGGGAAAATTCACCGATAAAATATTTAGCACTGCGATCAAACCACTCCAATTTGGCTTTCATCGGCTTCACAAATTTTTAAAACAAATCTAGAACATCAAACAATTAAAAATAGAGGAAGTAGATTTTAAATGTGAACACATACTGTTGGAGATAAAATAATTTTTTTAGATTCACTCATACTCATAGCCACGTGAAGGGGTTTCTAACATCTTAGGTAGAGCTTATCGCTCAGTGATGATCCATGAGCAAGTTTGGTCTTGATCATACAATGGCCCAAATCTACATGAAGAAAAAATGTGGGCCAAACAAAACCCGTTATTCGGAGAAAAAAGAGATAAGGAGCAAATATGAAATCCATGATGGGGTAGTGTGCTACCCCGAGAAAGGTATATGTAGTATGAGTTCTTTTACCCATAACTCGGACAAAGTAAAAAATATTTTCTTTCAAACGTGATTTAAATATGTTTTCCCTCCCTATTTTAGATCAGTTCACCTAATGCATGTTAGAGTAAAAGCAGGTGGTTCATACTTCGAATAGTGATCAAAGTGCAGCAAGACTGATTCTGAGGGAGCAGTCCGAACTTTGAACCGGCGAGTCAGGCGTCGCCAGCAGTACGAGGTGTCAAACGCAGCATAGCACAATCGTATGGTCGAGCAAGTGGCTTGAAAAATCAAATAAAGCTGAATAAAAAACTTAAGGGCATGGTACATATCAAAGCACGTCTACCCGAATTCGACCCAAATTATTAGCTTGAAACCCGATATCGTAACCCATACACGTAAAACTCTATAAATACTCCTTTATTTACTCCAGAGGATCCATTAATCTTTTACGAGGCTTGAATTATATACTACAAGCTCTCTTTAACTGAATACTAATTTTTTGGCTTTTTAAGGCCATTCTCCACGTATCTCTCCGTTTTTTTTCCATTCTGACCAAGCCTACTAGCTGGAACTCTCCTTTGTCTTTCGATTTTTTTGTTTTCCCCTTTACTTCTCTCTCTTTAGACTAAATTTCTTTCCTAAACGTTGTGATACTCCGCGGACCACCTTCCCTTAGCTCGGAGTCACCATTTCTCAATCCTTTAATTTTTTTGACTCTTCTTTCTTAACTCCCTACAATTCATTGTGATTTTCCTCTTTCTTTCTCTCTCTCTCTCTTTATCCTCTGTTCCAAATTGAACGTCAGAGAATCGTTGGAAAACATAAGTAAATCGTGTTTTGGGTCAGTTTTCATGTGTTTGCCAGATCTTTCCAGTAATTGTATAAAGGGAACAAAAATTTTAAGAACACACACATAAACACAATGAAACAGAAGAAGAAGAAAACTATAAGTAAGTTATATATTTGGTGAACATTTTGTGATATAGATACATCACACATGGTTTTAATCATTCTTGAAGTAGAATAAGAAACTTGAAAACCAAAAAAAAATTCATATGAGTATTATTCAATTGAAACAATGTTAATGTTATTATTGCATTATCATTCAAATCTAAACTCATACAGTATAATGTAAGTCTTTTTGTAAAAGAAAGTAAATGAATGATCAAAATAAAGAATATATTGAAAACGTGAAACCGTTTTCGGGTTTAGACAATACAGCAGGCCACTACCATGCCATTCCAATGGACTTATTATTCTTTTTTTGTACTTCCTTCTGTGTCAAAATGACCAAAATAGCCTCAAACTTGGTCCCCAAAAAATGTAATTAATTACCTTTAAGGCTATAAGAATGTCTCTAATCTCTCAAGAAAATGTATCTAAAACACCAAAAAAGTTAAAAAAAAATTATGATTAGAAGTTTTCTATTAGCTCTGCCTAATTTGTCTGTGTGCGCAAATCACACGTAACCACGCATCTATATATTCAATTTATTGTATACATACACAAAGATAAGTCTTCTTCTTCTTCTTCTTCGTGATTCCATTTCAGTGTAGCTCACAAGCTTCACAAGAAAAACCAAATCAATGGCGATTTCTTCCATGTAGCTTCTGGGTACTTCAAATCTCTCTCTCTCCTTCACATGTTTTCCCAAATTTTCATGCTTTTTGGTTTCTTGCGATAAAGCTATCTTCTTTTGTAGTTGTGTGTCCCTCCCTACATTTGATTAGATTCTACTGTTTCACATTTATTGTTCATCTTTCTGGGTTTTATTAGTGTCCACTTTTGGGTAAAAACCCATAAATCAAAAATCAGATTTTTCTCGAATTAGTTTAGAAATTAGAACCATAAGGATTTTGGTAGGTGAAGAAATTAGCTAAAAAAGGTTCTTAATTTCGTATTTGTTAACAAAATTTGAGTTTAATTTAATTTTGTATGTGTATCTATTTGTTAGTAAATTGATAATCTTTTTGTGTGTTTTTGTGCAGTATTTTTGGTATAAAGAATCTGATAGGAGCAATGTCGCTTTTATCGAAATTGAGGTGTATTACAGTAGATGTTACTGGTACACTCATAGCTTATAAAGGAGAGCTTGGTGATTACTATTGTATGGCTGCTAAAGCTATTGGTTTACCTTGTCCTGATTATAAACGAGTCCATGAAGGTTTTAAGCTAGCTTATACAGATATGGCGCAGAAATATCCTTGTTTCGGTTTCGCTGCGAAAATGCCAAACATTGTTTGGTGGAAAACTTGTGTCAGAGACTCATTTGTCAAGGTATTCTGATTTGGTCTTTTGATATTGTTCGTGTATATGTATTGTGTGTTACTTACTTTGATGTTAAGTAGGCAGGATATGAGTATGATGAGGAGACATTTGAGAAGGTATTTAGGCGAATCTATTCGACGTTTGGTTCAGCTGCACCTTACTCTGTGTTTCAAGATTCTCGACCGTTTTTGAGATGGGCACGCGATAAAGGACTTATTGTCGGACTTGTTAGCAATGCGGAATATCGATATAAAGAAGTGATTTTACCTGCCTTAGGTTTGAGCAAGGTAGTGAAGAGTCTCTGTGAATGTGTGTGATTCTTAGGTTCTTCAAAAGTTTACTCAAGTTTTCGTTTGATTGGTTATAGGAAGAGTGGGATTTTGGTGTGTTCTCTGGTATTGAAGGGATAGAGAAACCGGATCCGAGGATTTTCTCTCTCGCGTTAGAGAGAGCGGGTAATAATATTGCGCCTGGTGAGGTTTTGCATATTGGAGACAGTATGCGTAAAGATTATGTACCGGCGAAGAGTATTGGGATGCATGCTTTGTTGCTTGATAGGTTTCAGACAGAAGCTGCTAAAGACTGGAGAGAAGCTGGAGCTACTGTGCTTCCTGATTTGGTCGCTGTTCAACAACTTTTGGAGTCTGATAAGTTCAGATGTTAAAAAGAGATCTCTGAAGTATGAAATGTATTTGTAGTATTGCACATTTTGACTCTTTCTTGTTCTTGATGAGTAAAAAAATGGCATCTTGATTACTTCTCTGAGTAAAGATCTAGTCCAAGCCATCATGTGTTCAAAGCTCAAGATCAATCAAAACTATTCAAACCAACAAAATCACACTTTCAATAAGGTAAAACTCAGAGCAAAGTGAAGTTTGTCAATTACATGAGCAAGAAAAAACATCTCTCTTACTTTATTTAGAGACAATAACACAACACAACAGAAGAAGAAGAAGCAAATTTTATATATTTGACTTAAGCAGCTGCTTCAGCTCTGGAAGGGATCTTCCTTACGACAGAGATGGTATCACCAACTTTGATTGTCTTCTTGCCTTCGCCTTCACTGTTGGTCAGGTTCCAATTCCAAACCATCTCCTTACCAAAGAAAACCTGTCATTAACCGATATTGCTTTCAGCTTCTTGAATCGGTAAGCATCATACTGTATCTAATAAGTCTCTTCTCAAGACCATACAAAAGCATATATCTTACCTTTCCACGTGCTTTCTTGTCTGGCATCAAGACACTGTCTGATCGGAATTTCATCAGAGTTTCAGTTGGTTCTGCTGCACCCGGAACCCCGGTTTCTTGATTCACTGTTGGTACCTGAAACGAACAAAACGGTTACGAAGCCTCAAGTTGAGAAGCTTGAGTTTAGTTTACTTTTCACATCATACTCACCTTGCAGCGGCTACATAGCCTAACTCCTTGAAAGACTAAGTCGTTTATCTTGATTTCATCCCAAAGATCTTCACCGAACGGTTCACAATTATTGACAAGAAAACTACAAGAAAAACAAGATTATGAGCAAAACAAACATCATTGAAGATATAAATAACTCAGGATGAATGATTGTTTACTTGGGTCTAAAACGGTTTATAGGCACCGGTTCTGGAAGAAGTGTATTCAGTTGGTCTAAAGAAGCCTATGAACATAAAGCACAAAAGAAGATCAAATGTGTATTCTCCTTAACCGATACTGGAATTATCGATATTGGCTCACCTGAGACGCAAACAAAAATGGAAACATATCCGCAAATGTTGTAGAGTAACCTTCTGCAAACTCAGGAGGTGAAGGTCTAGTTTCAGTTTCTGTATCAAAATCAAGAAAAACTTGGATCAACTCTATGCATCAAAACATGTTGCAAATGAAAAGATTCATAAGAAAAACTACAGAAACAAAACCTTTATTAAACCGAACCAAACGGCTTTGTTTTCCAAGATAATCTGAAAACCATTTTGCAGCTTCTTCTCCTTCATCAAACGCAGAGCCAGACCATTCCCACATCGAAACACCTTCTGCCACCGAGCTTGGTTTAGTCATTGGGATCTTTAACGGACTCATACCAGGAGCTTTAACCACTGCAAAAATGTATAATCCAGACAAAAAAAATTAAGTCTCTATTCAGACAACACATTTGTAGCTTTTATATAACAAAAATTTACCCAAAAATGAGTTCTTTGTTGGCTCCCAATCTTCCAAGAAAGCTTCCTTAGGCAACTCTGATTCGACAAGAGCAAGCTTTGGCTCAACTCTTTGAGTGTATGCTCTTCCTTTGTAGTTCACAACTAACCAATACCGGTCCCATTGAAACCCTACATCAATTTCCACATTATTAATCACATGGAACCATCCACTAAATCAAACACCAAGACAACTTCCTTGTCATCAAGATCTAGTCCTATTTAATAGCATTTTCTCAGAATATTTGTTCACTTTCTTGGAAGCTTAGTTTCATCTTAATAGCAAAGACAATACCCTTTTCTAGTATCATCAAACCCATAGTTATAACATAACAGAAACATATCAAAATCCAAGAACTCAAGAACGATTCCAAATTTACCAGTCTGAGTTACGGTTGCTTGAGGAACAGAGATTCCACGGCAAGATTTGATCGGATAAATGAACAAAGACTGAATCTTTAGAGCTTCCTCCATCTCTTTCTTCTCTCTCTCTTCAACAATAGTAGTGAACTAGACGTTGAAGTGATTAATGACAAAAGAAGAATTCAAGAAGTCATTGAAGTGTTGTCGTTTTGAGTGTTAAGCATTTCACACACGTGGACTATATTAGTAGATTAGGTGACTACACCAACATCTCAAAATTTGGGTCTTTTTAACTTTACTAACCTGTTCAATGAATGTTATCATCTTTAACAAATATGGCAATAACAACAAAATTTTGGTTAAAACATTGTGTTACAAAACAACACATAATTATGTGTTTCACATACCATGAAGACAATATTTTCAGCTTCTGCATAGTAAAGAGCAGAGAAACAAAAACCATTGACATTTAGTCAAAAGAGAAGGAAGCAAATAAGTTTCAACTTTATCTCAGCTTAGGATCATTGTAAACAAAAATGCAGTTTAAGTAGGAGAAATGTATACTAACAAGTTTCTATCTGATTTTAATCAGAAGAGTCTGATTCTAAAAAGTGCAGAGTTTTCATTTTGTAGCTACGATTACTAATTGTCTACTTATTTTTTTTTCATGGCACGTTTTCCTTGACCCTTCTTTGGTGGTCCTTTGTTACGACGCTTCAACATCTCAAGCTTCGATATGCGCCTACAATAACACACAAACTCAAGTTACAAGACCCTCCCTCACTCAACAGATTAATAGCAAAACAACAGTAACATAATAACCACTAAACTGAACCAAGTGTAAGCTAAGAGCGAAGACAGTAGTACTTTTTTTCTTCCCCCACTAGTACTTTCTTTAAACCTATCCTTCTCTAATAAGAACATATACGCAAAACAGGTAATTCCGTTGTCCTAAAGTTACTTTGCTGCATTTCAGCAAGAACATGACTATTCTACATAAGCTTCACAACACAACCATCTAAATACAAAACTCATACAATCTAAATGTAGTTTCTTTCTTGTACCCGCACCAAGTCGCAGAACAATGCCAGAGAATACACGCTTTGTAGTTGAAGTATAGCTTGTGTAGTTTTGGGGAATAATGCCAGAGAATACCAGGTTTCTAACAAAATGCCAAAACAAAACTCTGTTAACCCGACCCAAACAGCATAAATCTAATCCCGCAATCGTAATGCCAATTTCATATCTCTCCCACGCTCAATACTCTAATCTCTCCCGCAGGAATCTCACTAGCGAAATCTCTCTAAAACCATCAGCTATGATCCCACTTTTCCGGTAAACGGAGAAATCTACTGTCGTTCTTAATCATCTTTGTTTCTTAAGAGTCCTCAGAATCCCTAGGCTAATTAGGTGTAATATAATCTCTTCTGATGCATATTCATATTAAGGTTGATGAAAGAGTAGCACCATGAAGTCATGCATGCGAAAAGGAATTTTCAGATTTGTTGTTATGTTATCTAGGCACTGACTCAATCCAACTAAAAAAAAAGTCTAGGCTAGGCTAATTTCATGTAACTGATATGATAAACAAATGAATTTATAAGAAAGTAACAAAAAAAGAGAGAGAGAGAAGTTTTAGAAAGTACTCTTGTTCTTCTCTAGCCATGACATTAGGATCCTCATTCTTGATATCATAAGGATACCAATCTGCAACTTTATCACCAAAAAGCTTCTTCCTTAATATCTTATGAGGAGATCTCTGTCCCGTTGGGTTAAGCATATGTCCAAAAATCCTTGCTCTTGCTTCGGTCACACCACGAGTGACTGCTGAAGTTACAAGGCTTTTCAGGCTACCACTAGCCATCTTCCTCAAAACCTACCTGTTAAAGTAAGACAAACACAATGCAACACCCAATCAATCAATTTGCAATCACACATTGTAAAGCTGATAAATTTAACAAAAAAAATAACATTTCAATAACAAAACTCAAAGATTATTCTCTAAAACCAAAATCGTAAATGCCTCATAAAAGGGTATAAACTTGATTTACCATTAGTCTCTAAAGACATGAAATTTCGATTCAGAAACCAAAAATATATCACTCTTAGATCCAGACTGATCTTAGCAAAGTTTCTACTATTGAACGGGAAAGTGAAAACAAGATAGCAAAATCATGGAGATTAGCATTTTCGTTATGAATCCAAGAAAATTTCTTTGAGGCATTTCATCGAACAGGTTCCCTGCCTGAGTAAAACAACACTTGGCTATACAAAAAAAACAACCATTCTCACCATCGGCGAAACTCGAAGGAGGAGAAGAAGATGATAGAGTAACTTACCGGAAAGAGAAACAATAGCGACGGCGACGAGAGGAGAAGGAGAGAATCGGATCGGAGACGGCAAGACTGTGAAATGAGAGGACTTAAAATTAAAAAAGGCTTTTGCAGTAGGGTCCTATTTGAAAGTTAAAAAAATTTAGCGTCTGGTTTTATGCATATAGAAAACTTTAAGGATAGTTTCTGTAATTATCCAAAACTAAAATGACAAAATGGAAAAAGAATAAGATTGCTTTCATTGAGAGTTGAACTCAAGACCTCCCGCTTACTAAACGGGTGCTCTAACCAACTGAGCTATGAAAGCTTTGTTGTTACAAGCTGTTGTACAAATTAAATCAGGTTATTATACATAGGTTTTTTCTATAATTCATAAGGGGGACTTGTAGACTTGTAGTGATCCTATTCTATCTTCATTGGCTTGACGATGCTTAGTTTGAGTTTAAGCATATGTTCATTAAATATTTTTCATTCGAAAACGTATTTATGTCAATTATGTATGTAAAATTGTGGTCTACATAACGAAAATGATTTACTTCAATGATTAATTATGTATACACGTGAAATGAACAACCATATCATATAAGTAGCCAAAGACCCAATCCTATGAAAAGTATTGGGTACCTACATTGTCTTATTTATGGATAGGTTTAATTAACATGAGCCAAAAAGGGATAAAATTGTTAGACAGAGTATAAAAAAAAGTAATTGGATTTGATTAGTGTCTAACCAATTGTTGAAGGACAGTTAACCATGCAAATTTGAGACTATCCATAATTCAGTAACAATTAATAAACACCACCAAATAAGAACATCGCATTAAACCAAGGATAATTTGTGTTCCATTAGCTAAGAGTTTTACAGTTGTAACTTGTACATTTCACAAAAATAAACCATAACGAATACGACATATCACCCCTCTTCCCATCAGATATTGATAAACTTACCGATTTTCGACTTATGTATATGATTTCCAATGACAATACAAAGAAATCAGTTATTTTAGCCGTTTGCAGACAAATAGACATTAACACTGCTATTTTTTTTATTCAAATCGCATAGAAACATTGTATTGTGGAGTTTTTAATATTTCTACCAATGATCAAGTTGTGCTCTATATAATTCCTTATGCAACAACAACAAAAATCAAAGCATGTGTGATCCATATGAAGTTGTTTTCTTTCTTGGCAATATATAGAAACTATAGTTTATTGACCGTATAGAGTATATGAACACGGTGTGCTTCAAATTCAGATAGTAGATACCTCTGCATTTATTTCAAAGATGACATATACAAGAAAAATCTTTTGTTAAATCGGGAAAATATCAAAGCGAATCAAATTAGAACAAACCAATACGTTGCCAAGTTTGGTGATGATGACAAAAACATGGATGAGAGAACCAGAACCCCTTTTGACTTAGCAATTATTTATAAGAAAAAAATTGTGTGAAATAATCTAAACTTAAAGAGTTCTACTGTTTTTCAGGGCTAAAAATTTAGGTTTCATGAATTATAGTTATGGTTAAGGGCTTAGGATTTTGAATTTAGAATATGAAACTTATGTTTTAGACTATTTTGTCGATCAATGAAAATAAATATTTTTATTAGAAATGAAAAAGTTATGGTTTACAAAGCTAATTATAAACCTAATTCATGAAACCATGGCAAAAAAAGCAAAAACATGGAGATCATAATTCAAAAGCGGTTTTCAGTCCATCGCTTAACATAAGACAATGGCCATTATTGCCCTAATATTGCTATGAAACTAGGGATATTTTCATAACTCTCCGTTTTACATTTATCAATACGAAAGAAAAATCACAAAAATGAATCAAAGATTCTAAATATAGTAATACAACTGCTCTCTTTTTCATGAAAGACTATAGTAATGAGAAACTAACACACTTCACAACAAAAGCAGAAATCAAAGAAAATACCATTCAACCAAGTTATCATCTCTCATCCCAACCACTATTTTTCATTGGCCAAGGTCAAAGCCATATCAATAGTTTTATAGTATTTCATTATGACATTATCATATAACTTATTTATCCATTGTCATAAACCTCTTTTCCCATTATCATTACTTACACAACTTGAATTCTCATCAAATCTAACTTTGTAGATAATTAAATGGAAAGATTAGGGTTAAAAAAAAGTATAATTTAGAAGATTACACAACATCTATAGAATCTCTACAAGATCGTAGAATCACAGAAAATATATAAAAAGATAATAAAGAATGAAAGAGCAAAACCATTAAAAGAACGATTCACATAACCATTGTCACCATACATATAAAAATAACATTATTTATTGACTTAGCCGCAACATAAATGTAAAGGAAGGACACTTGCCATGTTCCAATTTCCAATGTCTCTCCTCTCTGACCCTCTTTGACCTTCGTCTTGTCTTTTCCCATTTCCCTCATGCATCTCTCTCTGTAAATGTTCAGAACAATAAAGAGAAGCTCTCTATAAAAAACCTTTATAGCCGATCCCAACAAAGCTCTTTATCTTCTGCATTTACTTCTTCTCCAACTCACCACATCAAACACATACACACACACGTATACATTTATATATATATATAGAGAGAGAGAGAGTTCCCATGCACCGTTCTTGACGACCAATCATCTTTCTTCAAAAAAAACGAAAAGACCAAAACATTTGTCTTAAATTCTCTATGTTTCCAACACCAGTCTCACTATATTAATCACCACAAGAAACTCGAAGAACCCTTCATTTCATTACTCTCACTAATCTATTGATTCCTAAAGAACAACAAAAAAATGCAGCAAAACTCTCTTCTTCTTGTTCTGTTTCTCCTCTGTTTTTCAATCCGGTCCGTTTTAGGTCAAACCAACGACGATCTCCAAACTCTTCTCGAGCTAAAGAAATCTTTTATCACAAACCCAAAAGAAGAAACCATTCTCAAAAACTGGAATTCTAAAGATCTCAATTTCTGCAACTGGACCGGCGTTACATGCGGTGGTGGTGGTTTCGTCGTTAGTTTAAATCTCTCCGGTTTAGGTTTAACCGGTTCAATCTCTCCTTTAATAGGCCGGTTTAATAATCTAAACCATCTCGATCTATCATCAAACCGTTTAGTGGGTCCCATCCCAACCACTCTCTCCAACCTCTCTTCTTCACTGGAATCGTTGCTTCTCTTCTCTAACCAACTCACTGGTCCAATAACGAGTCAACTCGGTTCTCTTTTAAACCTCAAGACTCTAAAACTCGGTGACAACAAACTCGTCGGAACTATCCCGGAGACGTTTGGGAATCTCGTTAATCTCGAGACACTCGCTTTGGCTTCGTGTAGACTAACCGGTTTAATACCGAGTCAACTCGGTCGACTCGTTCAGCTTCAGCGTTTGATTGTACAAGATAACAACTTCGAAGGACCGATTCCTAACGAGTTAGGTAACTGTACCAACCTCGTTCTGTTCACCGCGGCGTTGAATCGTCTAAACGGTTCTTTACCTTCGGAGCTGAGTCAACTCGTGAATCTCCAGATACTCAATTTAGGAAACAACAGTTTCTCCGGTGAGATACCGAGTCAACTTGGTGATTTACGTAATCTACAGTATCTTAACTTGGTTGGTAACAAGCTTCAAGGTTCGATTCCAAAGAGATTAACAGATTTAGTGAATCTTGCAACTCTTGATTTGTCTAATAGTGATCTCACAGGAGAAATACCTGAAGGATTCTGGTATATGAATCGTCTTGTTGAGTTGTTTTTATCGAAGAATCGTCTTAATGGTTCATTACCAAAGAGTTTATGTTCTAACAACACAAGCTTGAAGCAACTAGTTTTGTCTGAAACAGAAATTTCCGGCGAGATTCCGGCAGAGATAAGCAAATGTCAGTCATTACAAGTGGTTAATTTGTCGAACAATACGCTTATTACTGGTAAGATTCCGGATTCGTTTTTTGATCTCGTGGAGCTTAATGTTCTGGCTCTTCACAATAATAACTTGGAAGGTACGTTATCTCCGTTAATATCTAACCTAACGAATCTTCAAGAACTTGCTCTGTCTAATAATAACTTGGAAGGCAAGTTACCTAAAGAAATCGGATTATTAAGCAAATTGGAGGTTCTTTATCTGTATGAGAATCGGTTTTCGGGTGAAATACCGAGTGAGATTGGGAATTGCACGAATCTGAAGGCCGTTGATTTGTTCGGGAATCGTTTCAGTGGCGAGGTTCCTTCGACATTAGGAAGGTTAAAGGATCTTACTCTGCTTCACGTGAGAGAGAACGAGCTTAACGGTAACATTCCCGCCACTTTAGGTAACTGTAACCAACTGACGATTTTGGATTTAGCTGATAATCGATTCTCGGGTTCGATTCCTTCCTCGTTCGGGTTCTTAAAGGCGTTAGAACAGTTACATCTCTACAACAATTCTCTTCAGGGGAATCTTCCGGATTCACTTATCAATCTCAAGAATCTCACAAGGATCAATTTTTCGAGTAACAAGCTTAATGGTTCGATTAGTCCGTTGTGCGGTTCAAGCTCTTATCTCTCGTTTGATATCACGGATAACGGATTCGAAGGAGAGATACCTCTTGAGCTAGGGAAGTCTCTGAATCTTGATCGTTTACGGTTAGGGAAGAATCAGTTTACAGGGAAAATCCCTTGGACATTTGGGAAGATTCGGGAGCTTTCTTTATTGGATATCTCGAGCAATTCTCTGACAGGAGTCATACCGGTAGAGCTTGGTTTGTGCAAGAAGTTAACACATATTGATCTGAACAGTAACTTGCTTTCAGGGCTTATACCTACATGGCTTGGAGAGCTTCCGTTATTGGGAGAGATCAAGCTTTCTTCGAATAAGTTTATCGGGTCTCTTCCTATCAAGCTGTTCAACCTAACCAAGCTTCTTGTGTTATCTCTTGATGGTAATTCACTTAACGGTTCGATTCCAGAAGAGATTGGTAACTTGGAAGCTCTTACTGTACTTAACCTCGAGAAGAATCAGATTTCAGGTCATCTTCCTTCATCCATTGGGAAGTTAAGCAAGCTTTACGATCTTCGGTTATCGAGAAACACTTTAACAGGAGAAATCCCTGTTGAGATCGGACAGCTACAAGATCTTCAAAGTGCTTTAGATCTCAGCTACAACAACTTCACCGGAGATATACCTTCTACGATGTCGACGTTGCTTAAGCTTGAGTCTCTAGATCTGTCTCACAATCAGCTAGTAGGAGAAGTCCCCGGTCCAATCGGGGAAATGAAAAGCTTAGGGTACCTCAACCTCTCTTACAACAACCTCGAAGGCAAGTTAAAGAAACAGTTCACTAAATGGCAAGCGGATTCTTTCGTAGGCAATGCAGGTCTCTGTGGAAGCCCTCTTAGTCACTGCAACAAAGCGGGATCGAACAAGAAGCAACAACGTCTCAGTCCAAAAACCGTGGTTATAATCTCTGCGATTGCTTCATTAGCAGCTATTGCTTTGATGGTACTTGTAATCATCCTCTTCTACAAGCAAAATTTTGATCTTTTCAAGAAATCTCGAGGCGGAAACAGCAAGTACTCATCAAACTCTTCTTCGGCTTCTTCACAAGCTCCTTTCTTTAGAAATGGAGGTGCGAAGTCAGATATAAAGTGGGAGAACATTATGGAAGCTACACATTACTTAAACGAGGAGTTCATGGTTGGATCAGGAGGTTCAGGAAAAGTTTACAAAGCAGAGTTGGAGAACGGAGAGACCATTGCTGTGAAGAAGATTCTATGGAAAGATGATTTGATGTCAAACAAGAGCTTTAACAGAGAAGTGAAGACACTTGGAACAATCAGACATAGGCATTTGGTTAAGCTAATGGGCTACTGTAGCAGCAAAGCAGATGGCTTGAACCTGTTGATTTACGAGTTTATGGAGAATGGAAGTGTTTGGGATTGGCTGCACGCGAACGAGAAGAAGAAGAAGGAGGTTCTTGATTGGGAAACAAGATTGAAAATAGCAGTTGGTTTAGCTCAAGGAGTAGAGTATCTTCATCATGATTGTGTTCCTCCGATTGTTCACCGCGATATTAAATCGAGTAATGTGCTTCTTGATTCCAACATGGAAGCACATTTAGGTGATTTCGGACTTGCCAAGATCCTAACTGAGAGTAATGACACAAACACAGAATCAAATACTCTCTTTGCAGGCTCTTATGGCTACATTGCTCCAGGTATGTGTCTTTCTCGGGTTTCTTTAACATAGATTTCCACTTGTTAAAACTAATGTTTTTGCGTGTTTTTTCCGCAGAGTATGCTTACTCGTTGAAGGCAACTGAGAAGAGCGATGTTTATAGTATGGGGATAGTGCTGATGGAGATTGTGACTGGGAAAATGCCAACCGAGGTGTTTGGTGAAGAGATGGATATGGTTAGATGGGTAGAGACGGTTCTTGAGACGCCTACCGGTTCTGCAGCAAGAGAGAAGCTGATTGATTCAAAGCTTAAACCACTATTATCCTGCGAAGAAGAAGCAGCTTATCAGGTTCTTGAAATAGCAATTCAGTGTACTAAATCTTATCCTCAGGAGAGACCAACTTCAAGACAAGCTTGTGATTGTCTTCTTAATGTCTTCAACAATAGAGGTACCAATTACAGGGAGATGCAAACTAATTCAGAGAAATGATTATGGAGTTTCTTTTTTGCTTAAGAGTAGATTGTTGCATTGCTTAAGACATTTCTTAGTGTGTTTCTTGTTTATGTTATTTGCAAGACCTAAAAACATATTATTTTAGATTTTTATTGAATAATGTAATTTTATCTTATGTTGACTTTAAAATTTTATCTTTAACTGTATCTGCTACATGATAATAAACAAAAACAAAATTCTTAAATAACATAGAAATGAATCAAGGCTGACACATTTGTTTGAGACAACTCATTAACAAAATTAAGAATTAACCATTTGTTTTTATCTTGATTTAGAGATAAGAATTATTCGTAGATAACTATGGACATAGTCATTTAGTTCTTTAGCTTGTGTGCTATTTATAAAAACAGAACATTTCAGATAAAAGAATAGGTTACACACTACCTAGTTACAAAATCTTAAAATATTGTAATACATTAATATTATTATATTCCCTATAAATTGTACTTAGAATACAGAGATAAAGTCATAAGAATCAACTTCTTCTCTAGATATTATCCTTCTGATTCTGTATCTCCCTATCTGATAGTCCTCTGTTTTATTTTTTCTGTTTACAGTTTTATGAAAGTCAATTTCTATTATCTAAATCTCTAAAGACTTTCATAACAACTCTTGAAACAGAGGACTAAAGAAGAGCATAAAGGAAACATTTTCTTCTTCAAATCATTATTACTCTACTCTGTTCAGTTTTCCTTTGTCCTAATCAATTTTGTTCGTGCAAACACAATCATTTTTCGGATTATAGTTTTTTTTTCTCTTTCCTTTTCTTGAGTGTAACGAAACAGAGCAATTTTTTTTTTACTTTTTTGATAAAATGGCGTCTTTGGAAATGGTTTCGACACAAATGTTCGATTTTGTTCCAAGGAATCATAACAGGAAGAAAAAGGATCTCAAAGTTTTAGTTAGAGATCTTGAATTTATTGTGAATGATTCTGTAAGTAAGGAAGATGGGAAGAGCAAAACAGAGGTTCTTGAATGTTCTTCAATATCCTCTGTTTCTGAGACTAAGAAATCTTTACCGATTCCTGTTTCAACTTCTTCTCATCTAGAGACCAATTCCAGTACGTTTTATAAACCAGGTCAACCCGAGAACCCGTCAAGAAATGATAGCAACATGGGAGCTTCTTCTTTGGTTCAGATTTGGGAAGCTAGGTCACAACAATCAAGCCCGAGTAATTCGAGTCCCTTTTCTGAATCTCTCAGTGATGATTTGGACTGGTGTTCACAATCAGATAGGAGTTATGTTTCAAATTCTTGGGAGAAGGAAAGAGAGGCAAGAAATGGTCTTCCCTCGGTTACAGGTACCCCAAGGGTAAGAGGACGACAAGCATTTTTAGACATCTTGATGATGATTATGCGTGAACGCAAAAACGAACTGAAACGGCTTGCTTCATGCTGCGCGGTTTCCAAGTTTTCGCCTCGTGCAAGTGAGCGGCTTCGGGTAATTTTCTATGATCTTAAACTTGTAATATAATGCATTACACTCTAGAAGAGGCCTAAATAGTTACTGACTAACTACTTTGTTTTTGTTGTTTCTGTTGCTCTTTTAGTATATGTTTAGGACCAGATGTTTAGAAAAGTGCATCGCGATTCAAGCAAGACATCAGTCGAAATCAGCAAACCGGTATTCAAATAGATATAAGAATAATACGGGGAAGGTGAATAGCGCGGTAGAAACTAGAATTTCATCAAGCCCGGTATCTTCTCAAGAGAAGAAGGATTACAAAATGACCAAAGAAGCTACAAATAAGAATGTTTTGGAGGAAACAACGGAGGAAAGTTATCCGCGGATGACTCAGGAGGCGACTTATAAGCCGAAAATCGCCAAGATAGCTATATTAAGTGAAGATATAAGCAATAAGGATGGTTTAAGGAAACCTGAAACTGAGAGGAAAGTTATAGAAAAAGGAGAAAGTTCAAGAGGTACTATAGAGAAAGTTACGGTGAAGGAAAGTGTAGAGACGAAAAAGACTTCAATATTGAGTTTTGCGGAGAAAGTGAATATGTGGGACGCTAATGAGAGATCTTATAGGAGAAGAAATACCGAGAAAGCGGGAAAAGCTTCAAGAAGAGTCATTGTTGTTGAGGAGATTGTAGAAAGAAACAAAGAAACAAGAAAGAAAGAAGTAGTTAGTAGTTTTGAGGAAGGAAAATCCAGGGAGATTGAGGAATACAGAATCAATCCTCAAGAACTTACAACAATGGTCAGTTTTGATGAAAGAAAGGAAGAAGAAACTGCAAGTTATCGTAAAGAGGAAAAATCTCCACAAGGCGATGAAGAAACATCGAAAGTCGAAAAGCAAGAAACATTGTGTTTCATCCTTGAATCTCCAAGATTTCTAAATAGTTGGGAAGAAACGGAAATGGAAGATGAATACAGTGTAGAGAGTGAGTATTATGATTGGATTAGCGGTATATCGCAGCCACGGAGTTATTGGGACGGTCTTAGGAAGCAACGGGAGAAGGAAATTATGATGAACAAGGATCCAAAGAAAGATTATATGAGGGATATGATCAAGAAGTATGTGATATGATTCATTCTTTTTAAACATTAGCTTTAACTTCTTCTTTTTCTAATGTTTTAAGGATTTTATTGCTTGTGTAGAAAGACCGTTTCTACCTTCCTCGCAAGCGATTTTCGAGAAGAGATCGATAAAATGATCTCATGCGCGCAAAAAAAGATCCAAGTAGAAATCAATCCTGAAGAAGAAGATAGCGAGGAGTGGAATGTTGAGTGTTCAACAAGTTACCAAGAAAATCTAGAAGAGAATGAAACAGAGAAGATAGATCAGACTGTAACTATTAGTGATGGTTTCAGCCAATCATCTGTGAAGAGTACAAAGAGTTTTGAAGATCACGAAGCAGTGATTACATCTCAGTCAAATTCTTCAAACCCTAAGGATCTTGCAAATACCTCCTCCTATGTGAGTTTGTCTCTGTTTTCTTAGGTCAATAGGGTTACATGTTGCTGAAGTAACAGATTTATGTCCTACGCAGGAAACAGATGTGATATGTGATCTCAGGGAACAAATCAAACAGCTTCAAGGAGAAATGCTCGAACTAAAAAGCTTAGTTAAATCTTGCGTTGATTTTCAGAAATCGGTGAAATTAGAATCATTTTCTGGTGAGTAAACATTTAATATGAAATATCTCAAGTTCAATTTCAGATTCTTTGCAAAGAAATTGTTATGTCTGATTTGAGATGCATATAGACTCGGTTCTATATAAGGTAGTTTGTATGCTAGTAGAGCATAAATACCGATTGCGGTTGTAACGCAAACGCTGTAATAAAATAGCGGTTTCGATTTGCAGGTGTCTGAAATGTGGTCATGAGCTCTAGTGAAGTACTAAGAAATGTTCGATCTATATATAAATGTTGTTAGGCCATTTCTTGATTCTTAGGGTTCAAGACAGAAATGATATAGAAAATAACAATCCGATTATGTATGCTTAGTAAAGTTTGTTTTTTATGTGATAAACTTTTCATGTGTATATAAATAAGGATGTTTTGTAATCTATAATACATGTACAGTACATGGTTTAATTTGTATTGTGTAAATATGGTGTTTCTAATTGATGATTTATGTAATCAAAATTTATGTGTTTGCCAAAATCGTTGCAACAAAAAACATGAAAATGATTTAGTATCAAATAAATAAGGGACCCCTTTGTAACGACTAGAGATATAAATTGGTTAGAGACAATTTTTTTAGATTGCCCAACATTGGTTGGACATATCTCTTGAAGAGTTTCTTTCATCCTACTTAAGTACTAATGTATATATAAATATATGAAACAAATATAGCGCATAAATGTATATATATAGTTATATATTTTGTTTTTATATAATCCTGTGAAACAAAAAGAACTAAACTGTATACTCAAGTAGGAAATAACACCTATAATTATGTGTATATGCCGGACCATCTTTTACCATGTGAAAGTGGAGCATTCGAACATGATCTCGATTTTTGTTTAAATGCTTGAGAAACTTTTAATGCTCATATCATATTCTTTTCATCGTGAGATCACTATATATATGATCTAGGTTGTACGGAAGTTTCATTGGAAGACCGCTTCCCACTTCGAAACCAGAAATCGGAAACTCTCGGAATTTTTTGGAAGCTCTGTGGAATCGCGTTTCTGAAAAAATCAAGTTTAGAATCGTTTTGGAAGCTTCGATTCCATTTCGAAAGCGTTTTGGAAACTTCGATTCCGTTTTGGAAGCTCTATTTATTTATTTTGGAGGCGTTTACAAATAACATAATAAATAATTAAAATTTAGTTGTTTATTTTGGAATGTTTCTGGGTATAAAACAAAACATTTGTGCATGCTAATTTTTGTCGTTTATCTATAAATTAATCTCTCGTCCAACCAATGAGATGATAGAAATGATTGATTTGATTAGTTGAGTGGGACTATTTTGGAAGATTTAAATTTAGTGATTACAACATATAGTTTGAACCAAAATGAAGAGGTAGGTTTAGAGTTTCGATTTTGAATAATATTAATTTAAATTATTCATGTTAAGTTAAATAAAAATGTATTAAAATTGTTTTCTTTTTAACCATTTTAATATAGTATGACATGTTATATATTAATATATAGGTGTATATATGTGTATATATACGCTTCCAACACGTATCCTCTTCCTAATTTTTTTTAAAATAATCGCTTCTATGCTTCCGCTTCTACGTACCCGCTTCTGATTCCAGGCAACCTAGTGTATTATTGACAATTAATTTTGAACTAAGGAAATGGGCTTAATATTGAATTATCATTAAAAACACATGAAATAAAAGTGTTCTTATTCATAAACCAGACCATCCACATGATATGAAAGTGTTCATAGCATCTTTCTACAATATAGATTATAATTTGCAATCATATATATTGAGGAAAATACCATGAAATGAGTAAAGGTTGTTTGGCCGAAGAAAGGAAATGAGAAACTATATATTTAAAGCTCTTTCAAAATAGAGAAAATGAAAAGCTTTCTAAGAAATCTAGTTTTTTGTTAAATGTTAAATCAAGTCACAAAAATTATTTTATATGGTTTATATTCATTAACACATGGGATGTCTCCTCCTCGTGATTCCATTTAAAGAATCACATCCCATCTTTTTCATTTCCTTCTTTTTTTCCAACCTTTTTGTAATACTATCTTCTTATATAACATCAAAAATTTAATCTTACATTAAAATATATCATTTCATTAATAATTAAAGGATATTAAGAAGGATAAAAAAGAAGAAGTAAGAGTTGACGTTTTGAAGAGACTTTGGATGTCCGGTTGTCATCCTACAAAACACTTTAGCTTAATTACCTTTTTCTAGACCACTTAATTTCTTAATTATTCAATTAACTAATTTATGCATGTGATGTGTCTCGCTAATTTGTTCCAATAGTTCTGTTTTTCTTTTATAAAAAAAAAATTCGGACCAAAACATAGATTAAAGTTACAAAAAAGTTGGATATTGTATCTGAGTTTTGTTCAGATAATCAGTTTATTTAATAAATGTATGGATCATAATACAATTACCTAATTTTTTGGATATTCGTTTCGAGTTTATCCTTAAAAGCTTTTGATTATAAAATTTTGAAGGACCATATATGTAGATAAAGGCTTAAATGTAAGCTTTAGCTAGCTAAAAGATGAGATTCCACTAAAAGCTGGAAGCTGGTCCATTGTTACACAGCTTGAATCTTGGGACCAATTTCATATTTTTATTCTGATACCATTTTTATATTTCTATCATTTCGTATTATATTATATGAATCTCTTTTAAAAATGTTTTATGATATTGTCTAATTTGATTGGTTAATGAATAATGAGAAACGGCTCTTTAACTCGAGATCGTGGATATGATTTATAAATCTACTGGCAATTAGCTAAAGACTAAAGAGCCTCTTTTAAAAAAGTATGCCAATTTTTGAAAAATGAAGCTTACGATATAGAACTAAATATAGTTAGAGAATAATGTAATAAATAAGAAAAAGAAAATAAAAAGATTTGATTGTGAAGCAAATTGTCAAGCTGGATCTTAAATGAAAGGTCTCTCTCAAAATTAAAATAACACAGGCACTTGCTATATTAACAGTAGAGCAAAAGTAAGAGAAAGACACTTCTTTCTTCTCGCTGCCACATTGTGAATTGCCAAAACAATTTGTGAATTCCAAAATTTTAGAACATACAAAGATCAATAAGCGCAAAACCATAAAGGAATTTTAAGTTCGCAGACGACGAATTTGAAAGATAAAACTTTAGAATTAACGATAAATTAGAAAAATCTCAATTTTGAGAATAATTAATAAGATGTCAATGTTATATAGCTACGTCCAAAGAGTACTTAATCACTAAAACGAAACCCTAATACAAAAATGATCCAAAAATCAAATAAAATAAGATTGCCAAAAATATTAAAACGCTTATTTCAAGCCAGCCATATAATCAATAATTTCTCTTCATAATCAATGATATTACATTGGAACAATATTTATCAAATTATAAAACAAGAACCTACATGTAAAATTTATATTTAATGAGTAAAAAATAACATTGCAAAACGAAATCAACTTTCAGTGATCAGTATGTTAAAACTTAAGAGGTATATACATAACAAAAACCCACAAAGTCTAAAGAAATACTTCTAAATACCACAGAAATGTGTCATTAACTTCTTTCACGAAGTTAAGATAATATCAAGCAATTAGATATACACAAGAAGATTGAAAATAATATGAGATAAGGTAAGAAATAAAAACCAATGTGGTGTCATTGTCCTACAATGTGACCCCAATAACAGGCACTTCCCTAAGCCATAGGCTATTCTTGATGATTTGCATTATATATCTCACCCCACCATGTTCCTATAGGAACCTCACTTCTCTTTCACTCTAAACCCTAATTAATTAAAACCCTAATTAAAAACTCAAACACCTCATTAAACACAATTCAAGACTCTTGTCTCAAAAACCTTAATTAGTTTACATACAATACAATAAATATGAGTTGCCCACTAGCAATTATTAAATTTGATTCCTACCCTACACTTCATCATCTTTTGCCCACGTATAAAAACCCTTTTAGAGATCACACTTTTGTTTCATCCCATTATATCATCATCCTCCAAGAACACAAGTTAGCTAGAGAGATTAGAAAAAAATGTGTTCCTCAAAATCAAAGAACTTGACACAAGAAAACATTTCCCAAATCAATGGCCGGCCGGTTCTTCAACCGAAATCGAACCAAGTTCCAACATTAGACCGACGTAACTCACTCAAGAAATCTCCTCCTACTAAGGCTTTGATCCATCCCATTTCGTCAAAGATACCCTCACCAAGATCAATTTCTCTTAACTCTCCTCCATTGTCTCCCAATTCAAAACCCTTAAGAAAACCCGCCTCTGAGAGTCCCAAACCTGTGACTAAACCGGTCAAATTATTAGAGACCAATGATGGTGGTGGCTACAAAGAGGTTATGTCCATGCTGCTTGTTCAGAAGCAGCCTGGAAGTATAGCAGCTGCAAGAAGAGAAGAGGTTGCGATGAAACAAGAAGAGAGAAAGAAAAAAATCTCTCATTACGGTAGAATCAAATCCGTAAAATCAGACGAAAAGAGTTTAAATGTTGAGCAGGAGAAGAAGAAGAGGTGCAGTTTCATCACTACAAGTTCAGGTATGTACAAGTTCCTTAAAACCTTTACTTGTTTAACAAGAAAATATTTTCTTTTTTCTATTATGTCAACTTTTAATTAATGTATACACAATCTTAAATTTGTTTTACAGATCCAATATATGTTGCTTACCATGACAAGGAATGGGGAGTTCCTGTTCATGATGACAAGTAAATAAAAATATCTTCTTATTTTTAGTTAAACAAAGCCAATTTCTTAAGAAATGAAGCTAATTAAGATTACTGTTCAAATATTTCCTTAGGTTACTGTTTGAGCTTCTGGTGTTAACTGGAGCTCAGGTTGGATCGGATTGGACTTCGGTATTAAAGAGAAGAAACAGTTTTAGGTAAGAAATTTCGAGAAACCCACAAAAAGAATTTATTGGTGAAATTTTTTTGTCTAATTATGTAACCTTTGGTTTTACAGAGAGGCTTTCTTTGGTTTCGAAGCAGAGTTGGTGGCAGACTTCAATGAGAAGAAGATACAGTCTATAGTCAATAACTATGGCATTGGCCTTAGCCAAGTCCTTGCAATTGTTGACAACTCTAAACAAATTCTCAAGGTATATACATATTTTGGGATCAATAATCCGATTTATGGTTTAGTTTTTCCGGTTTTCAGCTTCATCATAAAACTATTTGTGATTCGGTTTATTTTTGGTTCGGTTAATGCAACTCCAGTTCAGTTTGGTTTGGTTTTTAGTTTATTTTCGGTCCGATTATAGTTAAAACAACAACAAAAATTTAAGCAAATAATGATTTACCTAATACTATAATTATGTGTGTAATATTTTTTGTTTTGTTTTACAGGCGAAAAGAGATTTCGGATCATTCAACCAATACATTTGGGGGTTTATGAAAAACAAACCAGTCACAACAAAATACACATCTTGCCAAAAGATTCCGGTTAAGACATCAAAATCAGAAACCATAAGCAAAGACATGGTTCGTCGTGGGTTTAGATTCGTTGGTCCGACCGTTATACATTCGTTAATGCAAGCAGCCGGTTTAACCAACGACCACTTGATCACTTGTCCTAGACATCTCGAGTGTACGGCCATTGCGGCTCTATAGGCAAAAGAGATTATTGTTCTTGTCACATTGGCTTTTTAATTTACGTAACTAAATAAAATATTTATGTGTTATGTTATTGTAGTACTATGTCTACCATGTGATATTTAGATTTAAGGTCCTAACTTTAGGTATTGATATTTGTACAAAAGGTTCTTCTTTTTGTGTGTGCGTGTGATTCTTCTTTGGATTTTAATATATCTATATGTGTGTTTTATTTTTTTTAAATATATTTTTGAGGTTAAATAGTTTGTGGGATATGGGGAATAATGTAAAGAGAGACAGAGCATGTGCTAAAGTTGGGAAGCAATGGTCATGTGTTAGATTATCAATGAACTTTTTTATATTTTATTCTCTTTTTTGGTTGATAAGAAATTATGTTTAGCTTCTGAGGTGGAAGAAAAATATGAAAAGAAGCTTTGTTAGACCCCATCTGGTACAAAAATTGATGCAATTCTAATTTCACATTATTTTTTCTATACCAAGTTATTTCATAAAGGAGCTTGAAATTCGATAAAGGAGCTCACACTACACCATTTGTAAATCATATTCTTCTTCCATACCATTTCAACAAATGATGAAAGTAAAGAAGAACTCTACAATTTTGACAAGGAACATACGGGACCTATCTTAAAAATATTACTATTGTATAGGGATAGTGTTTTAGAAAACATGATTTTGGTTCATGTATTAGATTAATTGTCCGCGTGGCTTAGTCCAGTCGTATATAAAATTTAGGAATGTGTTACAACAAAGACTTCGATTTTGGGCTTTTTTTTTTTTCAAATGGTTAGGTCTCTTACGGTTCTATTCCCATATATTAGTCAAAAAGTATTCCAAAATTCAGGACATACAAAGTGATGGTTTTCCGGAAAAAAATCCACTATGTAATACTCCGATGTTCTCTTACTAAAATTTTCCGGATCGGCCGATAGGATTTATTAAAAATAATTGTATTGTATTAGATTAATTGTTTTCTTTATTTGTCACAAGAAATTATTAAATTTTTGATTGTTGTGTTGATCATAGATTCATAGATATAAGAAAGGGAGGGTTGCGATAAATATTTTAAAACATGATTGACAAAAGTAAATCTAAACAAGATCGACTTGGATGAAAACAATGTCCAAATTGAATTATGGCATTACTTTAAAGAAAAAATCGAGTCGGAGGGGAGCAATGGAGCATGATGATACATAATTACGTATTTCATCATTAATATCCATAAAGTTAAGTTAAAATCATCATTATTAATCCTTCAAGATCTAATCAAGTTATGAATGTTTTTTCCTTTATTTATCGTATAGATATATTACACGTTCACATTGTGGTTTCTTTGTTCTTTATTGTGTAACTAATCATACTCCATCCTCAATCGTTCCAATTCAAAATCGCATAATTATGTTTAACTTTGTAGTAGTTATTTTATAAATTACATTTTTACGCTGCTCAAAGTCATATTGTACACATCTTAGAAAAATATATTCACATGAAATTTCATAATTTAATATAGTAAGAGTAATGGACTCAGGCCCATAACGGCTTTTAATGAAATTGTCAAGGCTTACTATTCATATGAGTCCACACGCATTATAACAAGGCTAGATCCTAAGCTACTAATCTTGAAAAACAATGGTCAACAACAAAACAGAGAATTATTTATTAGAAAATCCGAATTGATTGTACACTGCAAATTGACGTATTTTTATTGTTTTTATCATTGAAATGTAGTAATCTAACATTTAAAATATTTGTCCATAACTATATAAAGAAAGAGAGGAAATGGAAATGAGTTTTTCACAAAAACTAATGTTTGGACTTTTTTATTCATGTGATTAACTGTCGTCAGAAGTCCATAACATTTTCGTTTTGTTTTCTGTAGAATATATAAATATATTTATACTTTTATCTTTCAAATTTGCTTATTTTAAAATTATACGTAAAGGATAATGATGGGTCTTCGAGATTCTGAAACTGTAGGCTACTTTTTTCGACCGTTTGCTAAACTTCTAAGCCAAAAGTAAAATAAAAAGTTATAATAATCCAAAACGTTGGAGTTGGAGAGAATGATAATGTATATACATGGCAGGTCAAAAAGCTGCCACGTGTCGTATACATGTTAGTAGGTGATGACGTGTAATTTCATTTCATATGATATTTTTTTAATTTAACATTCACATTATTATTTTTGGCACAGAGAGGAAAGTCCCATGCGTCGGTAAAGGAAACAAAAAAGCAAGAGTCCTTTAAAAGTCTACTAATCGGTCAGACATTTTATTTTTCTAAATTTAATTATGAAAAAATCACAATTTCTGTTGTGTATATTACATTAGCTTCTATACAGAGAAGAAAAATCAGTCAAAATTTAACCAAAGAAGAAGAAATATAATAGTTTCATATGAATTAATTAATTTGATATTAAACTTTCACAATTGTAATCATAATTCGTAGGGGTGTGAGTTGAAAAGTGAGAAACTGGAGGGATGAATATGTAAATAGCGTAGCGGTGGGGCAAGAGAAAATGAAAAGACGACAAAATCTGTTAGGAAAAAGCTAAACCCTTTTTATTCTCTCAATCCAACTCATATTGGTTGCTAATAATTACTTTATAAATTCTTTTTTAATGAAATACATTACTTGCTGTTTAGCACATGTACAATTCCTCGATAATATTACAAAAGGCTCCACGAAAGAATTATATTTGGAGACTTTATTTAGAATTATTTATTTTAAAATACATAATTCTAAATAATTTAATTAATTATAAGACTGTAGAATACAAATAATCACTATTAAATCATTTTTATTTTGAATAAAGTTTCTTTATATATAGATATATGTTAGGAATACTAGTTAGAAATAAGAAATAATTGCAAAAAAGCAACTTTTAAAATATATTTCTACAAAATACAATTTAAAAGTTGTCCATTTTCAATCACTAAAATTTTAAACTTAAAAAAATTTGATTTTATAAAAACCTAAAAATTAAAAATCTTAACCCTAAAAATATAATAGTTAACTCAAATTTAAATAAAATATTATTCTTTTGAAATACCAATTTTTAAAAATAACATTTCTTAAAAGGTTTACTAGAAAAAACATATTTTCAGATTTCAATATTATTATCTTTTCTATTATTTTGGTAAGGTAATCGTTTTAACTTTTAATTTTTTTGACTATATATCACCATTATTTGATAACTTCATAATCATTAATCACCAAATAGATGTAAGTTAGTAGTAACTAGTATTTGACCTGTATTACGTACGAGTTAAGAATCACTTGAATGTTTTTTTAATTAAAAAATGTTAAAAGTTAAAATGGATAGTTATGGATGATAAAATTTAGGTTTCTTTATAGATTTTCTTTTTAAAAAATGATTTTCTATTTGTCGTTTTTTTTTTATTGCACAAGTGACTTGTGAATTAGTAGTAAAAGATATGAAAATCATAATCGAGAAAACAAAGAATTATAAAAAGCACTCTTCATTACTGTTAAATTCCCCAATCTCTCTCTCTCTCTCTGTCTTTCACTTTGTCTCTGCTTCGTACGAATTCGATTCATCTTCTTCATCTCTAGCTACTAGAATCAGAAGCAGAAAAAATCCAACAAAACAAAAAATGGCGAAAGAGAAAGACCAAAACACAAAAGAACACAAAAACCTCCTAATCTCTCTCTTATGTAATTTCTCCTCCGAGCTCAAGCTCATTTTAATGGCGTTCCTCGTTCTCTGCACTTTAGCCACTCTCCTTCCACTTATCCCTTCCTCCTTCTCCATCTCCGCCTCCGACCTCCGTTTCTGCATCTCTCGAATCTCCGCTTCCGATTCCGTCAATTCCACCACCTCCGTCGTCAAAAATCCGCCGGAATCAGACAACGCCGACACAAAACCGCCGTTAAACGACAAAACAGAACCACTTAACGGCGTTACTAAACGGACGTTTACTGGTTACGGCTGGGCAGCTTATAACTTCGTATTAATGAACGCTTACAGAGGCGGCGTTAACTCATTCGCCGTTATCGGTTTATCTTCTAAACCACTACACGTTTACTCACATCCATCATACCGATGCGAATGGATCCCATTAAACCAATCCGATAACCGGATTTTAACCAACGGTACAAAAATCTTAACCGATTGGGGTTACGGTCGTGTTTACACAACCGTCGTCGTGAACTGTACTTTTCCGGCGACGAAAATCATAAACCCTAAAAACTCCGGTGGTACTCTTCTCCTCCACGCAACCACCGGAGATTCAGATCGGAATCTCACCGATTCAATCCCAGTACTCACCGAATCTCAAAACTCAGTCGATTTTAGCCTCTATAAAGACGACTCAGATTCAGATTCAAAGTTCGATTATCTCTATTGTGGCTCTTCTTTATACGGGAACTTAAGTCCGCAACGAGTTAGGGAATGGATTGTTTACCATGTTAGATTCTTCGGTGAGAGATCTCATTTTGTGCTTCATGATGCAGGAGGGATTAGTGAGGAAGTTTTTGAGGTTTTAAAGCCATGGATTGAGTTAGGGAGAGTTAGTGTGAATGATATTAGAGATCAAGAAAGATTTGATGGGTATTATCATAATCAGTTTATGATTGTGAATGATTGTTTACATAGGTATAGGTTTATGGCTAAGTGGATTTTCTTCTTTGATGTTGATGAGTTTGTGTATGTTCCGGTCAAGGAGAGTATTGATTCTGTGATGGAATCTTTAAAGGAATATTCTCAGTTTACTATTGAACAAATGCCTATGAGTAGTCAGATTTGTTATTCCGGTGATGGTCCGGCCAGAACTTACAGGTAACAATTTTTAAGCATTTTAGAATCATAGATTTGGTTTTGGTTGCACACTTTTTTCATTAGTGTCTTTAATGGTGGTGGTCCATGTGGGTGTGAGTTGTTTTCAAAGATTCTTTAGCTTTCTAGATTTCTAAAACAACCAAAAGATTTTCTAGAATTTGATTGTTATGTGTTCTTGTATTTTGTTTGAATCAGTTCTTGTTTGTAATTGTGTCATCAAGGTAGTGACTAGTGAGAATTGTTTCATTGATTTCTAGCTTTTAGATTCCAAAATTAGTTAAATCTGATCCAAGTTTAGCTAGAAATTGGTGGGTATGTGTTCTTATCAACATAATACTAGTATTCAACTTAGTGGATGAATTACAGAATTGTTGTGATGTTGTAGGTTTTTTAGTCACGGTTTAGTGTTAAGTTGGATCATAGTTATTGGATGATTATTGATGTGATTGTGTTGTGTTTTTCAGGAAATGGGGATTTGAGAAATTGGCGTATAGAGATGTGAAGAAAGTACCACGACGGGACAGGAAATATGCGGTCCAACCACGTAACGTATTTGCGACTGGTGTTCACATGTCTCAGAATCTACTAGGGAAGACATACCACAAAGCAGAAGGAAAAATCCGCTACTTTCACTACCACGGTTCAATTTCGCAGCGCCGGGAGCCTTGCCGTCATCTTTTTAACGATACCCGCATTGTCTTTAATAACAATCCTTATGTTCTTGATACCACGATGCGCGATATTGGGCTTGCGGTTAAGACGTTTGAGATCAGGAAGATTGGAGATCGACTGCTTAGGACAAAGCAATGAAAACAAGAGCAGGAAATGGTTAAAATGATGTTTCGTTTTGTATTGTAACGTAAATCTTGAAAGTATTGTTAGGAAATGTAAACAATTTTTTTTATGGGTGTTTTAGTATTCTTTTATTGTAATATAAAATGGGTTCATATAAGAATCAATATAGATCATCATACAGCTCATATTCTTGGTATATAAGCATCTTTTCTATGGGCTTTTAATGCTTTATAATAAAAGTGACCTCTTTAATTATTGAAGCTAGTGATAGTAGCTGTGGTGTTCGATGGACCTTTGTCGTGTTAATTAACCAAAATTAACCATAAGATTCTACTTTTTATTCCTTATAATAGAGTCATAAATATGATTAATATACTCAAATACAGTATTGCAATGAAAGTAATCATGTCTATACAAATAGACCAAACAATAAAGTTTGTTTCCAATGAAATGAAAACACTAGTGTAGAGACCCCACTAAGAGGGCCATTCCAAGTTTCGTGGTTGTTAATTGTCGCAAATGCTGGAAAGTCTCTCATTGCCAAATGTTCGACAATCATACGAATTATTTCCAATCAACAAATCTCATAATAACGACAACAATTATTCATTAATCATTTTTCATTTCAATAATCCCAAGAGATTGCAAAAACACAAAAAACACAAGTGAAGGAACGTGTACCGACGTCTAGACATTTAATTTTTGTGCAGAAAACAAGACACGTAAAAACAAAGTCTAGCTCTAGCACATTCACGAAACCCTACCATTCATTCCCACATTAAATATCGATTCACATATGACATTTTATTACTAATTTTTTTTTTTTTTGCAAATGTTTGAAACTAGACATAACGAATTGTAATGGATGGGTTTTAAATCATTTAATATGTTTGAAGCTGTCGGAAACAACATTTAATAGAAGTAGCCGAAACTACATGATCTATGGAACTGTAATATTCTCTGCAAATCTACAGTTTCCATTTAAATCCATTCTATAAAAATGGTTTCCCTTAAGATAGATCATCTTCCACAAAAAAGCAACCAGCCACGATCTCAACGAGCTTCTATAAATTGGAATAAAAAGTTGTTTAAACAAACTAATTTCTTATGTTACAAAAAAATGTATTTCTTGTAATTAAACAAATACATTTTTTAAAAAACTCTCAGTAATGTGAGTGAAAAAAGTGAAACTAAATATAATTATCAAAGAACATTAGATAGTTATACTGCAGTTAAATCTCGATCATCATTCAAACGGCTTGAGCATCTAAGAAAGCATTAAAATTCTTGGTGGCTTCTAGCAACCGTGGTGAGATCGCCGGAGACGTCGGATAAGAAACGGGCGATGACGTGGAGAATCGAACGTGACGTAGCGAAGTCTCCATTGATCTTCTGTTGCTCGAACCAGAAACCTTTAAAACCCCTTTGATCTCTTTCTCAATAGGTTCCTTGTCGAACACAAAAGCCGTAGACACCGGATCGTCCTGGTCATTTTCACCAGAACCGCTTTTGATTAGCTCGGACGGTAAGTCAAAGTGACCACCTCCTTCATCTCCTGTGGAGTCCGAAGTGTATGAGCCGCAATCGAATTTCTCCATCGAAGCTCGAGCTGAGATCACTGTGGTTGTTGTGGTGGTCTCTCTGACGGAGACAGTTCTTGAAACGGTAACTGATGATGATGCTGATGATGTCGTGGTGGTGGTTTGTGTGAAGGAAGAAGAATCGTCTTTTCGTAATGATCTGACCGGTTTCCCTTTACCGAAACCTGGAAGGTATAGACAAAGAGCGTTGCATTTGAATCCGTCTTCTAATGTATTGTTATTGTTGATGCTTTTGCTCGATTCGGTTTTGATCAAGAAAGAGTTTCCGTTTCCGCTGCTCTTAGGAGAGAGTCTCTTGCTAGTAGCTACACAAGAGTTGCTTCTTCTGAATGACGCGGAAGATGAAGACGAGTATTGTTCCTTGCCTTTGAGCGCCCGCATCAGACCGGAAGATGAGTCTTGTTCCTTGCCTTTGAGCGCCCGCATCAGACCGGAAGACGGAGACGAGTCTTGTTCCTTGCCTTTGAACGCCCGCATCAGACCTGAAGACGGGTCTTGTTCCTTGCTTTTGAACGCCCGCATCAGACCAGAAGACGAGTCTTGTTCCTTGCCTTTGAACGCCCGCATCAGACCAGAAGACGAGTCTTGTTCCTTGCCTTTGAACGCCCGCATCAGACCGGAAGACGAGTCTTGTTCCTTGCCTTTGGGCGCCCGCATCAGACCGGAAGATGGAGACGAGTCTTGTTCCTTGCCTTTGAACGCCCGCATCAGACCAGAAGACGAGTCATGTTCCTTGCCTTTGAACGCCCGCATCAGACCCGAAGACGAGTCTTGTTCCTTGCCTTTGAATGCCCGCATCAGACCCGAAGATGAGTCTTGTTCCTTTCCTTTCAGTGTCCGCATCAGACCCGAAGATGAAGACGAGTCTTGTTCCTTGCGTTTGAGGGCCCGCATAAGACCCGAAGATGAGTCTTGATCTTTGCTTTTGAGCGCCCGTAGCAGACCTGAAGACGAGTCTTGTTCCCTGCCTTTGAGCGCCCGCATCAGACCCGAACGTTGTTTAGGAGAAGTAGCGGCTGAGTTTGGGAGGCTACGGCTAGACTTAGTCCGCACTGGCTGCAACGGAAGTGGCATAGGTGCATCTATGTCTCTAGGTGGTGACATCGCAGGTAACAGAACCATATCGAAGCTATCATTCCTTCTCAAGGACGGTGACATAGTCAATGACTTGATTGATATCGGGTCCATCGATATATCTCTCTCAGATTGAATCATACTCGCTTGCTTGACTAGAATCTTCTTCTTCGGCTCGTCTCTCCCTAGAACTTGCCAATCCCCATGAGTACTCTCGTCTCTGAAGCTAATCATTGGCATAAGAACTGCAGCAGCCATTGCCTTATCTCCACCCTGAAATGTCGATTAGAAAGAAGATAAAAATGACAATGGCTAGGTCTTATGGCTAAAGAGACGGATACTTATACTGTTATACAGAGAGTAAAGCATGGACTGCACGTTTTGTGTCTAATGGAGTCTACACTTAGTCATGATTCGCACGTCCAGCTAATTTTTTGTTACCTGTGTATTAGTCTCAGCCAAAGGTTATTGACTTAATTACTATAAACATAAACAAATCATAATAAGTTCAATTTAATAACCATCGTTGACATGAGACCATGCCCAAGATTGAGACAAGATCTGATCAAGATAGATATGCTTGCACGAACCACACTTATTATAATATTACCAAAGGGTTTGGAGAAGTTGTACCTGAGTTTGTGCAGGTCACAAGCCGATGATTAAGGAAGAAGATGATTAAATATTTGAATTTTTTTATTTCATGTTCTCAGGTTACAAAACAATAACATCCATGGTGGTGGTGGGGTGTGTAAAAACTAAATGATTTTGTGACTCTACTGAAGGGAATTGTAAAACAAGATTAACACAACCGAAATACCGATGATAACTGGAAAAGACGAGACTAAGTACAACGCTCCATAACCCTGGAAAAGATTAAGAACAGAGACGAGAGAAATATCAATCAGATCCCAAGGTTTTGAATAAAAAACACTGCAAATGTTGGAAGGAAGAGTAATAATTTCACGGTAAAAACCGCAATTCTGTGAAAGTGTTAAGAGAGATTTGGGAACAAACCATGGTTTTCTTTACTACTCCAGTGTCATCTTCGACATCAACTTCTTCAATTGCAGCAGCTGAATCCCAGTCTACCTTGAGTCTCTTGGCTGCTTCTTTTGGATCTATTCCGGTGTCTGTGGATTTAGCGTACAATGATTTTCCTCGCTGCTTCTTTGAAACCTCAACCTTATCAAATAAAATAAGATAAGAGTTACGATATCTCTATAAGATTAGGCTTTGAATCAGAGTTCTGCTCAGCTAACTAACTAAATGTATATTATCCGTCACGAAAATTATACAAACAAAAAGGGATATCTACTAGCATTGATAGCAACCACCACCATCAGATAAAACTAAATACAATCCATTACGGCTTTCTGTGTTTCTTGAAAGCTATCATCATGCATAGTTAATTGCATGTACTATATTTCTGATTTTCTTGCAGAAGATATATTGATAAATTTAATGCACTTCTCTGTATGATTCCTATGGAAGTCTCATGAAATTTAGTCTTGTACCAGCTTTAATAAGCTTATAGCAGTTGTTCACTGTTGAGTTTGAATTCAAGCGAAACGGTGGTAGTTTCCCTAAACCGATGGGCAGATATAGCAAAAACAACTGTGGGATTTAAAGAAGTACCTCTAAATTTGGCCAACGGATCATTTCCTCATACAGCATCTGGAGAGTGAGACGATCTTTAGGAATTTTCCCATCATTTACCTGTGAGAAGACATCAATACATTTTTAGAGATCTTCATACTAATCCCAAAAGTAGACTACACTTTGTCCACCAATTTGTCACTTGGTCACTACTTGTAACTACACAAAGCAAACTGCTTAACTTCTTGTTGTGAGTGATATCACGATGGATAATAGATTTTCTATTACAATTTTGCACACTAAACTTAGATGTTAGATAGGCCAAAGCAACGTTACGCTGAAACCAGAAATGATACATATTAAGCATGTATGTGATCACTCAAGAAAGGTTAGTTGAGCAGGGCTTTCCACGTAACTGCTGTAATTAGCTATTCATCTGCATTTGTGTACAAGTGTACAACACAAAAAAATCACACTCCACTTACAGTCACCAACGAAACTGACTGCTTCACAATAGCGTTCTATGCACAATCCTAGAACTAAGCCACTTACGAGTTTGCGGAAAACTGATATCTAGCAGGGCACATGTCGCACAATTCACTAAATATTATCTTTAGGTACATGTTTGAGGAAGGATTCTATTTCACTTGTGGTAAACTAGACTCAAGAAAGAATAACATCAAGTGTATCTTAAGACTCAATCAAATACAGAAAAGATTACCTGCTCCAAAGCTTCAGCTAAGTCTTCTCTACTCGGAGCATCTTCCTCTTCTATTCCAAGCAACCTCCTTTTCTCCAATTCCCTTGGATCCTCAATCATGATAGTCAACTTCACCTATGATTCCAAAACACATACAACAAATCTCTAAACTCAATATCTCAGAGAACCAAAACTTGCAGCTTTGTGATGAGCTTACCTCACTGAACAACATGTCTCTGTTCCTCCTAAGAAGCTCCAAAACCTAAAATCAAATCCAAGATACAAAACTCTTGAGAACAATTTAATAAAACATATACTTATAATCTAAACTTGTAAGCAACACAACAAACCCGTTTAATCTCATTGACGTATTTAAGATCTTCAGGATCAACTTCTCCATCTTCTTCTTCTTCTTCATCATCTCTACTTTGTTTCTCCTTCTCTTGTTGCTCTAACGTTAACGGAACCGGGACTCGAATCTCCGTCGCGTCTCCTTTCTCCTGCTGAACTATCACACTCCGATTACTCCTCTTCCCATACCTTCCTTCACTGGAAATTCCTCTACTCCGGTAAATTACAACCGGAGACGGCGAACAAACACCGTAATTCCGTTTGCCGGAAGATAAACACCGTAACTGTAACTGTAACTGAAACATCTGCGTCGCAGTCGCAGTCGCAGTCGCCGCCATTTCTATTAGTATACTTTAAGTCTCTAACAATAACAAATTTCTCCTATACAATTCAAAGATTCTGCATCTCTGAAGATTGAAATCACCAAACGAAGAAGACGATTCAAACTCACAATTAAAACGTTAAATCTCGATTTTTTGTTTAATTTACTTTTCTTTTCTGAGAAAATAAAATTCGAAGTTGCAATTAAATTTGGAGGATAATATGAGTGGATAGTGTCGTAGATTTGCAACTTGGATAATATTCCTTTCAACTAAAAATAAAATATTAATTTAAAGCCTTTTAGTGTACTATTCAGAAAAAGTTTAATAAGGCCCAACTTTTAGGCCCAATTATCATATGGCTTATCCTTTTTGGCGGGAAAATGTTAGATGGACCCGGTTAGTTTCCCGCCACAACAACACTGAACATTTCTTTACCCAGTGAGAAGAGAACCACTTTGCCTCCTTTAAGCTTCGTGTTCAAAACAAATTTAGGGTTTTTATTTTCCCGGAAAATTTTGGAAGGTAGATTTTTGTTTCCAGTGAAGGAGGATTTGAAAAAATGGAGGCTTTTGGTGGGTTTGTAATGGACGAACAAGCGATTCAAGTAGAGAATGTCTTCTTAGAGTTCCTTAAAAGGTTTGTGTTTTCTGGGTTTTCTATTTTCTCGGAAAATTTCTTCACTTTTTTGGGTCTAATCTCAATTTTGCTTTCAGTTTTCGATTAGATGCGAATAAGCCAGAGCTGTATTACGAAGCAGAGATTGAAGCAATTCGAGGTGGTGAATCAACGATGATGTACATTGATTTCTCACATGTTATGGGTTTTAATGACGCTCTTCAAAAAGCAATCGCTGATGAGTATTTAAGGTTTGGGTTTTATTTTTCTCTACTCGAAGGAATTTTATCTAAAACCCTAGTTTTTGGGTTTTTTGATTTTTGTGTTTGGAATTTTTGGTTAGGTTTGAGCCGTATTTGAGGAATGCTTGTAAGAGATTTGTGATTGAAGTGAATCCTTCTTTCATTTCTGATGAGACTCCGAATAAAGATATCAATGTTTCTTTCTATAATCTTCCTTTTACAAAGAGGTAATATTGCTAATGACTAGACTCATGTTTATGAATATGTAGTGTATGTGTGGTTTGTTTGTGATAATGAGTGTGTTATTGATTTTTCTAGGTTGAGAGAGCTGACTACTGCTGAGATTGGGAAGTTAGTGTCGGTGACTGGTGTGGTTACTCGAACTAGTGAAGTGAGACCTGAGCTTCTTTATGGGACGTTTAAGTGTTTAGATTGTGGTAATGTTATCAAGAATGTTGAACAGCAGTTTAAGTACACACAGGTAGTTGTTGCTTTGGTTTTGGTTTTTGTTTAATACTCTGTAGGAAGTGTTGGTTTGTTTAATGATTGATGGTGTTGATGCAGCCTACGATCTGTGTGAGTCCAACTTGTTTGAACAGAGCAAGATGGGCATTGCTTAGACAAGAGAGTAAGTTTGCGGATTGGCAAAGAGTTAGAATGCAGGAGACTTCTAAAGAGATACCTGCAGGTTCTTTGCCACGGTCTTTGGATGTCATACTGCGTCATGAGATTGTTGAACAGGCCAGAGCGGGTGACACGTAAGTTTGCTAATGTGCCAGTTCTCTAAGCTATTTCCCTGTCTTTATAAGATTCAAGAGTTGCATTCATTTTCCTTTTGGGTTTGTCCTCACAGGGTTATCTTTACGGGAACAGTAGTTGTTATACCTGATATATCAGCACTGGCTGCACCTGGAGAGAGAGCAGAGTGCCGTCGAGACTCATCACAACAGAAAAGCTCCACCGTTGGGCATGAAGGTGTTAAAGGTCTCAAGGCTCTGGGAGTTAGAGATCTTTCGTATCGGCTTGCTTTCATTGCAAACTCAGTGCAGGTTTGTCAACTATAATACTGTAACTGTCAAATCAAAACTTGTGTGCAATGTGTTGATCAATCTCAATGTTTATATTTTCCAGATTGCTGACGGTAGTAGAAACACTGACATGAGGAACCGCCAAAATGATTCTAACGAAGATGATCAGCAGCAGTTCACGGTGAGGCTTAGAATACATTACCAAAAGGAATTGAGACAGTTATTAGATCCCATATAGCTCTTTTAGGTGACCTCGAACATACTTACGATATATATAACTAACAAAACTGTTGTTTATACTCTGCAGGCAGAAGAGTTAGATGAAATTCAGCAGATGAGAAATACTCCTGATTACTTCAATAAGCTAGTTGGAAGCATGGCCCCAACCGTTTTTGGTCATCAAGACATCAAGCGTGCGGTTCTACTTATGCTCTTAGGTGGTGTGCACAAGACCACCCATGAGGGCATCAATCTTAGAGGAGACATCAATGTTTGTATAGTTGGGGATCCCAGCTGTGCTAAATCCCAATTCCTCAAGTACTGATTCTCATTAAAAATCAAAGCTTTCTGTTATTTTATTCTTCTTCTTCTGAAACCTGAGCCCTCAGTCTTGGTTTGTTATTTGCAGGTATACCGCAAGCATAGTTCCAAGATCTGTGTATACATCTGGGAAGTCCTCTTCTGCAGCTGGTTTGACTGCAACTGTGGCTAAAGAACCGGAAACTGGTGAATTCTGCATTGAGGTAATAATTGAATTGATGAATAATTCCTTGCAACAAAACTTTCGAGTGACCAATCGCTTTGAAGAATGCTAGCCTTATATCATAAATGTGATTTCTATGCTCTTGTTCATGAATGCTATCTGACTGTTTAACAGGCTGGTGCTTTAATGCTTGCTGACAATGGAATATGTTGCATTGACGAGTTTGACAAGATGGATATCAAAGATCAGGTAAGAGATCATCATTGGTTATTATAGAAAATCGAGTTTCCTAGACCGTGGCTAACGGAAATTTACTGTTATATTTGGGCTAAAAGGTTGCTATTCACGAAGCAATGGAGCAGCAAACAATAAGCATTACAAAAGCTGGGATACAAGCAACCTTGAATGCCAGGACATCAATCCTTGCGGCAGCTAATCCTGTTGGTGGGCGATATGATAAATCTAAACCACTTAAGGTGAGGTTATTTTCTAAGATGAATTTCACTCGGATCGCAATTTATATTTTTATATTTGTTTAAGAACTTTCATGATGGGTTTTTGATTACTAATTGTGGTCTGGGCATGGTGTTTTCAGTATAACGTTAACCTTCCACCAGCCATTCTCTCGAGGTTTGATCTTGTGTACGTTATGATTGACGACCCTGATGAGGTAACAGATTACCACATTGCTCATCACATCGTACGAGTTCACCAGAAGCATGAAGCAGCGCTTTCTCCTGAATTTACTACTGTACAACTCAAGCGCTACATTGCATATGCAAAAACCTTAAAGCCAAAGGTTGTGGACTAACCCAAAAATAGTTTTGATTGCATAAGGCTCTTCTGCTGGAAATTCTAACCTCTTTTGGTCTCCTCATTTATGTTGCAGCTAAGTCCTGAGGCAAGAAAGCTATTGGTCGAGTCTTATGTTGCCCTACGTAGAGGTGATACAACTCCTGGCACAAGAGTCGCATATCGAATGACAGTTAGGCAGTTGGAGGCACTGATCAGGCTCTCAGAAGCAATTGCTAGGAGTCATTTGGAAATTCTGGTGATTATCCTTAACCATTATCTCGTCTCTTTCTTTCTTTTTGAACCAGTCATATATTTGCGTAATCTGAGAAACTTTTTGTCTCAAGGTTAAACCAAGTCATGTTCTTTTAGCTGTCAGACTTTTGAAGACTTCAGTCATCAGGTAGCTCTCTCAAACCTCTTTTTCTTTATTTCGTTGACTTCTCCTAAGATCCGATAGTAAATAACTATATTGTTTCTCTTATCCAGTGTTGAGTCGGGTGACATCGATCTTTCTGAGTACCAAGATGCTAATGACAACATGGACGGCACAGATGACGCTGAAAATCCCGCTAATGGAGATGAGGATCACCAGAATGGAGAAGCCGAGCCAGCTTCTGCAACTGCAGGTACATGCACTGTTCATGCTCATTTTTTCTCTCGACTCCTTTAAGTTTTATACCAAGGGACCATAACAAAAACATCATGATGTAGCAACAGATGATGGAGCAGCAGCAGCTTCGAAGCTGGTGATTAGCGAGGAAGAGTACGATAGAATCACACAGGCCTTGGTCATTCGCCTTAGACAACACGAAGAAACTGTTACAAAAGACAGTAAGCAACATCACCCTGCTCCTTGTTATTCATCTCCCTCTTAAATTATTGAAACCGATAAATTATACAACTGAGTTGCTCTTTTTGTTTGTTTAGGTTCTGAATTGCCTGGAATAAGACAGAAGGAACTGATTCGATGGTACATCGACCAACAGAACGAGAAAAAGAAATACAGTTCGCAAGAGCAAGTCAAACTTGATATCAAGAAACTAAGAGCTATCATTGAGGTAAAAATCCAAACCAATTCTATAAGTTAAGATCATTTCAAATAATATTTCTGTCTAACATCACAACCTATGTATTGAACAGAGTTTGGTATGTAAAGAAGGTCATCTTATAGTGTTAGCCAACGAGCAAGAAGCCTCGGAAGCAGAAGAAACAAAGAAAAAATCTTCACAAAGAGACGAGAGGATCTTGGCGGTTGCTCCGAACTATGTCGTCGAGTGATCTTATTGATTGTAAGATACATTTGTAGTGCCAGATAGAAGCAAAACCTTATGTTATATCATTTGGTACTAATTTTATTGGATATTAGTTCTATTTTTACCCATATAGTCAACATTTTATCGAACTAAAAACAACACATAACAAGGGTACTATTCTAGTATGTATTTAAATCTAGCATAATGGTCGTTGTTCAGACATATTATCTAAATTTTCTTATAATTTATTTTGAAAAAATTGTATATAAGAGAATTTGTTTGCTGTTCGCAATGTCAGTATGTCACCATAAACATAAATTTTATTTACTAAAATTAAATAAATTTTATTTACTAAAATTAGATGTTTAAATTTAACTTAATTTTCATAGCCATTTCGAAAAATTAAATCAATTTGTTGGATTTTCTTCTGAAATTCTTTTTGCCACTTATCCTTCCTAATTAAGGTGAGATCATTATACAGAGCGATCAGCATTTTCATTGTAATAACCTTAACTTTTCCATTAAAGCGATTCCACTTGCACCGTCAATGAATGGCCAAAAAAGTCATATTTGTTTCTTTTTTGTACCTACTTAGTAGAAGTCAACCCATCTTCTAAAAAAATGCATCTACGAAAAGCGAAAGACAATAACCATCCATGTGAACCAATAACATTCCACGCTCGTCTAGTTCGGCTGGCTAATACTTGCAATGCACCGAGCTAACGGAATCTTGTGTCCATCCTAAGCTAAAGCACTTCTAGTTGCGCCACAAATAAGTGGCAAAAAAAGAGTCTCATTTCGTTTGATTATTGGACCATTATCTTAACAAGTTGTGTCTACGAAATCCCATTATACAACCCACTAGACCCACTAAACCCTAGCAAAGATTCCACATAACACAAAATCAGCATATTCAAACTAATAACCAGAAAATATCCTTTGCTTTATCTTGAAGACTATATACAATCGGGGAGGAGAACAGCATCACATATCACAACAACAAACACGAGAGTGAGAGAAGAAAAAGGGTTAGGACATAAAATATTTGTTTTATTCTCGGGTTTACTATTTTTACTGGTGTGAACATTTTGGTTCGGGGTTTGAGTGTGAGAATATTGTTAGTGTACATTCTCGGTTTCTCTAGATATTTTCTCAAATATATTTAGCTGCGAGTTAAAGCGTATTTCTGTAAACCAATACTACACTTTTGTGGAACGTAAACAATTAGAGGTTTAGAAAGTTAACAAAGAAAGATGGCAAAGAAGGCTTTATCGAATTTGGGAATTGTGTTCTTGTTTCTAGTTGTTATTTTGGTTCCATGCTCTATCGACCGTGCTCTGGCTTCTCCACAAGAATTACTTCCATTACCCGGTTAGTGTTTGCTAGCATATATCCCAATAATTTTTCAGAAATCCACAACAATCATTTATATTAAAATATGATCTTCCAGTCTCCTATTAAGAGTTTCTACCATTTATGAAACCAATTAATTTGTTTAGAATGTCCAATCTAGTAACGTTTTGTTATTTGATTTTCAGATTTTCTTACAGTACATATAAATGCAAAAGAGGCCGAATATTATTCATTTTGGTTAGATACATTTACAATTCTTGTTTCTTAAAGCAAAATATACATAAAACTGAAAGAATATTTGATAAAAAGTATTCATGATCAATTTTGAAAAATGTTTTCTTTAAGTGTTCTAATCATTCAGTTCGGTTTGGTTTAGCTAATATGATGTAGGGTCCGATTGGTAATACAATGCATTTTTGTAATAGTACAAGTAGCTGTATAAAGATGATATAATACAATTGAATGTTGTACAAATAATGATTAGAGATGATGGTACAATAAAAAACACAATGCTATTATTTTGTATAGTGTTATTTTACTGGTTGATTACACAAAAGATAGTATACATTTGTAATGTAACGGTACAACACTATAAACGTTACCATTCAAACTTTCAAAGCAGTAATTGGATTATGCTCATCCTTTTGTGTTAGATATGATAAGCTTATTCCAGTTAACATAAATGCTTAATATATAAGTTACCTTTTTTTATTCCTTCCTGAAAGTTATATTTAGGAGTTGTGATAAAGACAATAATTGTTGGTCTTTAAATATAAAATCATATAGGGTGGAGAAGAAAGCTGATATCAGCATGGTCATCAAACAGTCAACGAACTATTAGTAGAATATTTGTTCCTACACCGGACCCGCCTTTAACACCACCACCGGCAATTTCTACGAAACGTATAAAATATGTTTAATAAACAGTAACAAACATATATAGAAAATGATGTAATATTAACTTTTCTGTTGAAAGATGCTGTAATATTTGCAATATTTAATGTAATTTGTTTTTCTCTCTTGAAAGATGATGTAATATATATATGAGCATTCGATAACGTCGTAACGTACAAAGAGCTATGCATGTATATTCACTAGTAGTTAATATATATATTAATATATTAACTCACCGAGCCAGTGATGGTCACAGTGAGGAAGTGATCGCCCCATTGAGAGGGTAGCAATTTCGTAAAATCAAAACCAATTTCATGATCAAGATTTCTTCCTGCTTCCATATGTGTATATATATTCAAGAATGAAAGACAGAGATGTTGTGGTGGGACCGTGGGAAGAACAATTTATAGGCCAAGAAAACACTAAAATCCTAATTGTATTAGAGCATCCACGACCATGTTAATTTTGCAATAAAATATTGTTAATTTTGACATGTAACTAAAATAATTTAAACCCAATTCATACTCAGCCCAATATTTTTATTGCTTTTTAATAGGTTGAGACCACACAAAAAATCATATGGTAACGAAGAGCATCCACAACCAAGAGCTTGATGTGGATCTCATCCAATTTAATAATAATTAATTTAAATATTAATTTAATGATTAAGACTCATTAAAAGATTTGTATTTTTTTGTTGTTTAATCATGATACTCAGGTATCCAAAGAATAAAAAAATAATATATAATTTTCCAAAAAATGAAATGAAAGAAAATTAAATTAACATATATGAATTCTATTTTTTTTTTAAAACTTACATTTATTAAGTTTCAAATATTTCTAAACGCATATTAAATTCCGTAAAAATAAAGTAAAACATAAAATCGCTTAAAGTTATAAATAGAAAGCATAAATAACTCGGCTCTAGTATCCAAGTGCGCCAAATTTGTTCCAAACATGCTCAACCAAGTCTGCTTTCAATTGTTGATGCATTTGTTTCTCACGAATTCGAGCTCAATTGGCCATCATATTGTTCACATTTGTAGGTGTTGTAGAATAGAACGTTTAGTCCACTTGTGAAGTCCCGTTTCTTTCTATTTCTACGAATGATTCATTTGTCTTGGTCTCGTTCGTCTTCTACTATCATATTGTGTAATATGATAGATGCTTTCATTATCTTACCAGTTTTAACTTTATCCCAACAAAGAGCTGGATTTCTGACAATTGCAAATCGAGCTTGGAGGACTCCAAAAGCACGCTCGACATCTTTTCTGGCACATTCTTGACGTTCAGCAAATAATGAAGCTTTAGGACCTTGTGGCAGAGAAATTGATTGGATGAAAGTTGCCCATTTAGGATATATACCATATGTGAGATAGTAAGCCATATCGTACTGGCGTCCATTGACAAAGTAACTAACATTTGGAGCTCGACCTTCTAATATATCATCAAAAACGGGTGACCGGTCAAGAACATTAAGATCGTTACAAGTACCTGGAGCTCCAAAAAATGCATGCCAAATCCATAGATCTTGTGAAGCCACTGCCTCTAAGACGATTGTTGGTTTTCCATGTCCACGTGAATACTGTCCTGCCCAAGCCGTCGGACAATTCTTTCACTCCCAATGCATACAATCAATGCTTCATATCATACCAGGAAATCCCCGAGACTCTCCAAGATCAAGTAATTGTTGGAGATCATATGGTGTAGGCCTTCTCAGGTACTCGTCTCCGAATAACTGTATAATTGCATCCACAAAATGTTCTAAACATTTAATTATAGTGGTTTCACCGAGGCGGAGGTATATATCCATCGCATCAACTGCAAGACATATGCCATCTTCCGAATTGCGGCTGTACATTTTACGACGGCATATATGCTCCATCTTCCGGTAGCGTCTAGTCTCCGTTGAAAGAATGGTACAACGTTGGCGAGTCTGTCAACAATTCACAAGAACAATGGCTTGTGCATTCGAAAACGTCGGTGAAATATATGTGGAGGATAAACAGGCTGCTCGCTAAAATAATCATTCCATAGTCGATCGTTTCCTGCCTCGCGTCCTCTTTCAATAACTACGCGTTTTTTCTTGCTTTTTTTCTTCGGTTCACTGTGAGTGCAATGATCAATACATTCTTCAAGACTCGTTTGAAAAAAATGATCGAAAGTTTCGTCTAAGTGTTCCTCGAAATTTTCATAAAAACTAGAAGTAAAGGAGTGAGGATGAAAATCGAAAGACATGTTTTTGATTAAAAAAAAATGTTTAAGTGATTTAAAGATGTAGAAGTAGAAGTTGCATCTTGTTTGTGAGAATTATTGAGAAAAGATGTAGAAGTGATTTAAGGATGAAGAGAAATATTGAGTAAAAATGCATACATATATATAGACAATTTCAGTTCAAAATATGTAGTACATACTGTTGTGACACAACAAAACAACAGAACATTGTCTTGTGACACAACAAAACAACATAACAATGTCTTGTGACACAACAAAACAACAGAAGCAAAGCCGAAAATACAACATCATGAAATTGAAGTGGCAGATAAAAACAAAGTAAAGCTACTCCGTGACCCAAAGTCAAGCTAATCCGTGACACATCAAGACAGCACAAGCGCTACATAATACCAAACAAAAGCTACTTTGTGAACCAAACTGAAGCTAAACCACATGTTCTTGTCCTTTATGAGCCACTTGTACCTGCAAAAACAACAATGAAGAAACACAAGTTAATTATGTTCTAGTCTAAACAAACAACAATGAGAAGCATTTAATATCCTATGAAAATGATAAAGCATTAACAAGTTCAATCAAACTTAAGTAGCTCATTACACATCTGAACCATTAAAGTGTTTTTCAAAGTTTCTTCTACGTTTGTTAGTGGCTCTGTTTTCAGGATGAGACTATCAAGAATTTGGTGGTTGGATTGTCTCTCTTTAGATGCCAATTCCTTCTCCTTTATCAGCCACACTTGCTCAAGCATCTTCATTCTTGAACTGCCATCTGTTTCTTCATTGTTCCCCTTACATTTCTTTTTCCTTTTCTCCTTAGCAGCCAACGCCTTTGCAGCCTTAACACCTATAGGCCTCTCCTCTGTTCCATCCTCCTCCACTCGAGATTTTTTTGCACTTGTAGACTGATTACTTTTCTCTTCATAAAGAGAATGCCACTTCTGATCAAACTGCAACAGCCTCCAAACATGCTCGAGGGTGAACTTCATCTTATAATCTTGGTAGTAGAGCTGATAAGCAATCACCATTTCATCGTTATCTTGGAGGCCACTCTTGGGAGTCCTAGTCGCACACTCTAAACACCCAATAAACTTGCCCACACACTCATTGATTTTGGACCATTACTGCTTACAAGTGTTGGCCTCTCTCTTTGGAAGGTGTGGAATAGCAGGAGAAGCATCAACATAATCTGCAACTTTGTCCCAGAATCTCCCTGATTTCTGTCCTTTCCAACAATTGGATCTTTAGATATGTTTAGCCAAGCACTTACAAGAGCTGTCTCCTCATCAATACTCCATCTTGGCTTGGGAACTGCATGTTTAAATGTCTCACCTAATTTGTGGTTACGTGCACCCCAGACAAACTCTAGAGGAAGACAGTTATGTGCAATGAACATGAAGGCAATTTGTGGTTTCTGATCGAGACGAGGCTTTAAAGATGACTCAAGCGAAGCAGTGATTCCATTGTAACGAGATTGGATAAATACGAAACTCCCAAAGCAGAAAGCGAACATCAACGTAGTGAATACTGATGTGTGTCAAATTGTATTTGTACCTAAACTTAGCTAACAACACACTCTAGTTGTTGTAGCATAGCATAGGGTCGAACCAAGGGAGATTAAAATAACTATACTAAGAATCCAAGCAATCGAATAAGCTAAGCAATTCAAGGTTTAAATATCGATTCAAAAATCCTAACAATGCAATAAAACTAAGCGAAACAAGCAAATGATAATGAAAATGAAAGATGAACAAGACTATATAACTAAATTGAAACTAAACAATGCTAAAGCAAACCATGATCAAGCTTAAACAAAATCAAATGCAAAAGTCAACCAAAAAGTCAATGATCTAAAAACTTGTTCAAATATGGAAATGTATGGGTTTTGGGCAAAGCAATGGACTTGAGGTGACTAATAACTAATTAGTGATGCTAGGACTAACAATTCTAACTTAATTCTATAACATGAATCACTAAAATAGAGTAATCCACTTCCGTGATAATAATCAATTCATTAATCATTCAATTAGACCAATTTCCCAATTGCAATTAAATGACTAACAATCATTAAACTCAAGTTCATAAAGTCACTAATTACCTTAAACATCAACTTCCATTGGTTAAAAATAAAAAGTAAGATTAAGATTGGCCTAAACATTTCATCGAACACCTTCCGGCCATAAAATATCAATGATCTAGATTTAGGTTGATCAAGTCTAATCTAGCATTAAACACACCTTAATCTTTAGAAATCATAAGAATCTATTCCTAGACATCACTAATCATTCATTAATCACCTCTAATCTACTAAGCCCAAAAACCCATAGAGAAACTACTCACTACTCATGACACTTAACATAACCATAATCATAAATAAATGCATAATCATAAAAGTAAAGAGTAAAGATTAAGAAAACTTCACTAAAGATTCAAGATTTAATCTCAAAAGCATATGAAAAGAGTTCTTAGGCTACAAAAGAAAAATGTCAAATCAAACTTAGGTTTTCTTGTGTCTAAAAAGCATATTTATTGTCAATAAAATCGGAACCGGGTCGACCCGGGACAAACCGGGTTGGATCATAAAAGTTTGGATTCGAGAAGGTCGATATTGAGGGTTGAACCTTAATATCAAACCACCATATTGTCTCGTTTTGTTTGCTTCAAAAACTCTATTTCTTCATCTCTCCAAACTGAGGGTCGAAACTCAATATTAAGCCACCATATTGCCTCTGTTTTGTTTGCTTAAAAAAACTATATTTCTTCATCTCTCCAAACTGAGGGCCATACCTCAATATTAAGCCGCCATATTGCCTTTGTTTGTTTAACACATTTTCTTCATTTCTTAGGCATCAAAGTGTCTCCTTTTTGCACCAGCTTGTGCCACATTCATATCCTTTTGAATTCCTATTGTTTTGCATCCAAATATACTCCATGTTGACTCATTGAGGAATCACTATCTCCAAACCTACAAACACACAAAATAGATGCAAATGCCCCTAAAAATGCCTAAATGATATGCAAATATGGAATAGAAACACTATGAAATGAGATTTAAATACGGTAAATCATGAATATATCAACTCCCCGGGACTTGCCTTTTGCTTGTCCTCAAGCAAACAAAGCAAAAGAAGCCAAGAGAAGAGGTTTGAAAGCGGGAGCTCAAATCCAAAAGAGACACTAAAGAGTTCAACACGATGTCCTAAAGAGAACCAAACCGATGCACAACAAATTATACTTAAGAAAACGTTTCCATACTCATTGCAAGTCAATCTTTTACTCTTAATCCCGAAACTCAAAAGAACTCTCATCATCAACTAGCTACTCAACTCTTTAACATTCATTAATGTGTTTGGTGCGGCCTCACAATTGAAAGTTGAATCAACACCATTTGGCTAGGTAGAAATGGCTTGAAGAATGATGTAAAGAGAAGGTTTTTAAAATCTTTTGGGTGGCTAACTCTCAAAATAGAAGTGTCACATTATGCAAAAGTAAGAAAGAAAAAAAGCCATTGATGCATACAAGGCTAAGAATCCAATGTTCTACCCATGAACCCCTTGTTGCACTCTCAATTTTCCCTCTTCCTCACTTCCCAAGTATAACCACTAACCATCTTTGGTCAAATCTTTCTATCAAGCCATACTATTTTCTTTCCTTTTTGATTCAAGACCTATGGAGTTCTCTTTTGATACAACTAGCTCTTTCTTTCCCTTTTTTTTAGCTTAACATCTCTAACACATACTTTTCTTTGCTTTTGATTTAATCCAAGAGAATGCTAAGCTAATCATTTTACTTTTAACAACTAATTAGAGCTAAACGGTATTTCTTTATTTATAAATCCTCCATAGACTTGTTTTCCTTTTCTTTCCTTTCTTTTACTCTTAACCACAAACCCCAAAGATATATCATTAAAACACTAACCATTTTGGTTTCATTTCCCACGTAAGGTTAGTCTTAAACACAAGAAACTAGCCTATTGGAAGCTTTGCCTTGTCGCTTCTAATGCTTGCAAGATTTTACTAATGCAACACCAAGAAAAGGCCTCACTCAAAGAACATATGCAAGGGTTTTAATGAAATGGTTCGGGTTTAAAGGTGTGGTACCATTCTCATCCAAAAGATAAACTTGGATCGTAATGACCATTCAAATCAAGAAGAGAGTGGTAAAAATGAGGTAAACATGATTTGAATGTCAAGTGTTTATCCATAGTTATGATTCAAAATCCAAAAGTGAGAGAAATTAATTCATTTAAGTTCAAATAAATAGAGTCGAGGCTACATCAAACAAGTTTCAATTGAGTAGAGACTTTCAAAGTGAGAGATCCAAGTATGGTTAGTTCTCTACTTCTAACATGTTTAATGCATCGAAAAAGTTCTAATGAGGGCATAATATTGAATCCTAAAATGAAACTTTACAAGGAAATTTCATCATTGCTCCCTTTGCAAATGCATCCCTAAATGCTCTAGACTCAATCCTAATATGAAAAATAAAATAAAATGCTAATGTTATGTGAAACTACATGCATTTTTTTGTTTGGAAATTTTTAAATTTTTAAATTTTTTTGGATCTTTTTGTTTAAAATTTATGCACAATGCAAGACTCAAGATAAATAAAAACAAAACAACTAAAATTGTCATTAGCTACTAACCTACTCCTCCAGACTTAAACTTCACCGTCTCGGTGAAAGAAAAGACCCGAAAGAGTAGTCAAAATGACAAAAACGAAAGTAAAGAAAGAAACAATATATACAAGAAAAGAAAGGACCATACCTTGGCCTAGGGGTGGGCATAATTCCCGTCCCGTTCCGTCCCATATCCGTTCCCAAATTCTCATATCATATAAGTCCCGTATTCCCATATGGGACAAGTTTTCAATTCCCAATTGGGAACAGGATGAGACGGGAATGGGATTTCCCGTAATCCCGTTTATATAGATTTATAGAAATGAAATTATATATATTTATGTATTTATTATAAAATCATATAATATATTATGTCATATTAATACATAGTCTCACCTTTTACCACCATCCGTTGATATTTTCAGCATTACCATATTAATTTTAATAACGAACAAATACTTTTATTTGTTTTTTTTATTCTTGTGTTGAGCTCTAGAAACAATCATTTGCCGTGAATGAAGAATGATACGAGAGGATTAACTACCTACTTGGCTATTTTTAGAATTTTCATATTATTGAATTTTATGCTTTGATTTAAGATATTTATGTGATTTACTTAAAGTTTTGGATTCATTTTGATTAGACTATGGTTTTTCTATTTTAAATTTTAATGTTTATGAAATACAATGTATTTTTTTTATCTTAAATATGAACATGTTTTTGATGATTTGAAAAAGCAAGTTGAATACATATTTGCAACTTTTATAATTGTTTTAACTGAATATATGAGAGAAGTTATTTTATGGGAATTCCCGTACCGTTTCCGTCTCATCCCGTCTTATCCCGTTACCGTCCCAAATTCTAAGTGGGATATAAATGGGACATATTTTTCTATCCCAAAAATTCCGTTCCCGTACTGTTCCCATAAAATCCCGTCCCATATTCCCGTTTGCCCACCCCTGGCTTGGCCCTAGTTGTGAACCTTAGGGATTGAGAGTGGTGGATGAGTTTTAGAACTCCTTGGTGGATGAGTTTTAGAACTCCTTGGTGGATCCATTGAAGTAGAATGAGCTTGGAGATGAGGATCAAAGCATGTTTCATTATCATGTAGCTCAAAAGTGATGACCTTATGCATTAACTCATCAAGACCCGCTTGACCCTTTTCCTTCAACTCCGGAGTTATGAATGCTTTCACCTTAGAAAAGGGCTTAGCTATACCCTTTCACTTGACTTTATACTCAATGGTGTCATCAACAAACTTCATAGGATATAAGAAGAGAGTGGAAGTCTTGCTTTCTTTTGGCTTCTCCCTTATGACTTTTGGTGTTTTCACTTCCAAACTCATTTTCAAAGGTTCTCCAAAGAGAAAATTCAAGCAACTTCCATCAAAGACTTCTTCATAAAATCTCTTTCCATCAAGACTTAGAGACTCATTCACCACTTGAGTTGGTTCTTTCTTCACTTGAATCCTCATCGAATCATCCTCATTGCATGCGATTGTTCCACAAAAATTGGTAGTTGGAGAAGTAATAGGATAATATACCGTAGAGTCTACATTGAAGAGTATGGCTCTCTCATTCACGAAATCGATGCTTGCTCCGGTGGTTGCCAAAAATGGGGTTCCAAGTATGAGAGGTAGTTTCCGCGTGGTTTCCATTTCTACCACCATAAAATCCGTTGGAACCACACAATTTCCAACTTTTAGCGGGTAATCTTCAAGCATACCAATGAGACATTTTGAAGATGTATCCGCAAATGAGATTGAGCTAGTATTTCTTTTCAACTCTTTTATACCAAGATTCTTCACCATCTCATGAGAGATCAAATTTACACAAGAACCCGAATCGCACAAAGCATCGTCTAATTCCAAATCACCAAGAGAGCAAGGAATTGTGAATTTACCGGGATCATTCTTCTTAAGGATTAACCTTGGCTCAAGAGGTGCCTCACGTTGTTGCTCATAGGTCTTCATCACATCCATTACCCTTGCATGATTCTCTAAGATGTCTTTGATGAACTTCACTTGGCTTGGAACTTGACTCAAATCATCATTCTTGGGCAAAGACACTCCAACATCACTCATATCCTTCTTAAACTTGGAGAGGACTTTCTTTTGAGCCTTAGTGTAGACCACGGGTGGGAATGGAAGGTTTGGCAAATAGGGAGGAGGTTCAATGTTGGGGGTTCCTTCCCTTTCCTTCTTATTAGGCACTATCTCTTCTCTTTTAGCTCTTTCTAGAACAACCTCATCAATCTTGACAACTTGTTCATCATTGGGAAACTCAAGAAGATTAGCTAGTTCCTCCAAGTATAGTTCATCATCATCCCATTGTAGATCTTCGATGGGTATTTGTTGAGTCTCCAAGACTTACTTTTCACCCAAGATGACCATATTACAAGAGGAGTTTAAGTTTGACTCGGGCTTACCCGATTGAGTACCCATAGGTTTCTTTGAAGTTGAAGCGACTTGAGCTATTTTGTGATCCAAGGTCTTCATGTGTGTAGATAGATGTTCAAACTTGGCATTTAGATCATTATAAGCTCCATCAACTTTGTTGTATATCTCTACCATCTTTTTGTTTAGCTCAATAGCTCCCTTTCCTTGTCTCTCTAGAATTTGTTTAAGTAGAAGCCTTGTTTCATCATCTTTAAGTGGTGGTTGAGAAGAGCTACCTTGTCCTTGATAGTTTTGATTCCCTTGAGATTGGAAAGCTTGGTTGTTAGGAACAAATGGAGCTTTAGGTTGGTAGTATCCTTGTTGTTGAACAAACCCTTGGCCTTTGAGCTTTTTGTGGAGGATAGGTTTGGTCTTGTGGATTCTCAACATTGGTGCTTTTATAAGAAAGGTTTGGGTGATTCCTATAATTTGGATTGAAGCCTCTTAGTTGGTTGTCGTATCCTCCTTGCACTTAGCTAACCTCTTCTTGCCCTTCTTGATAAGCTTCAACACAACCTTCTTGGTTCCCATCAAACTCACCAACATAGTTCATTCCCTTTTGTGTGGACATTAACTTGTCCAACTTAGCATTCATCTCTTTGAACCGAGCATCATCATTCTTGGGTTCTCTTGTGACTCTATCATAATCTCCACCATAGCATTGGTCACTTTGAGCTAGATTCTCAATAAATTGTTCACCTTCTTCAACGGAGATGCTAGAGAAACTCCCATTGCTTGCCGTGTTCAATGAGTCATAGTGCTTCTCATGCACTCTTCGATAAAATATTCCCAATAAGGCTTCCTTAGGCACTCCATGGTGTGGACATGATCTTGTGTATCCCTTAAACCGTTCTCAAGTTTCATACAACGACTCATTACCTCTTTGCTTGAAAGTGGCGATGTCATTCCTTATCTTAGCCGTCTTTTGATTAGAGAAAAACTTAGCTAGAAAACGCTTCTTACATTCTTCCCAAGTTGTGATCGAAGAAGTCACAACGGTCTTTTCCCATTGAGCGGCCTTATCTCCGAGTGAGAAAGGAAAGAGAGTCAACTTGAGAACATCTTCGTATACACCATTCATCTTGACCGTTCCACAAAGTCTATCAAAGTTGTCAAGATGCTCAATAGGATGCTCCATTGCTAGTCCAAAGAACCTATTGTTTTGAACCATGTTGACTAAACTTGACTTGATTTCCCAATTGTTATTTCCACAAGGTGGAGCTCTAATACCCATCCTTTCTCCATTTGTGATTGGCTCATCATAATCATCAATCCTTCTTGGCTCTCTAACTTGATGACTGGGCACTCTAGCTCCCACATTCCCTTGTTGTCTAACCCCAAGAGCCTCTTGCTCTTGACCATTCCTTGGTTGATCCATACCTAACCTTCTCAAATGATCTTGTCGCTCTTTTTCTTTTCTCGCTTCTCTTGCCGTTTCTCTTTCCAAACGTCTAATGTCGTCTACTAAAGGTTGGAGGTTTGTTTGTCCTCTACTCCTCAAGTTCATACACATATAAGAATCAAGAAAGACAAACACAAACGAGATACAATAGTATCAAACGAAATATAAAGACTTAGTCTTAATCAAATACCAAATCCTAATGGCTATTGCTAAACTCCCCGACAACGGCACCAAATTTGATGTGTGTCAAATTGTATTTGTACCTAAACTTAGCTAACAACAAACTCTAGTTGTTGTAGTATAGCATAGGGTCGAACCAAGGGAGATTAAAATAACTACACTAAGAATCCAAGCAATCGAATAAGCTAAGCAATTCAAGGTTTAGATATCGATTCAAAAATCCTAACAATGCAATAAAACTAAGCAAAACAAGCAAATGATAATGAAAATGAAAGATGAACAAGACTAGATAACTAAATTGAAACTAAACAATGCTAAAGCAAACCATAATCAAACTTAAACAAAATCAAATGCAAAAGTCAACTAAAAAGTCAATGATCTAAAAACTTGTTCAAATATGGAAATGTATGGACTTTGGGCAAAGCAACGGACTTGAGGTGACTAATAACTAATTAGTGATGCTAGGACTAACAATTCTAACTTAATTCTATAACATGAATCACTAAAATAGAGTAATCCACTTCTATGATAATAATCAATTCATTAATCATTCAATTATACCAATTTCCCAATTGCAATTAAATGACTAACAATCATTAAAATCAAGTTCATAAAGTCACTAATTACCTTAAACATCAACTTCCATTGGTTAAGAATAAAAAGCAAGATTAAGATTGGCTTAGACATTTCATAGAACACCTTCCGGGCATAAAATATCAATGATCTAGATTTAGATTGATCAAGTCTAATCTAGCATTAAACACACCTTAATCTTTAGAAATCATAAGAATATATTCCTAGACATCACTAAACATTCATTAATCACCTCTAATCTACTAAGCCCAAAAACCCATAGAGAAACTACTCACTACTCATGATACTAAACATAACCATAATCATAAATAAATTCATAATCATAAAAGTAAAGAGTAAAGATTAAGAAAATTTCACTAAAGACTCAAGATTTAATCCGAAAAGCATATGAAAAGAGTTCTTAGGCTACAAAAGAAAAATGTCAAATCAAACTTAGGTTTTCTTGTGTCTAAAAAGCATATTTATAGGCAATAAAATTGGAACCGGGTCGACCCGGGACAAACGGGGTCGGATCATCAAAGTTTGGATTCGAGAAGGTCCATATTGAGGGTCGAACCTTAATATCAAACCACCATATTGTCTCTGTTTTGTTTGCTTCAAAAACTCTATTTCTTCATCTCTCCAAACTGAGGGTCGAACCTCAATATTAAGCCACCATATTGCCTCTGTTTTGTTTGCTTCAAAAAACTCTATTTCTTCATTTCTCCAAACTGAGGGCCATACCTCAATATTAAGGCATCAAAGTGTCTCCTTTTTGCACCAGCTTGTGCCACATTCATATCCTTTTGAATTCCTATTGTTTTGCATCCAAATATATTCCATGTTGACTCATTGAGGAATCACTATCTCCAAACCTACAAACACACAAAATAGATGCAAATGCCCCCAAAAATGCCTAAATGATATGCAAATATGGAATAGAAACACCATGAAATGAGATTTAAATACTGTAAATCATGAATATATCAAATACCTTCCTCTTCCATCTGGACATCAGCTTCTGTTGCGACCCCTTCTTCTTCATTTCTGGATCCCAGTAAAATCGCAAGATTCGTCAAGAACACCGACGTTTCGTCAAGAACACTGTCGATTGGTCTCCGCGTTATATAAGAGAATCGAGAGCCAAGCACACCCATGATTCGTCTCAAGGTTATACAAGAGACGAGTTATGTCTCAAGATCTGTGATCATACAAGAGAAATCGATAGCCAAGAACACCGACGATTCGTCTCAAGATTTGTCTCAAGAACACCGACGAATCGTCTGAACACGTTGAGAGAGAGCGAGAGAAGCGAAGAAAACTATAAGCGAATCGTCTCAATCGCCGACAAACATCACGGCGAACAATACCGACGATTGGTTTCGCAACGATCCGAGATATTTTCGCATAGGAGAAGAAGAGAGTTGAGATTTTTTTCGATTTCTCACAAATGACCACATATTTCGTCGTTGGGTGAAACGAAAAAAAAGTGGTCGAATCACACGCTGCCACGTGTCTTGGATAAGCGGTCTCATAAAACCCTGTTTTATGAGATGTAAGAAGTCCAAATTAATCAAAAGCCCAATATTATAATCTGATTAAATAGATGAGACCCACCCAAATATGATGGCTGTGGGTGCTCTAATGCTACCAACATATTTACGTGACTCGTGTAATTGACTCATTTTTGAGTAATTGTTGTCTACTGAATAAATAAGACGTTTACAACTTACAAAATCTATTACTCAGTGACTTTTCCGCCTTAAAATATGACTAAAGCCACGGTTTTAGTGGAACAACCTCTTTTGGAGTGATCAAGTCGAGCTACCAAGATACCACTCACTTAGTTTAAAATGAAGTTTGTACCTAGAAATCAATAATGCCATCCAAAAGACGTGTCTCCAGGTCTAAATATCGGATGAACATTGTTTTACTCATTAGCCATTCAAAATCTTCCTTCTTACCTTTCCCTCAAGTCACATGATTACGGAATATTTCATTTTTCTATAATGTGATCTTAGAGTTACTTTTACGTTTTCCAGTGTAATGCTATTCTTTAATAAATTTAAAGACCAGTTAACCTGGAAATAAATGAGTTTTTAGATAGGAGACAATTTGTAATAATATTCACAAATTTTTTTTAGATAATTTGAAAAGTAACTCATGTTTTAATTTCTTTGAAAAGTAACATTTTTACACTAAAAATTACTAAAATACCCAAACTAAATTAATCTTATGAGTTGTTTTAATAATAAAAAAATCAAAAAACGAAAATGAACATAATGTTAATGTATGTTTTTATATAAAACTAAAAACAATTAACATAATTAACCTTAAAAATATTAAAAAGAACTATTAGTTGTGTTATTCAACTATCTTCCATTGTGAGCAGCATTTTGAACTTATGTGTCAAGCTCTCATTTTTCTTCACATTTTTTATCTATTTAATTAAAATTACTAAATCATACTATACTCATATCCAAATACTCCATATTAACTTAAAACCTATACCCAAACAAACTATAACTATTTATTAGCTACTACTATATTCCTATCTATCCAAACACTCCAAATACATTAATCACTATATTCAAATAAAAATTAAATAAGTTTACTCATCTAATTAACGTAATTAATAGTATTAAATTTTTTTTTATATATATATATATATATAAAATTTCACTACCTAAATACTATTTCAACATCCAATACTAACTTGGCTATTATAATGCATATTAACAAAGAATTTTAAAACACGAATTATCTACTAAATAAACATTAAAATAATAATTAATTTATAAGATCAAAAAGTGGTGACAAGTTTTTGGTACTATACGCAATCTTCCATTTTTGTATCTTTGACTCATATACCGTATCTCAGAAAATATGTTATATTAATTGGTTTCAGTTATTTCACAGGTAGAACATAGTTTATATACAAAAATCGTAAATTTAAATATGTGAAATTGATCTTAAATTTCGTATAATAAAGCTATGAATAACTATAATCAATTATTTAACTAAAACTAAATTAATTTTTAGTTGATAAATATTTTATCCTACGTAAAACGCGGGTACTATTCTAGTCTATATCCTCCATATATTAAAGGAGAAGCATTTTGAGCTTATGTGTCAACTTCTCCTTTTTCCTCACATCTTTTATTTAATTAATTAAAATTACTAACTCCTACTATACTCATATCCAAACACTCCAAAATAACTTAATCCCTATACTCAAACAAACTTTAACTATTATTAATTACTACAATATTTTTATCCAAACACTCCAAATACCTTAATCGCTATATTCAAATAAAAATTAAATAACTTTACTCATCTAATTAACGTAATTAATATTATTAAAATTTATACATATAAAATCTCACTACCTAAATACTATTTCGACACACAATACTAACTTAGTTATTATAATGCATATTACTAAACAATTTTGAAACACAAATTATCAATAAATAAATACTAAAATAATAATTAATTTATAAGATCGAAAATTGGTGACAAGTTTTTGGTTATATATGCAATCTTATATTTTTGTATCTTTAAGTCATTTACCGTATGTTTGAAAAATGTGTTATGTTGGTTTCACAGGTGGAAAATATTTTATTTAAAAAATTACAAATTTAAATATGTAAAACTGATTTTAAATTTTGTTTCATAAATCTATCAGTATCTAAAAGTAATTATTTAACTAAAACTATATTAATTTTAATTGATAAACTTTTCATCCCGCGTAAAAAGCGGGTACAATTCTAGTTTGGTATATAATTCAAAGTATTCTTTTATCACATCATCTTGATTTTTTTAAGACATCTTACAAGTGATAGCATAAAATTATTTAATTTATGTTTGAGACCAAAGTTTTTTTTTTTGAATTTTTTTTTTGGGCGAATTCTCAACTAGTAAATTTTATAAAGCAGTAACAATTATTCTCAACAAGTAATGTTTTGTCCACATAGAGTACAAAAACGAAAAAAGAAGGAAAATGTAGTTTAAGTCTTTGAGTGTAAATGGTAACTGCGGAATCTGGCGGAATTACGGAATTTTAAGTGATTTTTTGCGGAATATGGCGGAATAACTTTGAACTCAAATGGTAACAGCTGAATTTTGCGGAATGTAGCGGAATTTTCAAAAATAAATAAATAAATTAAATTTATGAAAACATTAACTAAATGTATTAAATTTAATATTTGTGTTTTTATCTGAAAGTAATAATGTTTTAATGAATTATCTACTAAATCCAGTTTATTTTATTGATATTTTTAGGTTTTTTTATGTTTGTCTGGTAAAATTTACAAGTATGTTTCTATTATTAACTACAAATATTGATTTATAGTTATTTATTAAAACATAAAAATAAAAGTAAAACATCAACAACTTAAAGATAATACAAACTAGTATTTGCCGTATTCTTAAAATATTAATAAGTTCAAATTACCCAATTAGATGAACAAAGAAAATGTCATTCTACAAATTTTGTTTTTTTTTGTGAAAAATTTAATTCATCAACACCAAATGGTGTAATACAAATCAAATTCCTCACAATTCCACACAATTCCTCAATTCCTCAAACACCAGTTAGACTTTGTAAAGTTCTGAATCTGAAAAAGTTTTTCCTAATCATGTCTATGATGAGATTAAATGCGGCTCCTGACAACAACAAAAAAATGCGGCTCTGACTTCATATTTTGCTCTACATATCCAAATAATATTGTCCTTCATGATCACAATGGCTACTTATATTTCTGGAAGACAATGTTTTCCGCTAAGAAGAAGCACTAACATATGTTGTCCCACTTGAGGCAAAATGGGAATAGCTCAAGTGCAACCTGATATATAAGTCGGTGAAACACCAACTAGTTCCTCCTGAGCAGATGCACTAAAAATTGCATATCCAGTAAGTCTAGTCATCGTTACTTGAGCACTTGAGCACTGGAAGAGACTTGAATCTTATGCAGATTTCAACCCTTTTCACCAAGAACGAGGCTAATCCTCTATGTATAGGACAAAATATATGCAAATTCATCTTAGGACAACTTGACTTTTTCACTCTGACTAGAAAATTGTCTCTCAATTTCTAACTGCAAAGACTTCCAAACTTCAAACCTCTGAATGTAGTCATCCATAGATCTCCCTAGCATCCTGTTCAACTCATCTAATGGCATTTTATGTACACTAAAAGACTCAAGAATTTCAGAGGTATCTAAGTTAAATTCAATTTCAAACTGTGAGAGTTTGAGACTAAACTTAAGTGATAGTATAAAGGTATTTAAGTTAAATTCAATTTCAAACTTATGTAATCTATAGTAAAATATAACTTGGTTTGAAATTGCCATGAATATAATATGTAATCAAAGGAAAAGCTCCCAAAATTAAAACAAGGGCTAGTTTTAAAATTTTATAAAATTTTCAGAATATTAAACCAAAGCTCCCATTAAAAAATAGTTAAGAAAATAGTTATTATTTCTTCTGTGCCATAATCTTTGTAGTTTTAGTTATAAAAGTTTTATTTTAAAACAAATCATTAAAAAATATAATGTTTTTCAATAACAATATATATAATTTAGTATAATTTTTGAAATCCCCCATCAATAAACTTGAACATTAAGAGACATTCATAAATAGTACAACCAAGGACATTGACTTTTAGAAAACAGTGTAAAATTCATGATTAAATCATAGTATGATATTTCATACTCCCTCTTATTTTTTTATTATTTTTTCTGTCTCTTAATATATGACGTTTAAAGATTATTTCATATAAATTAAGAAGTGTTTCAATTTTTAAGTTTTTTAATAATAAACATGTTCTATTACCAATTTCAAAATTATTTAACTAATGAATTTTTTTTTTGCAGAATTCAAATAGTCAAAGACAACCGCAACACAATAAATTTTGTATGGAAACTTGAAAATATCAACTAATTTGATATAATTTTTTTTAAAAAAATCATCATGTATTGAGAAACATAGGAAATCAATACTATAATGATAGAAGAGTCTCTCCCGGTGTTGACACGTCACCTTTTTCTACAATTTCAGACTTGACACGTGTACAAAAAATTTCATTTAAAGTTTCATAATCTTTTTAGAAATCAATAATAAATATTTAATGCCAAACTTTGACCATTCCATTTGACCTGAAATCTTGAATTAATGCAGTGTTCCTAATCTAGACAAGCATCTTCATCAAATGAAATTGCTTATTAGATTTACGAGATAAAAAGTCTAAATTCAAAGTATTCATACTATTTACGAATACCATGTTTAATTGGTATGTATGTTAAATGCTATTATTGATTTTATGATTTAATGAAACAATTTCGTAACTCTCTTATTAAAAACCCATGATAGTACATTAATAATTTTTATAAGGAAAATATAGTTAATGCAATTCGTATAATTGGGAATACACATTTCCAATGCATATATTCTCATAATGGAATGACATATGATTTTGTTAAAAGCAATAAAAATAATTACCGTTGCTAAGATATCTAAATCCTTTTCATTGATTCCTAAATAATATGTTAGTTTGTAAAGATTTGCGGATTTTGTTATATTGAATAGAAAAATCTTCGTTGACCAAAAACAAAAAAAAATAGAAAAAATCTTCTTTTTAACATAAATATTCTTTTTTTCTTTGATTGCATACATCAGTGAGCAAAATCCGCATAGTAGGATTAATTCTCAAAAATAATTACACAATCTTAATATAAACAAATCAAATTAATATAGTCATATAGTAAGATTTTGGAAAATATTTGATCGGATTTCAAAATTAATAGAAATGTTATTATGATATATTTTTTACTGGTGTGAAATATTGTAGGGTAATAAATTACAATTTTAATTATATATTTGGGTAATTTATCTATAGAAATAAAATGATCTATGCTATTTATTTTCATATCACAATCTTAAAATAAAATGATCTATGCTAGAAAGAAAGTGAATTTTTGAGTGATAATTGTCGTAATAAAAGATCAATTTGTGGGTTCTAAATTATTTATACTGCTGATTTAATAGTATAGATTAATTTTAGTCAAAATTTTCGACATCTTGACCAATAATTTGGTCATAAATATGTTGACTATTATTTATGATTAGAAATAGTTGACCGATTATTTGGTCATAATTTTTTTACCATGTTTAGATTAACCTTTGTTGGTCAAAATATTTTAACGAATTTTTGACACAAATATTATTTCTAACCACCATTTCTCAACAAACGAGATTTGGTAAAAACAATCATCAAAAACAACTGTTTTTCACCAAATACTAATCAATTTTGTGGTCAAAATCAACATATTTTCTTGTAATGTAGTCATTAATGGACTAAATATTCACATTTTAAAAATATTTAGTAGAAATATACTAATTCTATTATGGTAAGAAGTTGCACATTTAATGAATGTAGTCAACCGTACATTTAACACCATGAAGCAATCTGTATATAAACACAACGTTAGAACACAATCACTTTCAGAAAAAAAACATTAAAACAGCTTTTCTTGTATCATCTCTCATTAATGAGATATGAAATATCAGATCTTCTGAAATCATATCCCTCATGTCAAGTAAATCAGTTTCCATTCTTGCTTTTAGACAACGACCAAGTGTATTACAGTTTTAAAACAATTCTTAATCTAAAATATTTTCCATTCGAATTCAATGAAACCAGTATTGCACTTTGAAATTTAAGAAATTTATCAATCTGTAGGATGATAAACTTTTACAACAAATGCCTCTCCATAGATTGGCACATCAACATTTTTTGTGATGACACATGTATCTAAACAATTTATTTTCATAAATCATCCAAGTAACTTAGCCTCTTCTCCTTCCCAAATCCTAGAACCAAAGCGTCTCTTTCAATCTTCTTCACATTAATTAACAAAGAGTTTGACCGATGCTTATTTGTTCCAAGTTGAATAAATAGAGTTCAAGTTGGACCTATCATCTGATCTCGACTTGAGATATATGAAGAAATCTACTGCAGAGAGTTTGGATCGTGGTTTCTTCTTCTTCTTCCATTTTTTCCCTCCATTCTGGCGACTTATGTGATCTCTCAGCGAGTCCCTTCGATCCACCATCTTCCTCCACATGGTTCTTTATAATGTTGGGTTATGAGCAAAGTTTCGTGTGTGAGGTTCGTTCTTTTTCACATATTGTTCTCAATCATCGTAGCACGAAACTCTCAACAGCTATGCCACCACCATGTTCACGTCTCCAGGTCTTCTCACTTGGTGCCAATAACCACTTCCTCATTATTTTCTTCACGCGTGATTCCACACTTCCCACTAAAGATTTTAAATTATAGTTCATTGATTTTGAATTGAAATTTGTTTGTCTAAGCTCTTAATCAATCTATCTCTTTTCCAATTTGCAGATTCAATGGCTATAAGCTTATAAGTTTTATTTATATGCGGCTGTATATATTTTTAGTTACGTAAACCTACATGATATGCTCAAATTTACCCTGAGCTACTCTCTCAAATTAAGAGGTCAATTGTAGTAGGGGTCGAATCACTGGAAGTCAAATCAAACAATAGGATATATGACTTCGAATTGAGCTAAGCAATAAAGTAATGTAAAAGCAAGAAATAATTCAAAGCAAAGCAAGATTGTTGGTTTTTTAAGAATTCAATTAAACAAAAGCTAGGTTTTCAGGAAATTCGCAGGCAAAGATAAATTGTAGAATTAATAAACTGTCAGGATTTTAATGAAGAACCGTTCTCGAACTTGAAACTCTAATGTAAAATTAAACGACTTCCGTTGAATTAATTATCTATGCATAAACCCTAGAAATCCAAATTCCTTTGTAAAACCAATCAATTTATGCAAGCATTAAAGTTCAGGTTTCAATTGTTCACAAAATCCCTAAACCAAATTCTTTTGAGAATAGGTGATTTTGCTCATCTAAGATTATGGTCAGGTTATCAATTGATGCTTCCGCTTCTAATTAATTAACCTAAGATATCTAATCAAGGGTGATCAATCCCAAATCAGGGTTATAGCAATCTAGATGAAGAACCAATAGATAATCCTAACATGAATTCAATTCTAACAATTCATCTTAATTCCTTTGAAAAACCCTAAACCTAACAAGTAGATTACTCAGACATGGATGCAAAGCAAATCATAATAACTGAATAATACTGCATAAAAATAGAGTAAGAAAGAATTACAGAAGGGTTCGAAGAAATCTGAATTGTCTGAAAACTTGTCTCCCTAACTCTCAAAATCTCTTTAAAAACCCTAGGTATTTGATAAAAAAAAAACTCCCTGAAAACTAAAAGAAAACTAGGTATTTATAGGCTAGGAATCGGGCTGGGCTTTATTTGTTAACTTCTGGAACTTCTGGGGTAAAAAGAAAATCTTCAGAATTGGAAAAATCATCTTTCTTCGCGGAACAGCTTTCTCCGTCGATCGACGCACATATGATTTCGTCGATCGACGCGCCAATCTGACGGCAATTGAAAATCCGTCCTCGCGACTTCAGCTCTTCTTTTCTTGATGCTCCAAAATGCTCCATAAACACCAATTAAGCTCGACACGTACACAAACCTGCAAAGACTCTAAAATACTAGAAATATACCAAAAAGACTCGATAAAACCGGGTTAAATCATGGCCAAAAGATGGTAAAAACCATGATATATCAACTCCCCCAGACTTAGCTTTTGCTTGCCCTCAAGCAAACTAGAGACTAAGAATGAAGTCGATTTTTGAAAATCACGAGAACTCACTTATCCTTTGGAACATTGCTTTCGTTTCTTTGACTCCTTAGCTGCATATAAACAAAGTACCTTTGGCGGTCACGAATCTCAACCATCATAGGTTGGGCCTCAAATCTTAACCTGCAAACCCATCAGTTTCACATCCTCCTAACTGTCGCACACTTGATCGAAGTGATGATGGAATTCTCTCTAATAATATCAACCAAGTAAAAGGGCTAGGTGTGATGTTAAAGGCTTTTGTGTTTAAGTGGAGCTAAAGTGTTTAGGGTTACCAGATTTTATTTGGTGGATGCAGACATTATGCATAATCACAAGAGAGAGACGGGTCCAGTTGATGCCCACAGTTTCTCATTCACATTGCACTCTCCTCCAAATCGTAATCAGGAACCAAACATCATTATATAACATGTTCCACTATCCACATCCAACCTCTCCATTCCTTGGGACTTTTGTTGAAGCTAGAGACTTATAAAGATGATCATTTCCCTTTCCCTTGCTATATTTTCGAAATAATTTTTTTTTTTTTTTTTTTTTTTATAACTCTAGAGGGGGAAATGATCTTACAAAATGTTAGTCTCGAAAATTACCATTATTATGCGTAAAATCCCAAGGAATGCTTAGCATTTCTGCTCTCTATCAAGTACTCCAACCAAATCCTCATCTTGTGCAATTTTGTGAATGAAAAACTGCGTCAGACCTCTTTCTCTCCGGAGTTTATACACATGCCTGCACATAAAACAAAAGGAAAAAGATCGCATGAGGCTTGAACAGTGGTTAAGGTTAGGGGTTGGGTACCAACTAAAAATGAGCTGGCCATTCAGGATCAACAAAGAGTGGTAAAGTGAATAAGAAATCTTGAATGTTGGATCGATTACTGTTGTGATATCATCAAAGAGAATATAGCGAGATGGAGATCAAGTGTACTAGTCTGGAGTATGATCTACTTCGTTTTGCAAATAGCGATAAGAGGGGAACCTGTACTATCATCTGGTTTTGAATTCGCTCCATCCAAAGGCTTCGTCGCAACAGCTAAAAGTTTCAAAAACTAAGCTTTATTCCTAAGAAATATCATTATTCCCTACATTTTGACTCAATAAAAACAAATTTTTGACTCCAAAATAGAAAACAATGTTAGTAACTACCTCCCCCAGACTTAAACAACACTGTCCCCAGTGTTATTAAATCTGAGATTGGTGAAAGAAAAGAAAAATAAACTTCTAGAATTTGTTTTTTTTTTTGGGTGCTAAAATCCGAAAATTGAAGAAAAATCCTAAATAATTAGACTTACCAGTGGGTTGCCTCCCATCAAGCGCTTGTTTTCAGTCATTAGCTTGACTGCGAATGATGTTCAGGCTGGAGGTGGATCACTGAAATGCACTCCCCCAGACTTGCAAGGAACAATACCAGGAAAGAGCTTCATAGTATTGTCCAGCATCTCTTGGACAACTACCTCTCCCTTCTCCCTCAACTCCAAAGGAATGACAATTCTGAACTTGGAAAAAGTTTTAGAGGTCTTTCTGCGCTTCACCTTAGGGGACTCTTTGCACTTTGAACTCGCTGGAATGTTGACATCACGACGTGGAGTGGGAGGAGCCAACTTGAGAACGCTTTGAACCTTCTTCGTCTCATTTTCAAAACCCATCGTATCTCCAACATTGACACTCATACAGGAAGCTGATGTGACAAGAACCGAAGGATATGAGACATTCTTGTTGATGTTCGAGAAGGAGATTCACTTATTAGGAAAATCCACCATTGCTCCCACTGTTGCAAGGAACTGTGCACCAATAACCAATGGTTTACAGATATCATCCTTTCTCTCAATGATGTAGAAGTCCGTAGGAACAATACAATCTCCTATTTGAATCAACACGTCAGGAATGAAGCCTTTAGAAATTGTACATGATCTATCTATGAGCTCGATATAAGTCCTTGAAGGTTGTAACTCCAAAATTCCTAGCTTCTTTGCAACAGCCTCACACATTACATTCACATTAGCTCCTGTGTCGCATAGAGAATCCTTCAATTCTACACCATTGATCGAACACGGAACCACAAACATCCCCGGATTCAACAACTTTGGTATCTTCCTCAACGATGTTGTAGCTTGTTTTCCTTTCTCCTTAGGTGCTTTGTCACTGCCTTGGTTGATAGATGAAGGATATAAACTCTTTGGGTACAGGATCTTGGGCTTGTAGACACTTCGAACGGCGATTTCAGACTGATTTTTCAGATTTTTTGCGTCTGTCAGTGCTGTCGATCGACACTCACTGTGTCTGTCGATCGACAGTGCAGATGAATTTGCATTCGTACAGAAATTTCCCGTGGCTGTCGATCGACACTCACTGTGTGTGTCGATCGACAATGTCTGTTTTTCGATTGCCGTCAGATCTTGGTGTCGATCGACAGAAGGAGGCCTGTCGATCGACAGGCCCTCTGCAATCTCAAAATTCAGGTTTTCTTCAAGAACCACGAGCAAAGCTTCATCTTCGCACTTCTCAATAGTTGGAAACAATTGTTCTTCACTCTTCAACGTGATAGAATTGGAGAAGTGTTTTGGGTTCATGTCCGTTTTCCCTAGAAGATAACCTTCTTGTCTCCTTACATTTTCAGCAGTCTGAGCAACCTGAGTATCAAGCTTCTTCAAGTGAATGTTGAGGGCTTCTATCTTCCCATTGAGATCAGTGTAGAGGCCGCCAATCTTCCCATTGAGATCAGTGTAGAGGTCGTCAATCTTCCCATTGAAGTTTACTATTTGAGCTTGCTGCCCCTCAAGAAGCTGTTCGAGCATAGCCTTCACGTCACTTTCTGAAGATCTAACAGGTATTGGCTGATAAGATGAAGATTCGTAGTCCCTTGAGTAGTTGTTTCTCTGGTTGCTTCCACTGTAGCCTCCAAACCTCTGATTCTGAAAACCATTCCCATTGATGTAGTTAACATCCTTTTGATTATCCTCCTCCTCTTGAGCAAAGTGAATTGCCTTCTTTCCCACTAGAAGGCTATGCATAGAATCTATCTTGGCTTTCACCTCAGCAATCTCAAGTCCACCTGACATACCTGCTTCTTTTCTTCTCTCCTCATCAATCTTTTTCGTGCTGTTGCTCGAAGCCACGTTTTTAATCAATACAAAAGCATCAGCTGGATATCTAGTCTTGAAATCCCCATTACTGGCGGAATCCAAAGCCATCTGATGCCTCCAATCTACACTTCTGAAGAAGATGCCCAACAGCTGAATCTCTGTAAAACCGTGGTGAGGACAATCTCTCTGATAGCCCTTGAAACGTTCCCATGAAGCCTTGAATGCTTCAGTTGGTCCTTGAACAAAAGAAGAGATCTTCGCTCTCATCTCATCTGAACGCGATTCATCGTAGAAATGGCCCAGGAAAGCGTTCTTTATATCGTTCCAAGTGGTCAGTGAGCCCGGCTCCAACTGCTTCAGCCAGTAAGCTGCATCCCCAGCTAGAGAGTGTGGGAATAGCTTACAGAAGACGTAATCGAGAGACACCCCATTTGCCTTGATGCTAGATGCGAGGTCTTCGAACCTCTCAAGATGATCCATGGGATGTTCTGTAGGATGTCCATGGAATTGATGCTGAGCTACCAGTGAGAAGAAAGCAGGCTTCAGCTCAAAGTCCTGCCTAGCGAATCCAGGGGCTCGGATCGCTGCCCTGTTAGCATAGTACTCTTCAGGTCGGTTATAATCACCCAAAGTGCGTCGGTTCACTACAACTTCCTGAGCTTGACGATTTGCCTGAGCCTGACGCTCTAGATCAGCTAGCTGACGTTCTAACTCAGCTCGTTGATGATCTAACTCACCTCGTTCTCTTGCAACTGTGTCGTCAACCTCCTCTGCCTCAATAATGGCATTACCAGCTTCATCAATCCTATGGGTGATTTTGACTCCCCGGCAACGGCGCCAAAATTTGATATGCTCAAATTTACCCTGAGCTACTCTCTCAAATTAAGAGGTCAATTGTAGTAGGGGTCGAATCACTGGAAGTCAAATCAAACAATAGGATATATGACTTCGAATTGAGCTAAGCAATAAAGTAATGTAAAAGCAAGAAATAATTCAAAGCAAAGCAAGATTGTTGGTTTTTTAAGAATTCAATTAAACAAAAGCTAGGTTTTCAGGAAATTCGCAGGCAAAGATAAATTGTAGAATTAATAAACTGTCAGGATTTTAATGAAGAACCGTTCTCGAACTTGAAACTCTAATGTAAAATTAAACGACTTCCGTTGAATTAATTATCTATGCATAAACCCTAGAAATCCAAATTCCTTTGTAAAACCAATCAATTTATGCAAGCATTAAAGTTCAGGTTTCAATTGTTCACAAAATCCCTAAACCAAATTCTTTTGAGAATAGGTGATTTTGCTCATCTAAGATTATGGTCAGGTTATCAATTGATGCTTCCGCTTCTAATTAATTAACCTAAGATATCTAATCAAGGGTGATCAATCCCAAATCAGGGTTATAGCAATCTAGATGAAGAACCAATAGATAATCCTAACATGAATTCAATTCTAACAATTCATCTTAATTCCTTTGAAAAACCCTAAACCTAACAAGTAGATTACTCAGACATGGATGCAAAGCAAATCATAATAACTGAATAATACTGCATAAAAATAGAGTAAGAAAGAATTACAGAAGAGTTCGAAGAAATCTGAATTGTCTGAAAACTTGTCTCCCTAACTCTCAAAATATCTTTAAAAACCCTAGGTATTTGATAAAAAAAAAACTCCCTGAAAACTAAAAGAAAACTAGGTATTTATAGGCTAGGAATCGGGCTGGGCTTTATTTGTTAACTTCTGGAACTTCTGGGGTAAAAAGGAAATCTTCAGAATTGGAAAAATCATCTTTCTTCGCGGAACAGCTTTCTCCGTCGATCGACGCACATATGATTTCGTCGATCGACGCGCCAATCTGACGGCAATTGAAAATCCGTCCTCGCGACTTCAGCTCTTCTTTTCTTGATGCTCCATAAACACCAATTAAGCTCGACACGTACACAAACCTGCAAAGACTCTAAAATACTAGAAATATACCAAAAAGACTCGATAAAATCGGGTTAAATCATGGCCAAAAGATGGTAAAAACCATGATATATCACTACAATAGCCCAGCTTCGAGAGCTTTAGATGGTTAGACATTTCATCTACTATAGCAAAGCAGTACGTTTGGAGCCAACCGGCAAGTCCTATAGGATAAGGTAACTTTTCCATGCACTGATGCACATGTATGTAAGATTAGTTTCTCATTTTTAAGCCACCGCTAGCTTTTGGTGTCATTTGAAATGAGGATGAGAATCTTGGAGACGTCCTTTGTCCATTAGGTAAGATTTTCAGTTCTTAATTATTTACAGTAGTTAGGATTGTCAATTACGAGGAAGCTTTAGAAAAAAAATTGCAAGAAAGAAATTTCACAGATTATGTTTAGATTGTTGCTGAAGTGATTTTTAGGCTGACAAATCTTATCAATCATATGTTTTCATTATGTTTCTCAAGATATTTTATATCAATAGTCAAATCCACTTGGACAAACATGTTGCTTCTGCGTTAAAGGTATGTCTATCAATATATTAGAATTGTATTCATTCTAATTTGTCTCCTAATTATGTTAAAAGGTCTAATTATATACCTAGAATTGTATTCGTTTTAATTTGTCTCCTAATTCTGTCAAAAGGTCTACATCATTTTAATTCAATGTTTTAAATGCCCCTCAAGCATGTGATGGTGTTCATGTTGTTTGTGATAATAAGTTTTTTTATCACTCTATTAGTAGACGTTATAGAATGCTCTTCAAGATGGATTCAACATATTTTACGTAATAGCTTAGAAAAAAAAATGAAGTACCAGTTTGGTTGTCATAACAAATAATCTATAACATTGTTGAGGGTTCAAGAGAATATGTAGACAAAAGAGGATATTTTTGGTATGATAGAAGCCAAAAGAGGATGAAGAAGGGAAAGCCACTCTTGAGCTAGGTAACACCATTATTTGTAGTTATCTTGACGTATTAGCCGCCATCCAGGTTCCAAAAAATCTGAAGATGCTGTTTCAACTACCAACCAAGGAAGAAGGTGAAAGTAAGTTGCGGATGGATATCAAAGACTGGTGGTGGTGGTGGTGCAATTATAATATCAATAACTGCTATTAGTTTTTTTGCCTCTTATTTTAGTCGCTTCCCTGCAATTCCATTAGTTTTTTTCATATTTATTTCATTAGACTTGTGTTTAGCCGCTTCAACAAGACTATGTTTGTAGTAACAAAACTTATGTACTTTCTCAAAACATGTTCGTCTAATGTTGTTGGTTTGACATGAAATATATAGAGATTGCTTTGCATTAGTTAACCGGTTAATCCAAATAAGATTTTGATTTTTTTGCTACTGCAAGGCTTGTCTTTAATCACAACTTAAGTGTTCTCAGTTGGAGACTTTTCAGTTTGTTTGAATGTCCTAGCTCAGACACAAAAAAACTACAGATATTCATACCACAAGGTAGAAAATATTTTTGAAACAAAAATATCTTCTAAATGCTTTACTACTTTTGGCTTTGAACAAATGTATTCGAATCAAAATTATATACTTTTCTTTTATTCCAAAGCTAAATGTCCTTGTAATTTGTATATAATTTGGAGGAGACAAAAAGATCTAAAAGGTTGTTTCGTTAACTAAGTTGAAATTCGACTTAATACGACATGCCATGGCATCAACTATTGGAGGGTTCCAAGGTGAGTTTGGATGAGAAATTATCTACAGTTCAAGGATCTGGATTAATTGGTTTACATTCAAGTGAAGATTTAATTCACAAGCTTAAGAGTTGAAAATTTGTGTATACAAAGATGAAGCGGTTTCATGAAGGGTATCAATATTATTATTACTCTTTCACTTTTAGTTAACATCTTTATAGTTTTTTAATCGCTTAATGATTTTATCATTGTCGATAAATAAAATCTGAATATCATCTATCTAAATTGAATTTTCCTATATGAAAATATAGAAAAACAACTTTGTAAAATAAGTTATACTCTAATTAGTTATATAATTTAATACTGTTTGCGAAAAAAATATAGTACATGATATGATATCAAAATATTACCACATCAAAACTACATAACTTTTAAAGAAAATCCCGCGGCGTAGCGCGGGTAATCATCTAGTAATATTTAAAGTTACGTAAGACCGAGTTTTGCTCAATGTTCAAATCCTTAAATACTAAACTAAAGCCTCGAAATCTTCTTATCTATAATATTTTATATTGCAAGGTACACATAGTGAGTAATTAAACATAAATAGCTGGCAAGACACCTACCGTTAACTAAACGTGGAAAAAGATAAGTATCGAATCACAATTCAAAATGAAAGAAATATATCTGATCATAGAACTCAGCAAAATTATATTATAATTTGAACAAATGAAATCAGATTGGATCATCATGTTGACAACGTTTGGGAATGATCAGTTATTAATATTCATTGACGTTGAGGTTGAACTAAAATAATGATATATACGAGCATATTCTACTTGATGACGAATAATAGATGGTTCGAAATGGCTTATGTTCTTTATGGATTAAGTCCAATCATTTCCAAAACAACTTTCGAGAATATATATATTAACTCGTAGAAAGTGAAAACCCAAAAAAATAATAACATATGGAAGACATGAAAAGAGAGAATAATGTTGGACGTGTAATGTGATATAATATGGACCATGTTTATGGACATAATAATTGTATCAAATTAAGTGATTAAAGTGAATAAGAAATGTGTGGTTCGATGGTCGACTCGCGGTTTGGGATTTGGGATGGTTAGATGCGGTTTAGGATTTGGTTTGGATGACTAATAACAAGTCAAAGATATTATCTCCTCTTCCGAAAATCTCTCCCACGATCCCACTCGCTTTCTCCACTTGAGTCAATCTCTCCACAACGTCAAAGAGAGATACTCGGGACCTCAACTGCTTCTCTTGGCTTTATAATAAGCTGTAGTCTTGTCACTTTTATCAATCACGAACACACACAAAACAATAGATCCCCTTCTCTGATTTTTTACAAGCATTCACTTAACAAAAAGTAAGTCCTAGTAAGAGAGTATATCGTAGCATAATGGTTCGTTGATTCTAGCTTTCGAGTGATGCGAAACTAGTCTATGTCACGGTTGTATCCTGGGATCCATACTCGCATGAACCGTCACACTACGGGCGATTTTTTGGATTAAGGAAAGAGATATCATACCTCGTCTCCGTGAATCGTTTCCATATCGATTTCGATCATATGGTTGTGTCGTTTACACGACGTTGGCTTGTGGGATTTCATATCCGGTTGTACGAGACCTAACAAATAATATTATATGATTTCCTTACTTCATGATCAATCAATAAATAGATCGAAATGCTCCTCTGTTTTGTGCATAAACCTTGAAAAACATGACAATCATTTCTAGTCTCATCAAGATCCTAAGTCGCAGGGACCACCTAGACAATGTTTTAATCGTGATTGTTCTATTCTCTGTTTTATGGTATATTTGGCTTTACACCAAATCCAAACGGCGGCCACATCCGTTGCCACCGGGACCTCGAGGTCTTCCCATAATAGGAAACCTCCCTTTCCTCAAACCAGAGCTTCACACCTACTTTCAAGACCTAGCCAAAAAGCATGGTCCGATTTTCAAACTCTGGCTCGGAGCCAAACTAGCAATCGTGGTCACCTCCTCTGAGGTGGCTTGTGAGATTCTCAAAACCAATGATGTCATCTTCGCGAACCACGATGTTCCTGAGGTGGCTTTGGTTAACATGTATGGTGGTATTGATATCTCTTGGTCACCATATGGACCGAAATGGCGGATGCTGAGGAGGCTATGTGTTACTAGGATATTGAGCAATGCAAGGTTGGATTTATCCAGTGACCTACGTCGTGGAGAGACAAGGCGAACGGTTAGGTATTTGGCTGATCAGGCTCGGGCCGGGTTATTGGTTAACCTAGGAGAACAAATATTCTTGATGGTATTAAACGTTGCGACGCAGATGTTGTGGGGTGCTACGGTTGAGGAAGAAGAGAGGGAGATTGTTGGAGCTGAATTCTCTGACTTAATTAGAGAGATGAACGACCTCCTGATGAAACCAAATATCTCCGATTTTTTCCCGGCTTTGAGCCGGTTTGATCTTCAGGGTCTGGCTAAGCGTATGCGAGGACCGGCTCAGAAGATGGACCAGCTGTTTGACCGGGTCATTAATCAGCGGCTGGGGATTGATAAGGTAAGTGAAGGAAAAGGTGGGGATTTTTTGGAGGTCTTATTGAAAATTAAGGATGAAGAAGATGACAAGACAGATTTTACCATGAACCATGTCAAGGCTTTGCTCATGGTACGTAAACTCTGCCCCTAATGGAGAGTGTTGTACGTAAACTCTGCCCCTAATACATATCAAGACAGCTGTTTGTTAAGGAAATACTTTGTTTGGATTTCAGGGTTTAAAATTTAAGTTTAAGGGTCATGATTTAATTTTTAGAACGTAGCGTATAGTTTAGAGTCTATGGTAAAATTTGGAATTTAACATTGAAGGGATGGGAGGGAGGTATTCAACTAAATATTTAGAATGATTTGGGTTTTGATATTTTTCAAATGATCCTAATAGTTATTAAAAATATAAAGATTCACATTTCACTGTTATGAGAAATATTGCATAATAACAAATCATGACAGTGAAATTTGAATCTTTATATTTTTAATAACTATTAGGATTTTAGAAAAAACATTAAAAAGATGCTTACAAATTTTCCAAGATTTATTTTAATAATCACCAATCAATAAACTTGAACGTTAAGAGACGTTCATAAATAGTATAACCAAGAACATTGCAAATGTTTGATTGATTACACAAAGGGCTAATTTTCTCAATAACCAAAGAAAATTAATAATTAGGCACCTAACCAAAATAAGCATATGTGACAAAATCTTAATTATTATATTTAGGTTAATTGGTTAGGTTTTTAGTTATTGTTTTTTTCCTTAGTTATTCAACCTAACTTTCCTTACACAAGTCATAAATTATTATATATAGACTATTTTCTTAAATTTTAAAAACATGAAATTTCTACCTTTGATATTAAATCTAAACATATTTTAATAACTACTGTCTGAATATATAGGACATGGTGCTTGGTGGTACAGACACGTCGCTACACGTCATAGAGTTCGTGATGGCCGAGCTATTTAATAAACCTGATATCATGAAGAGAGCTCAACAAGAGCTTGACAAAGTTGTAGGCAAAGACAAAGTAGTGGAAGAATCCCACATCCCTAAACTTCCATACATTCTCGCCATTTATGAAAGAAACCCTAAGGCTTCACCCGGTTCTTCCACTCCTTATTCCTCACCGCCCGTCCGAAACCACCATTGTGAGCGGTTTCACCATCCCTAGAGACTCAAAGGTCTTCATTAACGCGTGGGCGATCCATAGGAATCCAAATGTATGGGAGAACCCATTGGAGTTTGATCCTGACCGGTTTCTTAAGAAGTTTTATGACTTCAATGGAAATGACTTCAATTATATCCCATTTGGATCTGGTCGTAGAATTTGTGTGGGAATGGCCATGGGAGAGAGGGCTGTTCTTTACAATATCGCTACGCTTTTGCACTCTTTTGATTGGAAACTTCCTCAAGGAGAGAAAGTTGAGGTCGAGGAGAAGTTTGGGATCGTTTTGATGCTAAAGAATCCACTTGTTGCCACGCCTGTGCTGCGGTTGTCCGATCCAAATCTTTATCTCTAGGTTATATAATATTTACGCAATGAAAACTGAATGTTCTGATATGTGTGTTGTATGAATGAATAAAGCCGAACATGTGCTAGGGCTTTCACATGTTGGCAAAGTTTGTGTTCGGTTTTAGCCAACTTTCTGTTTGCTATAGTTTGCTTTTATTTCCTTATTTGCTTTTCGAAGGCCTACGTGACTTGAGTGGTTTGTCCCCTATCTCTATCTATATAAGGGTATTGTGCTTTACTCACGTTTGTTTTATTTGATTTATTAAGAGGTGTTTGAAAAAATATAGAAGAGTATTCTCATTTCTTTTTTTTCGAATTTTAACTGTGGATTTAAAAACATCGTGGTCTAGCTCTAGCAACAGATAACGGAGCAGTTCCATATTTTTGAAAGTATATCACATACTCATACGCACGGTTGAGTGGTGGAATCTAGTCTCTTGTTGACGCTGTGAAGATTTGTGATCGGGCCGGATGCTAATAAAAGTATATGACTAAAACAAAGATAAAAAATATTTGTTTATTTTAAGTACAAAACATCAAAGGAGCATCCAAAATATATACCGATACTTTCAAAACAAATAAGTAAATAACGGTAATTCTCAAAAGTATTCCATAGTTGTATTTTACCAAAAAAACTATAGCAAATATTCCACATAAAAAAAAACTTAAGTTACAACAATTACATTAGAAGTCCGATTGGTAGTTGCTTTAGTTTTTGTTTTTGTTTTTCTATGTAGAATATTTGCTATAGTTTTTTTTTTTGCTATCGCTGTAGCTTTTGGATATTAGCTATAGATTTTTTTAAATGAAAGCACGATTGGTAAGTTGTAATGTTTTGAAAACCAGACCGGACCGGGGGTTGAACCGGATTTAGAAGGAACCAGTAAACCTTGATAAAAATTGGCTAAAACCGGTGAACCGGCACAAACCGACAAAGACCAAAACCCAGTTCTCTAGTTTTGAGATTTCCACCATTGAATTTGTAATTTTTTTTGTCAATCTGTTTTAGTGTGTTTGAATCTAATTGTTTTGTATACTGATTTAAGAATCTCAGAAGATTTTAAAAAAACTATATCAAAGAAAAGAATGAAAATATTAAGATCTGAAAGAAGAAAAAAAAAAGAGATGAAAGAAAGAAAAGGCATGTGACGGAGGTGAGAGAAGAATTAATAATTTTTAGGGTTTCTTGTAGTTTACAAATAGTTTTAATATATATTTAAGAGATCTATTACTATATATATAATATATCTATAAAAAAAGTTAAAACCCGGTTAGACCGGATTGTTATAAACCAGGTTAGACCGGATTGACCCATGACCCCAAAACTATTCCGGTTGGGCATCTGGTCCGGTTTTAAAAACATTGGTACTGAGTTGTATGTTTTTTTTTTTTGATAACCAAGAGCCATTTCGACTGACCAAATGGAAATAACTAGATAATTCCACGCTTGAGGGGAATTGAACCCTTTCCTAGACCCACAGAGCAATTCCTTCTTCAAGTGGGAACCACTAGCCCACCCCTACTTGGTTACAAAGTTGTATGTTTTAGACTAATATTTATATTACATACATTAAAAAGAAATTAGTATTATTAACTAAACAAATAAATGATGTAACATTTTGCACGTGTTATTTTTAGTTATATAAACAAAAAATATATAGTCATTATTCAAAAAAATGAATATCAAATAAATCACTAATAATGTATATATCTAAATTCGTATATCCTGAAATTTACTACCTCAAGGTCAGCTATATCATCCATGAGAGAGACCGGACCAGCTTTGGTCTAGAGATCTTAGCCCTTCAAAATGTCGATTCTCCCAAGTCCCATAATAGATCTTTGCTATGGCTGCATACGCACCAATCTCAGCCCCACCAGTCTCGATGCATGTACTCATCAAAGTTATGCACGTGATCTTCTCGTGCCCATTTGATAAGCTTATCATCAGCCTCCAAGGTTTGTACGCACGTTGTATCCTTTTTGTTTTAATGAATCGAAATTCGTTTACCCAAAACTAAATTATATCTTGTATTGTTGTCCATTGTCTTGTTCAGTTGTTCATCGAAGACAAATGCAAAATGAAAGTAACTCATGTGCATGTACACTGTCATCATGACCACATTTATAAAGCATTTAGTAAAAGTTGTAGGAAAAACCGAAAAACCAATCAATATTTTTTTTTAATAATATATTGAATCATAATTATTATCTTTTTGATAATTATTATTACCAAAAGAATACTTGTTAATAAAAAAGGCAGAATCAAACTATTATTTGTATTCATACAGTTTAATCAGTTTCACAAAACACACTACACTTAGTGTACGCAATGAAGTAAGTCTTATGATAGTTTATAAAACTGTAGAATATGGTGGTCGAACTTTTTTAATTTCAATCTTTACACCATCTTTGGAGTTCAAATATATGTTTTTCTTATACAAAAGCAAAGAATTTGTTTTTGTTGGAAATTTTAATGTGCTAAATGCAAAAACAATTTGTCTTAGTCTCTTATATATACTACAGATTATTACATTGATCATGAAAACTAATTAGATCTATCTTCTGTGAATAATACATTTTCACTTGTAAACTATGATTATTTAAGATATAGGTTTGTTCAATTTAAAATTCTTATTCATAAAACAATAATTAAATTTGTATATGCATATTTAGGAGTGTAAACCATGTTTTTTTTTGGCTAAAAGAGTGTAAACCATGTTGTGGTGGAGATTTCATGCTTTGTCCATAGATATTGAGGTTGGCATGTCTGTCTTCAGAAGACAATTAATTATGCAAAATAAAATAATCTACCATCACTAATTTCTTTCAAACAGCAAAGCATGGGGATACAATATTGGGGTTAAATATTTCTTTTAATTAATTCTTATTAAACCAAGATAATGACGCTTTGTTCACTATATGTTTAAGGTGGATAACAATCCGTTCAATAAACAACAAAAAATTCCGTAATTAGCATTAACAACAAAAGTTGTCTTCAAATTTGATTTATAGTCTTATCCGTAATTATTCATGAATAAAAATAGTCTTCTTTGCAAAAAAAAAATAGTCTGATTTGCCCGTTACTTACAACCATCTAAAATCTAAATTGTGAAAAAGAAATGACTAAATTAAACAAACTATGTATACTAATCAAATTAGAAAATAAAACAGACTAATACAGCTTATAATATAAGATAAGTGGCGTATATTATGCGGTACCTTCTTACAGGTCACAATGGCGGGTCCCGATTTCTGTATTTGCCAGCTGTAATTACTGTATAATAATCGCCAGCTGGCAAGTCCCTTTCCAAATTACGTATCTACCCTTGTCATCCTTTCATCTCTCTGTCTTGTCTTAACTTTGACCCTGAACCGGTTTTGGAAGCAAAACCAGAAATTCAAAATGACAACTATACGAAACTCAGGTTATTGATTTGGATTCAGTGTAACCGATTACCGGTTTACTCTGGTGTACCGAACTTTCCCATTAGCTAACAGAATCGGTTCTGGCGCCAACGAGGAAAAGATAGACAATGACAGAAAAAGAAAAGGGTAGTTACGTATTTTAAACGAAAACCGAAGGGTAATTAGAGAATAATCCCTTCTATAATACGAGGGAAGGGTTCTTAAAAATCATAACACAAACAAAAAAAAGCAATTAGTTGAAGAATTAAGAAGAAGAATATCCCTCAGGAAGATCATCATCTCAAGTAAGTTTTACCATCAAAAACTCATAACATACACAATTTTAAATATATGTTCTTGATTCACACATGTAAACATGTTCGTTTTCGATCATGTAGAGGTGAAAAGAAGCGATTTTGTTTTTCAATCATCTCATTTTTGTGTTTGTCTAATATTTTCTTGAGATTTTATATTAGGGAGCTAGAGATTAGACATAAAAGATGTTGATAGTTCTTGAGAAGGCTCCGGTTGATTTTTGTTCTCATTTTGGTGGTTAGGTTAAAGAAAAGAAAGATGGGTTTCTGGAAATCAAAGGTTGCTCCAACGATGAAGAAACTCTTCGAGAAGAAGAAGGCTCCGGTGGAAGAGAAGTCACGAGAGGTGGCGGAAGTTGTAGAGGAGGTCGTCAAAACCGAAGAACCGGCCAAGGTTGAAGAAACCAAAGCGGTGGAAGTTACAACCGGTGAGAAAGAGATTGAAATAGTTGAAGAGAAGAAAGAAGAGGTTACACCGGCTCCGGTTCCTGCCCCTTCTGCTACGGAAGAGAAGAAGCCAGCCGTGGAAGAGGAAAAGAAGGCCGCGGTCGAAGAGGAGAAGCCTGCCGTGGAAGAGAAGAAACCCGCGGTGGAGGAAGTGAAGAAGGCTGTGGAAGAAATTAAGAAAGACGTTGTTACCGCTGCCCCCGTAGCTGAAGCTCCATCGACCAAGACCCCGGAAACTACTCCGGTGGTTGAGACAGCCAAGGCTCCGGAAACTCCGGTGGTTGAGCCAAAAAAGGCTTGAGGTTTTTTACCTTCATGGGGATTATTCTTTTTTTACAGGAAAAAAAGTGAAAGGAAAGGAAATGTAATTTTCTTATCTGATCTTTTTTTTTCTTTTAATTGGTTTGTCTTGTGTGGATAAAAACTTTTTTGTTGATGTTTAACAATGTGTTTAATTTGTTTATTTATCATCCATGTGACTTTTTCTATACATTAATTTGCTTGTTTCGATTATATATTTTATCCAATTCAAATTTGTCTTTCTCATATTCACTATCTTTTTTCTCGTCAGAAACTTTCGATTTTGAAGAGAAAAGATCAATTTTTGAATGAGTAATGATAGAACGATAAGATTATCACAAACTATTATATGCTGCATTAAATTATATGGCTTTGTAGTATTTTAACTTTCTGAATATTAAAAAATTTCTACTTCAAAATATGTTCTTAATTAACTCTAAATATTTGTTATGGATTCGGACTTAGTCTAATGACTAACCAATATACTAGTGTTTTTTATACATTACCTAGAGCTTAAACAACACTACAAAAGGTAAATTTAATACATTTTCAATTTTAGAAACTCAGCTATATATATCTTGATTAAAAACTCGCTAGGCGTTAATCGGGCGGTTGGATAGGGTCTAGCACCGAATCAATAAATCGGAGATTAAACGGGAATTAATCGGAGACTAAACATTCTTAGCGTACGATGCATTAGGCATCCTGGTTCGAGGCTTGCGAGACAAATTTTATTATTTTGTCGTATTTAGGTTTAATTACTGGAACATTACATATTTGCTTTTATCTTCTTCTTTTTTTCTTGCAACAACTAACCCTAATTCCGCCGTTTCCATATTTTTCACCATTTTTATTGATTTTGCTTTTTTTTGTTGTGGATTATCCTCAACAATGGTTGATCTATGACCCTACATCCGATTTTGATCTTAAAACTCATGAAAAAGTAGCAAAATTGAATTTCCGATTAATTAACCGAACACCCTAAAACCGCGGTGGCCGGAGGCCGCCGAATGCCTAACCGATAATTACACGGCCGCCCAACCCGCGTTTTAGAATAGAGACTTATGCCTGGTATATATCCAATGCCGATCCAATATATTTCAGGGCCCTAAACGAAAAACGTATTTAGAAATATTTTTAAGTAATATCCTTAAAAATATAAATTTAATTAAAAAAGCATAAAATATATACGGTATGACTCTTTTTATTCGTCGTTCATTAGTCCTAAATCTTTTCCTTTTTAAGTCTCGTAAACACGTATTATTAGAAGCGGCGCCGACTCTTAGGGATGGTAAGATGGGCATTTGCCATGGACTCAGGGGCCCAATATATTTTTATGTTAGTTGAGTTGACCAACATACGTTTTTAATCTACTTAATTAAAGATATAAAAGACCCATCGATGATGTTAAAAAATGCACCTTATAATGGATCAAATTAAAAATAAAAGGGCTCTGATAAATTTAATTTAGGGATAATTTGCCCAATAACTATAAAAAAAATTATAATTAGCCAAGTAACCAAAATGACCCTATGTGACATAATTATAATCACTTGATCTAGGATTTTTTGTTATTTGCCTAATTATAATTTTTTTTTTAATTATTTCACAAATTGACCCTTTAATTTAACCCTAGTTTATACATAATTTTTTATTTGCTCGTTTGTCATTTCTTCAACTTTTTTCTATTTGACAAATAGAAAGAAGGCTAACAGTTAGATTTCAAAACCAGATAATATTTATTTATTCACCAATCCGAGTGTGATTCGTTCTTGAAATCGAGGTATGTTTGATTTTAAATCGATTATATTTTTGTTTACTGACAAGATTAAACGGATCAATTGATAATAAATTTAGTTTTTTAGTTTGTTAATTTGTTACGTGTTATTCTAATTCTTTCTTGGTTTTATGTGGATGGAGTGATTTTTCTAGCACCCGTTGGCTGTTGGTAGTGATATTATTGTTTACAAGCCTGTTTCCTTTGCACACAATTACATCAGGTGACATTGTTCTTTTTTTTATATCATGGGTTTGTGTGGAAATGATAAAAAAAAACGTGATAAACAAGTTGCAGAATGATCTCTAAAAGAATCTTTAGATAGGTTTGTTAAAAGAACAAAAATAGATAATGCAAGTACTAGTGTGAATCCTCATGAGAATTTGTCACATCCGTCTAATATTGGAAACTTGAATGTTGATAAGCAAATTCCTACTTTTGATATATATGATCATAGTAATTGGAATAATCTTGATAATAAAACAAGAGATTTGTTGATTGAAAAAAAACCAGAAAGAGAGATGAACCTTGATTGTACACCAGATGTGAGTCATCAAGAAAAAATGAGTATAATAGTACGATGCATTAATATGTCAAGTAAAAAGATTAAAATAGAAGAGTACTTTTTAGAGTTTGTTAAGGTGGATGATACATCGGGATTAGAATGAACTACAAAATGCTCTTAAGTATCTTGATCTTGATATTGAGAATGTAAGGGGTCAAGGGTATGATAATGGTTATAATATAAAAGGAAAACACCAAGGAGTTCAAAAACGATTGGTTGAAATTAATCTGAAAGCATTATTTATGTCATGTGCTTGTCATAGTTTAAATTTGGATTTTTTATGAAAAAACCCCTCAAATATAGTTTGATCCATTTTAAACCCCTCAAGTATAAGATTAATGATAAAACCCCTCATGTATTAATCTGTTAATGAATAATCCCCTCCGTCTACATACACGTTAAAATCTTGAACTACCTGACATTAAAATATAATTCTACGTTTTATCTCTAAAAAAACGACATGATGTTTGCGCAAAATCTCAAATTCAAGAGTTCTTCCCATCGATGGACTTAAGGAATACTTAGGAAGTATTGGACCATTGACAATTGTGTTGAGCCCTGCAGAAAATTTTAGTTTTAGAGACGAGATATGCTGCTTTGGTTGCAGTTTTACAGAGAGGAAAAAATCAAAATATGATAGCACTTGAGTTGCAACATGAAATTCTCAAAACAATAACATTGTGTAAAATCCAATTTAAGTTTAGTTTAGAACAGAAAGCGTAAACATGAATAAAATATTACCTTGTCATCTTGCAAGCTAAAGACGAATTATATCCTCTTAAGCAAATTGCAATTTGCTCGATTTTGGTTTTAATCTGAACAACCAAATATTTTTTAATCTCTCTTAATCGACCTTTGCCATTTAGGGTTTATTACGTGTCGATTTTTAGAGCCAAAACGTAGAATTATAATTTAATGTCAAGTAGTTTAAAGTCTTAACGTCAGTGTAGATGGAGGGGATTATTTATTAACAAACTAACACATGAGGGGTTTTATCATTAATCTTATACTTGAGGGGTTTAAAATCGATCAAACTATACTTGAGGGGTTTTTTCATTAAAAACCCTTTAAATTTTGTTGTTAGTGACATGACACATTCTTGTGTGAAAGTTGTATCTTTTTTTGGAATTGTGCAACGCATATACACTATATTTTTGAGCTCTACCAAAAGATGGAATGTTTTACTTAAGCATGTTCCATCTTTTACGGTAAAAAATATGTCTAATACTCTATGGGAGAGTCGAAGCAAAAGTGTTAAAGCTATATGGTTTCAATCTCCTCAATTAAGATCAGCATTAATAGAATTGTATGATGTGTACGATGATGCTATTTCAAAAAGTGAAACTGGAAGTTTGGTTGATGCGCTTGAGAATTTTGAGTTTTTACTTGGTATTGTTATTTGGCATGACATTTTATTTGCTATTAACATGGTAAGTAAGAAATTGCAAGCTAAATCCATTTGTATTGATAATGGTATGAAACAAATAGAGGGTGTGATGCCTTTCTTTGAGTAATACAGAAACGATGGATTTAGCTCAAATATGGACATAGCAAAAAGCCTTGCTCCTGATATGGATGTTGATGCTATATTTCCAAGTAAGCGTCGAAGTTAAAAAAAAAACAGTTTGATGAAAATGATCATGATGAGGTAATTCTAACAACAGACGATACTTTTAAAATTAATTATTTTCTAGTTGTTGTGGATATGACAATCAGTTCTTTAGAGGATAGATTTGAGTAAATGAGAACATTTGAAGCTGTGTTTGGATTAATATTTAATCCAATGAAAGTTAAAGTCACTTGATGCTATTAAATTAAGAGAATCTTGCACTAACTTTCATAAATCATTTTCTAAAGGTGGTTCATCAGATGTTGATTTGGATGAGTTTTTTTCTGAGTTAAAAATATTGTAGGTTACTTTATCCAATGAAACAATGACGCCTATTGAGGTTATTGAGTTTGTTAAAGATCTGGGCTGTTATCCAAATGTTGCTATTGCTTATCGAATTTTATTAAACCACTCCTGTGACAGTGGCATCTGCTAAAAGGAGTTTCTCTAAGTTAAAGTTGCTCAAAAATTATTTGAGATCTATAATGTCTCATTGAACTATTTAGCAATTATATGCATCGAAAAGGAAGTTCTATAGAGTTTGGATTTAAAAAAAATTATTAATGATTTTGCAGTGACTAAAGCTAGAAAGAAGCGTTTCATGTGATCATTTTTCAAAATTTTAAAATAATTGATACATTTTTTGGTTGTTTCAGTTTTGGGTGAGTTTTTTGGAGCAACATAGAAGAATGCAGTTTGAGGGACCATTGAAGTTTTATATTAAGATTAGTCTAGTTGTACACAAACTAGCAATACTTTTTTTGTGTTTGGCTATTAGACAGACATTTGTTTTGATATAAAAGGGACCAAACTTTATATTCTTCAAAAATTCTAAGACGGTGCTGATTAGAAGACGACCTAATGAATACGTAGTATACGAACATGATGATTGTTTTCATTTTATGTACATGAACAAATCTAATTTGGACGTAGAGGCCCTAAGCGGTATGTAGTGAAAGACCGGCCATGTATATATATGTAGGTATATAAATATGTACATATACTATATGTAAATTCTTTATTATAGTTTCGAAAGTGGCTAGAGGCAGCCTTGTGTACATGAACAAATCTAATCTGGACGTAGACGCCCTAAGCGGTATGTAGTGAAAGACCGGCCATGTATATATATGTAGGTATATAAATATGTACATATACTATATGTAAATTCTTTACTATAGTTTCGAAAGTGGCTAGAGGCAGCCTTGTGTACAAGCAATAGAAGCATTTGTTTCTTGCCCTTTTTAAAATACGTAATTATTTGTCCCCATTTTTATGATAGTCCTTAGGATTTCAGTAATAAACATTTTGTTTGTTTCCCGCCCAAAATATTTTAAGGTATTTCAAAATATTCATACTTGAAAGCAAGAAAGAAAACGAAATTAAAGATCATAGATTAAGGACGCACATATAAGCAACCAATTTATTTGATTTTTAATCAAATGACGTGGCAAGCAACTCTTCTTTCCCCTGAAATTTCGTATTGTGTTGTGTATAACCCTATAGTTTGTAGTTGTACACGTCGATTTATTTATTAACCGTATAAATGTATAAAAACAGGTTGATATATATTGTTATTCTGTTATAATTTTTAGTTTGTATAGTTAGATGTATGTATAGACTCCAAAGGTTGATGTATATGAACACAATATCTTGTTTCGATCTTTATCATATAGGTTAAAAAATTAAGATCTTTTGTCTTCATCATGTAAATTAACAAATTAAAAAATCCGGTATGATTGGTGATACAAAACGGTAATTAAGAACGGCAAATAATTTTGGAATAATGATGTAGATTTTGTTAATTATATGTATTATTTCTATTATATGTATTCTGATAAATTTCCTATTTTAATTAGGATTAGGGGTTTTAAGGCTTTTGTGTTTTATTATTTCTATTTTATGTATTTTTGATATATTTCCTTTTTTAATTAGGACTAGGGTTTTCAAGGCTTTCGTATTTTGTTATATATAAGGAGGAGTTGTTGATTATGAAGTTATTAACAAAGTTGAAGGTAATTTAGCAAGAGAAAAGTTTGAGATAGCGATAAAAAAAACTTTTCAAGTTTGTTCTCTTTTTGGTTAGGTTAAAGATAAGAAAGATGGGTTTGTGGAAATCAAAGGTTGCTCCAACGATGAAGAAACTCTTCGAGAAGAAGAAGGCTCCGGTGGAAGAGAAGTCACGAGAGGTGGCGGAAGTTGTAGAGGAGGTCGTCAAAACCGAAGAACCGGCCAAGGTTGAAGAAACCAAAGCCGTGGAAGTTACAACCGGCGAGAAAGAGATTGAAATAGTTGAAGAGAAGAAAGAAGAGGTTACACCGGCTCTGGTTCCTGCCCCTTCTGCTACGGAGGAGAAGAAGCCAGCCGAAGTTGTGGAGGAGGTCTTCAAAACCGAAGAACCTTCCAAGGAAGGAGAAACCAAACTGGTGGAAGTTACAACCGGCGAGAAAGAGACTGAAATTGTTGAAGAGAAGAAAGAAGAGGTTACACCGGTTCCGGTCCCGACTTCTACGGAAGAGAAGAAGCTAGCGGTGGAAGAGGAAAAGAATCCTGCCGTGGAAGAGAAGAAACCTGCGGTGGAGGAAGAGAAGAAGTCTGTGGAAGAAGTGGAGAAAGATGTTGTTACCGCAACGCCCGTAGTTGAAACTCTGTCTGTTCCGGTGGATGAGACGGCCAAGGCTGCGGAAACTCCTTTGGCAAAGCCAAAAAAAGGCTTGAGTTTTTCTTTTTTTACAAGTAAGAAAAATATACAAGGAAAGGAAAAGACTGAAATTGTTGAAGAGAAGAAAGAAGAGGTTACACCAGCTCCAGTCACGGCTGCTACAGAGGAGAAAAACCACTCCGCGGAAGAGGAGGAGAAGGCAGCAGCCGAAGAAAAAAAGGCTGCCGTGGAAGAGAAGAAACCTGTGGAAACTCCTTTGGCAAAGCACAGAAAAGGCTTGAGTTTTTCTTTTTTTACAAGTAAGAAAAATATACAAGGAAAAGAAAAGACTGAAATTGTTGAAGACAAGAAAGAAGAGGTTCGGGTTCCAGTCGCGGCTGCTACTGAGGAGAAAAACCTAGCCGCGGAAGAGGAGGAGAAGGCTGACGTGGAAGAGAAGAAACCTACGGTGGAGGAAGAGAAGAAGGCTGTGGAAACTCCTTTGACAAAGCCAAAAAAAGGCTTGAGATTTTACCTTTATGGGAATTATTCTCATCTTTTTACAAGTAAGAAAAAGATACAAGGAAAGGAAAAGTAATTTTCTGATCTTTTTATCTTTTTTTCTTTTAATTGGTGTTGATAAAAACTCTTTTGCTGGTGTTTTAATTTGTTTTTTTTATCACATCTACGTGAGTTTTCTATACTTTAATTTTATTGTTTCAGTTTTATATATTTTATGATTTTATCCAATTCAGGTTTGTCTTTCTCCTATTCACTATTTTTTCTCTCATTAAAAATTTTCGATTTTGAAAATAAAAGGTCAGTTTTTGAATTCGAATGATGATAGAACAATAAGACTAACCCAAACTATTATATGCTGCATTAAATTATATTTGTTGTTGTTTTTCTTAATATTTAAAAGTCTACTTCAAACTATCATGTGCTTAACTCTGAATCTTTGTGGATTCGAGTTTAGTGTAATGACTAGCCATATTAGTGTTTTTACACAGGACATAAGTACACTACGCAAGGTAAATTTACTATAGTTTTTGTTTATAGAAAACTCAGCTATATATCTTGATTGAATTTATAATAGTTCTGCCTGACATGTATTTATAGGTATATAAATATAATGTAAATTCTTTTTTTTTTGGTTAAAGGGTTTGCTAATATAATGTAAATTCTCTACTATAACTTCGAAAAGTGGCTACAAACATGACATCTTCAGATTATTTTATGCCAATTTTCAAAATTACTATACTTTGAAGTTCTGTTTTAAAAAATATCACATTTTATTGACTAGTATAACGTAGTTTTATGTTAAATTATTATTATGAGACTTACGACTATAAGAATATTCATACGTGCAAGTAAGAAAGTAAACGAAATTGAAGATTAGAGACTTAAGGAGTAAGGACGCACATATTATATAGGCAAGCAATTTATTTTCTATTTTCAATCAAATGACGTGGTAAGCAACTCTTCTTTCCACTGAAATTTCGTTTATCTTTTCTAACACATTAGTTGCGTAATCTTCCACGATAACATAATTAGAAAATAATAATATGTTTTTCAATAATCGTTGGATTCGAACTTATCTTAAGTGTATTTATGGGGTGTACAAGGTCATCGTTTTGACTATTGACCAATTCTTTTCTATGTTCATTACAATAGACTAAGATATAGAACACATGCACATAAAACAGAATATGCAAAACCGATTAAATAAAAACCACCATCTAAATAATTTTCTAATCAATAAGACCTCAAAGATCAAAATAAGAACATCAACTAAACTAACAACTTCCGAAATTAGAAAAAACTCAATCGTTGATAAATTGTTCTTGATACCTTTTTGAGTTATTTCTGGTTAATTGCACTAGGTACACAAGATTTTTCTGAAATATTAAGAGAACATGCATTGTGAAAATAATTAAATTCAAATGGTAACACATTGACAACACTCACATAGTCTAGTTCTTTAGTTTTAACATTTACAATATCAAATTTTATTGTTATCTTATTATATAAAAGAGAGTTTGTCAAAATTGTAACTCACGAGATCGCGACATGTGTCTATTATCGATCAAGATGATGACACGTGTTAAAATACTCTATTTAAAATAAAGCAATTAGAAAAATAAATATATCATTATGTTAAACTAATACAATAAAGACACATTAACATTTTTCTTATTGCTTCATTAACATATTTCTAAAAGCCAAACCAAATAAATGTTAAACAAAATAAATGTTACATCACAAAAATGAAACTTTATATATAAAAATAAAATAAGTGTTAAACCATACATTATTTTAAAAGGAAAAGTAAACATACGTTCAACCTTCCAAAAATGTTATTACTTCAGAAAAGGCAAATCCAAAAACTATATAATAACACATACGTTCCATCGTTAGTGTATGTAATTGTATTTTCTGAAATTCATGTTGTAATGTAAAGATTCATGTTTAAATTTTCGTAACTAGATCTTTATTTAAAAATTATCAATGTAAAGAAATTCATTTAAAAAATTACTTTTTAAAATAATTTATATTTGTTTATAAAATAGATTCAGTTTCAAAGTATATAAGATTTCAATTATGATTTAAAACCTTATCATTTATTTAGATGAATTATTTTTATAATTTTTTGAAAATTTAAACTCATTATTGATTTTTTTACCCACAGTTAACAAAAAGTAATTTGTGATTATATTAACGGGGTTTTAATTTATAATCGGGTATAAATATACAAATTCTCAATTTTAATATTTAATATCCCTATATTATGCGGGTGCTAATGTAATGTAGTATATAGTTCAAAGCTTTGATTGTTTATGTATTTATGAAACTACAACTGAAAGAAAATAGTGTTGGACGGGACAAACAAACACACATATAAAAAAGTCAAACCATTTCTTTTGCAGTTCTTAATGGGCCAAGAAGTGGGCTGAATATCAAAGCAGTTAGTTGAGGACTATTTGGTCACAAATCAAAGATTAGAGAAATCTCGAGGAGCTAGATTTGGAGTCATATTGACTGGGCCTTATTGGGCCGAATCCGAATTATCATGTGGGTTTACTTGGCCACAGATCGAAGCTTAAGGAAAGTTCAAGGACTAAAAAGCAATATATAAAACATTAATAGAGAAAAGAATAAAAAAATAAAATAAGAAAAAGGCCACAATAACGCACCCACTATTTCTCCTTCCGTTCCTCTTCTTCTTCTTCCTCCTCATCACTGTATAACGCAGAGCCTCCATTTTCTCTTCTCCTTCTTCTCTCTCTCTCTCTCTACACAGATTCTTATTCTTCATATCCCTCTAGGGTTTTCTCTTTTCTATTGTGATCGGTACGAGAATAAGAATCAGACGAAGGTGGATGATATTGTTCTTCGTCGTTGTATCGGAGAAAATCAATGGAGGATAAGAACTAAACGAATCGCAGATCGAAATCGGAAAAAAACACAGAAATTCGAAATCGGTATATATATAAATATAATGATGAGGTTCCTCTCTTTCTTCTCCTTCGATTTCACTTTCGCTGATTTTCTCTCATCGTTTTTTTGGTTCTACTTCTTCTTAGTTTTTCAATTGATTTATCGAGTTTTTTCACCTTCTTATGGGATCTGGGTTTTATGATTTTGATCTTATAACTGGTTTTGATTTTGATTTTGATTTTGATTTTGATCAGATTCTTAATCTATACACAAAGTTGAAAATCTCACTTTTGAAAACATCTATAAGCATTCTTCGATTTCGATTGAATCGTCTCTGATTCGAGCTTTTTTGCTTCTTCTTGATCTGATTGGTTTGTTGTTTATCACAGGTATCAGAGAGTAAGCCCAGATTATCTACCTCTAACAAACACCAAAAAGCCCTACTTAAGACCTTCACCTTCCAGATCCAACGAAAACGCAAAAACCACCGCGATTTCCACCGGAGGAGGAAGATTCAACGGTGGTGGTACGAGTACAAGCATCATCAACACTAGCTCAAATCTCGACGGAGTTCCTAAAGGATTCCGATTCAGATCCACTTCAACCACAACACAACAACCACAAGATCTCTCTAACGATTCCGCCGCAAACCCTAGCCGTAACACCGGTGATGGATTGTTACAGTGGGGACAACGAAGACGATCACGTGCCTCTAGAGCTGAGATCCGATCCGTCACCGTCGCTGTCGCAGCAGCAACAGCTGATGATTCGTCTTCTTCTTCTGGACAAAGTTTGATTCCGTCGAATAAAATCCAGAGACGATCGACAAATCCGTCTATGCCGCCTCCGTCAATGTCACCGTCGTCTCTATGCGGCGGAGGAAGGAGTACGAATCAGAGAAATGGTTTCGTTATCGGCAAGGAATCATCTAGATTCATCCCTACCAGGTTTAGCTCATAAATCAATCTTTTTATTTTTACTTCCATTTTAAGATTTTATTTTCGATTTTTTTCCTTTTTACAGAGCTTATAAGATCTAAAATATTCTGTTATATATTTTAATTTACTATTTTGATTTTAATTTACTTTTTTTTTTTGTTATGTGAGAGATCCAAGTATTTTGGTTCATATGCAATCAATTAACCAAAAGTTCGGTTTGATCTATAAAAACTCTTTTTGTGAAATTACAATAGTACCCTTGTAAAGAACATAAGCTATGTTATGTATCCTTTGTTTTTCCCAAAAATCTCAGTTTGTTGTTTTGCTTTGTGGGTAGCATTTTTATTGGTTCATGGTTACACAACATAAATTAATTTTTTTTTTGTTTGAATCTAATAGATCTTGAATTTTCTCTTTACCTTTCTTTGACCCAGTCTTCTAAAATCAAAAGTTTGATAGATCCTTTGAGTGGGCAAATAGAAATTAATCTCTCTGGGTTTTTATTTTGTTGGGTCTGTGTGATTTGTTGTAGTCTTTAATGGGTATTAGTTTTCTTTCTTAAATTTCTTCACTTTTTGACAAAAAGTTTAAACTTGTACAACACTATCTAATCATCTTTGTGGTGGGGGTTTAACTTGTAAGTTGTGTAAATTAATTTCTTGATCATGCCTAGGCATCTAGAAGATCGATCAGTTACCGGTTCGCCATCAAGAAACATCGGTGTTGTTGGTGGTGGTCGTATGGTGTCTAGATCGGCTAACGTTGGTTCTAAGCGATCTCCTCCATCTCCGGACAAGACTGAGACTAGATCAAACGGTAAGGATCATCACCAGAATCAGAGACAGAACGGGTTAGATCATAATCATCATCATCAAAGAACGAATAATCGGTTAGAATCAACGGCTCAGATTCATACAGAGATAGAGACGAATAATGGAGAGAAAACAACAGCAGTTGAAGTAATAGAATGGCCAAGAATCTACATTGCTTTGTCTAGAAAAGAGAAAGAAGAAGATTTCTTGGCTATGAAGGGAACTAAACTCCCTCATCGACCTAGAAAACGTGCCAAGAACATTGATAAAGGCCTCCAGGTTGGTCATCTTCCTTACTTAGATTCAACAAATTTGTGAAGAAAGTAGAAATTGAATTTTGACAAATCTTGGTGTTTTGTTTGTTTCGTGGCAGTTTTGTTTTCCAGGGATGTGGTTGTCTGATTTGAACAAGAGTCGGTATGAAGTTAGAGAGAAGAAAAGTGTCAAGAAGGTAACAATTTTACTAAAGTCCTAATCTGGTTTTGCAAAATTCGTAGAAGATATATCTATAATTCTTTGATTTAGATATGGATCTTAGTAATAGAGAGAAAAATGAGTGGACCTTATCAAAAAAAACCCAATGAGTTATTATAATGAAGATAAATTCAGAAACTAGACAAGAATACATGGGAATCATGAACATAAGATCAAAATTGGTCTTTCTCAAAAAAAAAAGATCAAAATTGGTTTCGCTTTGAGTAATTGAATAATCTTTGTTTAATGTGAAGGATTAGTGAAGTAAATGGTGTTTTTTTTGTGGTGCTTAAAATTGTGCAGCAGCAGAAACGAAGAGGATTAAAAGGCATGGAAAATGATTCTGACTCAGAGTAGACACGTGTGGATCGCAAATGACACACGTGCGAAAAGCGAGTTGATAAAATGTGGTCTAGTGTTTTCCTCTGTGTTTCTTTTTCATTTTTGGAAAATAATAATTTCTGTTTTTAATTATTTTTGTTTATCTTCTATAATTATTTTTGTTTCTTTCTTTTACGTTTCCCGAAATTCTTTTTTTGTTTTGTTTTTGTCCTCTCGTCTCGTGTACAAAAATGAAAGGAGGGGTTATTGGTTTGTGTATTTTAATGGATTTTAAAATCCATTTGGATTTTAGAAATCCGAGATGAATCCAAGGATTTTAAAATCCATAACAATAGATAACGTGGATTTCAAAATCAAATAAAATGGATTTACAAATCAACCAAATGGAAATGGATTTCATTGACTAACCAATAAAGTAATATCAACATCTAACTCATTATTTTCATGTGATATGTCTTTCTCGTTCTTCAAAGATTTCTTGTTCTTCCGTATTTGTTGAATCCATGTTTGAGTATACTTTTAACAAATAAAACTTAACCCATCAAAAACGAACACTAACACATACACCTTTGTATCTTTATATATATTATTTACGATGATTAGTATATGATTTCGCAATAATATTCATTAAAATCCTTATTGTGAAGAATCATAGAGAAATTGATCACGTGAATAGCAAGAAAAATGAACAAGTTTATAAAAAGAAAGAAGCAAGAAAAACATACATAAGATGATGAAGAAGAGACGAAAAGTACATACGCGACACAATTTTTCTATTATTTTGTTTGATGGTGTTTTATTTATTGGTTTGATTATTTTAGTTGATTTGTAGATTTATAAATCTGTGTTATTTGATTTGTAAATCTTATAAGATTTAGAAATCTTTGTAAATCCGAAGGTTTCCCCTCGGATTTGATCCTTTGTATTTTTGAAATGAAATCCTTTCAAATCCATTAAAATCCTAAGTGAAATCAAATCCATAAGTAAATCCGTAAGATTGAATAACACGTTATTTTAATTAGGATTTATAAATCATAGAACCAATAACACCGGATTTTAATATGGATTTTAAAATCATAAAACCAATAACACTAGATTTTGTTTGGATTTCCAAATCCATTAAAATCCATAAACCAATAACCCCCTCTAAGATTAGTCTTGGTAAGTCCTCTTTACAAAATTGAAGAAAAATATATATGAAAGAAGCAATAACTAAAGTTTTGTTTTGCTTGCATCACTTTTAATATTTTTTCCAATGATAAAATAAAAGAAACTTAAACTAAAGATGGGATAAATAAATTTATATAATTTATATAATAAACATATTTGTGATAACATTAAGAAAAAACAATAATAATACTAAGGATAGCGACATTTTAAAATTAAGTTATTAAATATAACAACAAATATATTTCTTTACGGAACCAGAACCGGAAGATATGATACCAACCTCCACCATAACAGAAATGAATCAGACTCTATAATGGCCGGTTTAACTTGGTAAACCAAAGGTCACATCACATTACATCACAAATTCCCAAGTCATTGTGTACCCGGTTCGAGCCGGAGAGAAGACCGGTTAATCCGGCCATTAACTTTTATTCAAGTCCAAAAGATTTGTCTGACCAAAAGGAGTAACTGAAAATTTCAGTGTAAAGTGTTTGAGAAGCTCTAAAGATTGATAGTAACAGAATCTTAAACCTCAAAAGTCAGTTTTGTCTGTCAAAAACTCAACATAAGGAGAACTTTCAGAAATTAGGACTATATGATTTCAAATGTCAAATTTATAATTTTGCCTTCTATTTCTGACATTTTGTGCACCTAATTGGGCAAACTTGACAAAACAAATCATAGAGCTTTTCATTATTCACATGTTAAGTTTCTGATCAAATCTTTGCAACTTTTAGCTAAGATCTTTAAAACTCTTTGATTGTTGATTTCGAAAAACATTGATAATATTAAGAGGTCTTGCAGAGTTTCCATTGCCTCACTGCTTCGCTCAAACGGACTGGAACCTCATTAGACCAGTCACTAAGATCAGGTAAATCCCCGGTCAAGGCAAGAAAGTTGAGACCTTGTGAATCTGGTGTTCTCTTCCAGCTAACCTGCAACATAGAATCATCCGTAAAATGCGGTTAAATCTTTTACTTTCTCCCAATCAAACGCGCAATTAATTAACAAACGATGAAGTTGAAATGTGTTTACTTGTCCTGGAAATGCTTCTGCCAAGATCTTGATGGTAGAATTCAACATCCAAGCTGAATCACCTAACTCTAAACGTGGTTTTCCATTTGCTGCAACTTGTTCTGTTTCAATGCCGGCACAATTCACCATAATGCGACCGTTAGGCATCAGCCTGCTCGCTAAATCCAGCCATATTGGAACCTGCACAAAACTCAACTTCAGTATACTACTCATATAGTGCAAAGAGTCTATATGTGACTATTAACCGCTTAAAATTACCTGTTGCAGCTGATCTAAGACCTTTCCATCAGAGAACAAATCAACAATGATCCCTAAAGCAATACGAATCCAATAATTCAGACGAAGAACATCACGAAATATGCGACATAAACTATCTTCGAATCTCACCAGCATATCTTCCTGAAACATCTTGAGAAGGAGAGAGAGCATCATCTACATGAACACAAAGCCTACCGCCTTTTGATGTCGGTTTCTCTAGCTCAGACAAACCAAGATAGTCTCTTGATTTCTCAATCAACTACTGTCCATAAAAAAAATCACAGTGAACTCAAGATTCCAATAAGCAAAGGAAAAACGCCGCAAGAAAACCTGAAAATTATGTCAAGATAACATACATACAATTTCATCAATCTCCCAACCTTCAAGCTGCATAGAAGGCCACAACTCAAGAATCAATCTTGCAGCTGTTCCACCACCCTAAAAACACACATGAACAAAAGTACATTACAGACAATTTGAGAAGATAATAGATACTCAAATCGGTATTAGATTCTTCCAATAGTTCTCACCAAGCCGTAGATTGCAATGGGACCATTAGGGATAATAGGTGGCAAACTAGCAAACTCATCCTGCAACAAAAGTATTGATAAGATTCAAATCAAAAGCACTTCTGTTATCATTCACATGAAGCCAAGTCATTTACAAAAGAAGAATCTAACATACCCAATAGGAACCAGTCCAATTCCGACCATTCTTATTGATAACACTATGCACATTCTCTACATAATGGAAACAACCAGGTTACAACAAAACCATAGGATTTGATAAAAATACAAACTTTAGGATTTGAAAAAATCTCACTAGTTGAATCAAGAAGAAGATATCTGGAAGCAAGAGTATCGATTATAACAATCTCATTGTATCTGCTTCTCACAGCTGTCAAAACCCAATACTTTTCTTCTTCCTCTTCGTCTACTTCTTTGCTAGATTCTTGTTGAATTTGCTTCTCGTCACTATCATTTTGCTTGAGACATAACGAAACTGAGAATCTTGGTTTCTTCAAAAACGGGTTTACGAACATGGGTTTTGAAAATAGGGATGTTTTATACGAAAGGAAGTAGCTTGAATGTAGACATGAGATAGTCATGGAACTCAAAGCTGCCATTTTTATTTCTTTCAATGATCAAATCTCTCTCAGTCCAAAAGTCTTATCCTTTCTCCTACCTTCAACTGTTTTCCGTTTATTGATTATAAAAACGGCACGATGTGTCACTCAAACTCAACATAAGGATTAAGGAACACTTTATGACGTGATTATATGATTTCATTTTCATGTATGAAATTTATTTATTTGTGTCATTTTGTGCACCTAAGACTTTGGAAGGAAGACAAAATTTCATAGAGTTTTTCACTATTTTTACGGCGTTTGGGCTTATTAGTACCCGCACTCTGGGTTACTGCGAAAATTTGTACCTACTCTTAGAAAGAGTGCTAATAAATACCCCAACTCAGACGTTTCAGCTTTTTAATACCCGAACTCTGGGATAGCAACAAAATTGGTACCTACTCTTTGAGAGAGTGCTTATAAATATCTCAACTCAATAAAATTTAAATTTTTCAACCTGAAATTAAAAATTTGGCTTATAAATACCTAATGGATTACGGAGTTAGTTTAGGTGTTAACGGTGTTGACTAAGATGCTTAGTCAGCAAAGCTCATTAATTGATTATAATAAAAAACAGTTTTGGAAAGAATCGAACTTGCATCTCAAACTTAGCAATTTGTTCCAAAACCAGTTATTACCGGCCTAAAAACTAATTGAACATAAAATACTTAGTCAGTTTTTCATCTATGTGTATTTGTTGTATGTGCATATGTATCTGCTTCTACGATGTGATTTAGTGTTTTCGATGACTAAAACGGTACTCTTTTGTTTTTGGTCAATTTTTGCCTATTTCAAGTTTGGGTTTTGCCGAATTACGTTTTAAATCATAAAAATTACATCAATTCTTTGCAACGTCAATTCCAACAACAGTTGCATTACATTCACTTGCACACTGAAGATGATTCACAATTTTCATTATTATTTTACACTAACAAAAAAAACACATAATTGGATTTCTTCTTGAATCATATTTACGATTGAGAATTGAGTGATTTTAGGACATACATTAGAGAACCCGCTGCAATTTATTGAATCCAGAATACACTACAATTTATGGGAGAACATTGATCAAAAGAATATACTAGCTTAAATGGTTTTGGGATGAATTGCTAAGTTTGAGGTGCATGGTTCGATTTTTTCCAGGACCGTTAGGCCCTATTTTTACATGTCAGTTTTTGATCAAAACTTCTTTGCAACATTAAAACTCTATAATAGTGTATTTCAAAAACATCAATAGTACTAATGTGATTCGCAGAGTTTCCAATGCTTCACTGTTTCGCTCAAACGAACTGGAACCGCGTTAGACCAATCACTAAGATTAGGTAAATCCCCGGTCAAGGCAAGAAAGTTTAGACCTTTTGAGTCCGGTGTTCTCTTCCAGCTAACCTGCATTCGAGGATAAACCGCGAAAATGGTGTTACTAAAGGTTTTTAATAACAAAAGGTTGGAAGATGGAAATGTGACTAGACTTACTTGTCCAGGAAATGCTTCTGATAAGATCTTGATAGTAGAATTCAACATCCAAGCCAAATCACTTAACTCCAAATTCGTTTTACCATTTGTGACAACTTGTTCTGTTTCGATTCCCGCACAGTTTACCATGAGGCGACCATTAGGCATCAGTCTACTAGCTAGATCAAGCCACACTGGAACCTGCCACAAGAACAAACTTCAGAAATTCTCAACCGCGCAAAGAGTCTATATTCGACTATTGACCGGTTTAACGTACATGTTGTAGCTGTTCTAAGACCTTTCCATCAGAGAACAAATCAACAATGATCCCTAAATCATAAGAATTCAAGAGTTCAGACAAAGAACAGAACAAGCAACATACATTATCTAGGAAGCTCACCAGCATATCTTCCTGCATCATCTTGAGAATGAGAGAGAGCATCATCTACATGAACACAAAGTCTACCGCCTTTTGATGTCGGTATCTCTAGGTCTGATAGTCCAAGATAGTCTCTTGCTTTCTCAATCAACTACTGCCCCTTAATAGAAATCACAGTGAGCTCACAATGCAAACGAAAATGCCGGAAGAATTGTGCCAAGGAGACTACATGTACTTACAATCTCATCAATTTCCCAACCTTCAAGCTGCATTGAAGGCCACAACTCAAGAATCAATCTTGCAGATGTTCCACCACCCTATAATAAACACAAAGTAAACACATCATTGAAGATTAAAATCGGTATGAGATTCTTCGAGTAGTTTCTCACCAAGCCGTAGATTGCAATGGGGCCATTAGGGATAATAGCCGGTAAACTCGAACACTCATCCTGGAACATAATGTAGATAAAATCCATACAAAAAAACGTTAGCTTTGACAAAATCACACTTACCCTAAAAGAGAAACAAACAAAGGCTAACAAATTTGTCATTTTCTAAAGATTCATGAAAAAAATCTAACATACCCAATAAGAACCAGTCCAATTTTGGCCTCCTTTATTGATAACACTATGCACATTCTCTACATAATGAAAGCAACCAGGTTACAACAAAAACAGAGGAATTGGTAAAAATAACAACTTTAGGACTTTAGAGATTTTAAAAAACCTCACTTGTTGAATCAAGAAGAAGATATCTAGAAGCAAGAGTATCGATTATAACAATCTCATTGTATCTGCTTCTTACAGCTGTCAAAACCCAATACTTTTCTTCTTCCTCTTCGTCTACTCCTTTGCTAGATTCTTGTTGAACTTGATTCTCGTCACTATCACTTTGCTTCAGACATAACGAAACTGAGAATCTTGGTTTCTTTAAAAAAGGGTTTACGAACAATGGCCTTGAGAATTTGGAAGTTTTGTATGGAAGGAAGCAACTTGAATGTAGAAATGAGATTGCCATGGAATTTAAAGCTGCCATTTTTTTCTTTCAACTTTCAAGAATCAATCTTTTTGAGTCCTAAAGTCTTATCCTATCTCCTGTTAACTTCAGTTTTATGTCTCCCTTTACAGGCTTTGACATTGGTACAAACGGCACGATTTGTGACTCTAAAACACTGAAAATTTTGTGTTTTTAGTCTTGCATGCAGTCAGTGCGAGAACACGAAAGGGACTTTAAAAGATCTTGGGAGAAAGAGAATATGATGAGCCAATCAGAAGAAGGGGACCGTTGTTGTGTTGGTTTATAAGGCCACACGTAAGTGAAGAAATGGCCACCAATACACATTTTTGTTACGTTTTCCCGATTTGTAACAAATCATATTTTTGTTATTTTGTCCCAATTTGTAACTAATTTGACTAGTTGGGATAAAAGGATTTGAGATTCAGGTATTCGGTTCAGATCCGGGTAAAAAAAAATGAGATGCATATATACTAAAAGTCTAACAGTGTCGGATTGGTTCAGTTTTTTTTGTTTTTTATCAACAGAACTATTAATCTGAAGATTCTTTCCGAATTGGTAATCCAAATAAAAAAGAAGTTGTTTACATAAAAAAAAATTAATAGCACGTGATCTTGTAGAACGGGCCAAACAGGCCGCCTTCAAATTAATATATAGAGCGGGGAATCAATGATAAGGTGAAATTGGATAAACGGTCTTGTATGCTTCGGATCTTGACTGAGAGGATCGAAAACGCCGGTCACTCCTCCGGATTCTTGACAATGTCGACCAGGTCATAACCGTCTGTCTCAACCATGTGACAATCCACACCTCTCTCCAAAATACATGACATTGCCCCTATCAAAGCTTCAACCTCCGAGTGCAGAGGCGATCTACGAGTATGTTGTCATTGCGCCCCTAGCAGTACCATATGGTCATGTTGCAAGTTGACCCATCCCAATCCTGAAGTTAACTCTGTATCCTTTGAAGACCCATCCACTTGACAACGAAGTTTATTCGACGACGTTGACTCTATCTGGATATGTTCTCGTACATTTATATCCTCCTCAAAGCTCTTATGTTGAGCGTCGATCGGTTCAGTTTAATTTATGAAAATTAATAATTATTTAAAAAATTTAGGTTCTCATCAAAATTCGACATTTTACTTAAATTATTTGAAAATATTCAAAAATTAAAAAAAATCTATAAAAGTTCAAATAATATACAATATGAATTTTTTTTTGTGAATCATCGGGAGAAAACTCCCAGATTTTATTAATTAAAAGAAAAAACTACATACGCACTCGTCTTGATCGAGATAATCCAGCGACATCATCCCGTAAGAACGAAGCAACATCTGTGGGAATAGAATACAAAGCATGAAAATCTGACGGTAAAGAAAAAGCATAGTTCGCTAATCCATTTGCAAGACAATTAGCTTCCCTATACACATGCGTAACCCGGACTATCCAGTCACTTGATAAAAAGCCATAGCACAAACGTACTAGGAATGATAGCGGATGCGATTCACATATCCCTGTCGTAAGAAACGTCACCACCATCTTTGAATCCACCTCTACCTCTAGCCTCATAACTTTCTTCTCCCATGCTATATAAAGACCATAATATACTCCCCACAATTCTGCCAACGGAGCCGAGCATATCCCAATGTTAACCACAAAACCACCACACCAACTCCCATCACTATTACGCAACACTCCACCTGCCGTGGCCAGCCCCGGGTTACCACGTGATGCACCATCCGTATTTAACTTCATCCAATCCGTCCTTGGTGCAACCCACTGAATCAACCTCTCAACTCTATCAATCGTCCCTGCCATAGCCAAAAATTTCGAACTTGCTGCCACTATTTCATTTGAGAGGTCTTTAATAAACCGCACTCGATCTTTCCGCAGTCAAGTTCCTCCAAAAACATTCTCACATATCCACTTCCATCCGCACCAAACCGCAGCTGCGAATGTTGTAGGCCACAACCCATTAATAGTCTCCACTCCTTCCCTCAAGTTCTCATATATCCATTCCAGTAAAGTTTGCGTAAAAACGTTCTTCTCTTCCCTATAGGTACAATCCGAGTCCATATACCCTCCATAGCCGGGCAATCCCGAAGAACATGTAAGATAGTCTCAACTCCACTCTAACATACTTGATAAATCTTCGTTTCTCCAATATGTCGCTGATGCCTCTCATGGTTCGTCAATATCACTTGATTTCCAACTAACCACAAAAAAAGGACGAATTATTTTTGGCGCCATTACTCTCCAAACCCGGCGGAAAAAGTGTCCCATATCCTGTCTCGACCGTTCATTCTTTGTCAATAATCTATACGCTGACTTCACCGTGAACTTCCCATCCATAGTCTCTCCCCAAGAAAATCGATCTTTTGCTCATGTAACTTTGTCCAACACCACCGCTGATAGTTCCAACCGTCGATCCTCTGCTACATACGGTAAGATTTTGGTAAATTCCCAGCCAATCCCATCAATCCAGAAATCCTTAGCCTTTAACGCCATAAACCCCTCGGGCAAAGCTCCTGTTACCAGCTCAACTAACGGTATCTCCAACAACCATGTATCAGTCCAAAAATTAATCTCTTTACCATCTCCAAACACCCATCTCTGACCTTTAAACACGACTTCTCGCAGTCCCATATATATACTCCTCCAAGTCGAAGACCACGAGCTCTTAACAACGATCCAAGTATGGTCATGTATATCACCTACCGTATACTTGCTTTGCACAACACCGGCCCAAAGGCTGGTTCGATCATGCAAAACTCTCCAACCTACTTTTGCAAGCAGCGCCTTATTCATATCACTCGCTCGTCTTATCCCCAAACCGCCAAAGTTTTGGGTAAACAAACTCTTTCCCAAGCAAGTAAATGTTGCTTCCGTTTCTCCGGAGTAATGCCCCACAAAAAGTTCCTAGATACTTTATCCAGACTATTCAAAGTAGAAGCTGGTAATTTTATTGTACTCATTGAGTGCACTGGTATCGAAGATAAAACTGCTTTAGTTAAGGTAATCCTTCATGCAAGACTCAACATGCGACTTTTCCAACTTGATAGTCGCGAAGACACTTTTTCCAAACATCTCCAAACGTTTCTTTGTTGATCCTCTTCTGAAGAATCGGCATACCTAAATATTTACCCAAATCTCGTGTCACATGTATATCACTTTCATCACTGATTGACTTTCCCAACTCACGAGACACATTCTCCGAGAAGAATATCTTCGATTTTTCCAGACTCACTTTTTGTCCGGATGCTAGACAAATTTTTTCCAATACACTCCTTATCACACGAATTTGAGCGACCGATGCTTCTGCAAACAATATCAAATCATCTGCAAAACATATGTGTGAGAGCTTTGGTCCTCCCCTTGACAAGCTTATCGGTTTCCATTTCTTCTCCTCAATCGCCCCCTCAATCAAGTGACATAGTCGCTCCATACATAATACAAACAAATACGAAGACAACGGGTCTCCCTGCCGAAGTCCTCGTAATGGTTTAAACGATTTTGTTCGCTCTCTATTCCATAGCAGACTCATCGACGGTCCCGAGACACACTGCATAATCCAACGGACCCAAATATCAGAAAAACCTGCTGCAGATAGACAATCTTCCAAAAAATCCTATCGAACCCGATCGTAAGCTTTTTCCAAACCCAACTTTAGAAGCATCCATCATTTTTTACCCTTCTTCCGCCTCATGGAATGAACCGCCTCCTGCACAATCATTATATTATCCGTGCTCACTCTTCCTGGAATAAAACTAGATTGTGGTGGCCCTATCAACTTCGTCATAATCCCTTTAAGTCTACCCACCATCGTCTTTGTAATTATCTTGAACAATACATTACACAAGCTGATCGGGCGGAATTGGTTTATTTTTCCGGTCATCCCACCTTCGGTATGAGCACCACAATTGCATCATTAATATCTTGTGGTAAGTTCCCCGATCTGAAAAATTCCAAAACAAATTTAATCACCGATTCTCCAACCTCTTCCCAACATTGTTGATAAAAGACCGGTTGAAACCCATCCGGACCCGGTGCTTTAAATTTTCCCATGCTTCGTATTGCTTTTTCAATTTCAGCTTCTGAAAAAGGTCGACAAAGGTTCCTTTAATCTTCACTAGATAAGGTAGCAAAGCCCCTCTGTGACAGCTTTTCAACTTCTGCGTTCACATCCTCCATGGAAGAAAGTCTTCGAAAATATTCCACAGCTAACTTCTCCAACTCTTCGCCATTTGAGATCCATGTACCCTCATCACTTTTCAGCATATCAATACGATTCCTTCGCCGCCATGTAATCTAAGTCATATGAAAGAATTTAGTGTTCTTATCTCCATGCACTACCCACTTCTCTCTCGACTTTTGAAACCACATAATCTCCCCTTGCTCAAGCACTTCATCAAACTCTTTCAATAACTCTCCCTCTTTAACTAACAAAGCATTCGTCTCATTTCGATCAATCAAATCTTGTACACTCTGTATTTCTTCTAGTAGCTTCTGTTTTCGTAATTGGATATCACGAAACACTTCCTTATTCCACTTGCGCAACGTCACTTGGAGTCTATTAAGTGCTTCCCGTGTAGCGATATTCTTATCCCAGGATGTAACCAATAAATCTTTAAAACCCGGGTGACTTAACCACGCTGTTTCGAATCGAAACGGTCTCCTCCTAGAGTTTCCCCTTACCTTTGGAGCGAGTTGTATATACAACGGTGCATGGTCCGAGGCCAAAAATGGAAGATGCGTCAGCGTTGCCTCCTACCATGTCAGACGAGTGTACGGACAACACAAGACTCTATCCAGTCTTTTCGCAACAAAAGTTCTTTCTCCTCCAAGTATATTGGTTTCCTCGGAAACCCATATCAATTAGAGACAAGTCATTTATCTAATCCCCAAATTGTAATGAATCTGGAGAAAGACTGCCATTACTTCATGTTCGCTCATCCAATCGAACAATTATATTAAAATCTCCACCAATCATAACCGGTACTACAGCCCCTCTGACCACTTCACTTAATTTGTCCCATAACCCCCTACGACGGCTCAGTGATGGTGCAGCGTAGACCACATTCAAATTGAACACCTCTCCCTCCTTGTTTACTTTCGCATGTATGAACTGATCCGAAGACTCAACAACCTCGATATTGCCTATCTCTGATCTCCATAACAGCCACAATCCTCCACTTTGCCCCACTGCATTTACTCGAAATGAGTTCTCAAACTACATATAGTACCCGCTCTATCTCTTCCAGCATGTGTCTCAAACACCGCAAGCACATCCGTAAGAAATTTCTTGAGTAAATAGCGAATTGATCTTCCGAAATTAGGTTTATTTGCTCCCCGGCAATTCCACATAATACAATTCATCATTGATTAACAATATACGATTAGAACAGCCGGGACAAATTGTTATGCATTCTGAACTCCCGTCTCCTCCGACGGGACACCAACCATGACCATATCCGTACTTGGCAAAGTTTCATGCGACGCCAAACGAATTATCTCATTCTCTTTCTCTTGGACTTGGTCCGATTCTGCTTCATTCCTCCTCTCCGCACGCACCGTCACGAAGCACCCGCTTGGCCTCCCAACATTATCCTTCTCCACTCTCAAACGTTTACCATTAATAGATAATGCATGCTCTCCTTTTGCTGGACCAAATACTAAACCCCTCGTGGGCCTAGCTATCATCATTTGTTTGGGCCTAATTGAGTTATCAATGCCCTTCCCATTTCCTCCTCTCTTAATTTTACTTCCATTACGACTTCCATTTACCCCTGCCACAAACATAACACCCTTAACTTGCGCATCACTCTTCTCACTTACCACTTGATTCACCATATTACAATTTCCCTTATCTTTATCCACGTGATTAATTCTTGTTTCCAGTATTTCCGAAGATCACATATCTTCTTCTAAACTTCCAAAACTATTCGATATCAAGATATTTCCTGTATCTTTTCCTTTCCTTGATTCATGGAACCCATTAACTATGGTAGCTCTTTCCCTTGCCACCACTGTCTCCGCCGCGATTCTCGACTCCTCCGTTCGTCGCACATTCTGTCTCATCGGAGTAACCTTCTTCTACCAATCTTGTCCCATTTCTGCTCGTATTCGTATCCTGACTCGCCGTGGACACAACCATAGCTCTTTCATGCCCTCCCTTTGGACACGTGTGTACCAAATGCCCAAACAAACCACACTTGGAGCAGATGTTTGTGAGACCTTCATACGATACAAAGTACCTCTCACCATTAATCAGCACCGTTCTTTTGAGTGGTTTTTTAAGATTCACCTCCACGCCTTTTCGAAATTCAACGTCATCAAATCAACCTTGATAGGTTTCCCCAATACTTTAGCTATTCCCATTAAAATGAATTTATGATAAAAATTTACCGAAATATTCGATAGACGAACCCACACGGGTGTTGTTACGATCTCGTCTTTCAACGGATCAAAATCCGGTGACCACGCTTGTACTGTTAGGAGATCTCAGAGAATATACGAGATCGAGTTGAAAGGAAAGTAAATATTTGTGTATATTCTAAATAGGTAGATTTCCTATTATCATATATGTAAATAACTTGGTGAACAAGTTATGTTCTTGTATAAATAAGCTTATTGGCTAATGAATAAATTGAGAGAAACTATACTACTAAAGGTTTCCTCCAAATCTATCATGGAGAGAAACTATTCTACTACTAAGGTTTCCTCCAAAAAACTATTTCACTACTAAGGTTTCCTCCAATTTTATCATGGTATCGAGCCTAGATCCAATTCCTATGGGTTTTAGGTTTTCTTATCTTCCGCTTTGAAAAAAAAAAAAAAACCCTAAAATTTTCTACGTTTTTGGGTTCTTCTCTTTTCTTCTACGTTTTTTTTTAATTCTTCTTTGATCCCTTGTTCTTATTTCTTAAAAAAAAAAGAAGAGAAATTGACGTGATCATATTCTTCTTCTGATTGTGGTGATTTGTTATTCAAAAGACAGATTTCCAAGATAAAGTCTTCATGTGGTTTTTGATCAACTACAAATTCGATCTTACCGCGAAGATGATGACTCCAACGGGTATATACGGATCCGATGGAGGTGATGATATGATGGCGTTGCCGTAAATCATGAGCATGAGCCAAGAATAGGTTCGTTCAGTTTACATGGTGACGTGGGACGATGGAGGTGCACAACTACTACAGTACTCTCCACCGAATCGATGACCTTATGGCGAGGTATAAACGCCATTGATGACCCTATAGTGGGTATGAAGATCATGAATATGATATGGTGATTGTCCAATCTCATATGTGCTAGCACATATGAGCTTGCGGGAGGGTGTTAGGAGATCTCAGAGATTATACGAGATCGAGTTGAAAGGAAAGTAAATATTTGTGTATATTCTAAATAGGTAGATTTCCTATTATCATATATGTAAATAACTTGGTGAACAAGTTATGTTCTTGTATAAATAAGCTTATTGGCTAATGAATAAATTGAGAGAAACTATACTACTAAAGGTTTCCTCCAAATCTATCATGGAGAGAAACTATTCTACTACTAAGGTTTCCTCCAAAAAACTATTTCACTACTAAGGTTTCCTCCAATTTTATCATGTACCATAAGATAGCTTCCAAATGCCCTCCACGGACCTCCTGTTAGAGCCGCCATGTATTTCTATTCAAGCTCAAACCGGATCATGAAAAACTGCCTCGGCACCACAAACATCGCACCTCTCGGCTTCCACATTTCTCTTAGCTTACGGGTAACAATTACAATTGAGATATTCCTTCCCAACACTTTCACGATCATACACCTCTTCCACAACCCATTCATAGCATCCAACACCTCAATACCTATTGTAATTGATGGTTTTCCATCTTCCCCATGTGGAAACTCCAACGTGAGTCTCGCCGTCACGAACGCGTCGTCCAAAAACTCCTCCGGAACCGGTCTCCCTCCTGCCTTACCCCCGCTAACCTTTTGTGCCCATGAAGCCGACATATCCGGAGGTTCACCCGGTGGCCGATCTCCAGCTTCCATGTCCATCATGGTCTACAATATGAAATTATTTAAAAATATTCAAACTAATCAAATGAACCCAAAAAATAATAATGAAAAAATGTAAATTTTATCTAAACATACTTAACTTAAATCCAAAATATTTGTATGGATTATTTCATGATTCAAATATTTGGGATACACGATCAATCTCGATTCTGATTTGGACTTCTCATTTCATTTCTCTTTGATCATGTCGTCAAGGAAGTCTGAGCTTAAGTTTAACGATAGTCCGCTCGACGATACTCTTTCTTGGGTAGTCGAGTTATGCCTTGGTTCTTTGTTGTGAAAGAAATGGATTACGGAGCATAACCTCGCTCAGCATTCAGGCTTTTGTCTCTCTGTTAGGATTTCTTCAAATTGCCAAGTCATTTGCGATATACTGGTTTTACTTCGGGAAGTTGCTTGGAAGTCCGGTGGGATGCGTTCTGATTTTATGCCCATTGCTTGCGTACAATATTACCTCGGCTTGTTTATAGCTTCATGTTTTGTGTTGTAGTTTTCAGTTATTTTTTGTATTTTTTCCTTGTTTTAGTTGTTGTTCCTAGAGGCTTTTGTGCCTGCGGGCTCTTTCCCTAAAAAAATTCGTTTTTTAGGTTATTGTAATCCGATGAAATTAGAAGAAAATTCTTTACGATGAATGAAACAAGAATTTAGACGAAAAAAACTACTAACTAATTAACCTAAATCTAATAACCAAAAAATAAATAAATTGGGTTATAAAACCGATTAACCCATAACATTATCAGAGTTTTGGTCTAATATATATGGGGAAACTGTCTATTTCCCCACGAATAGTTTCACATACACATATATGGAACCGGATACTTTACCTCTGTACCGTTGCCCATGAAATGAAAATAAGTGTCTATTTGTCCATTACAGAGTTTAAAAATGTATATACATCCTTAATTGGGTAAAATCGGTTTTCTGTGTGGTTTATTATTACCAAATACTTAGTTAACCAACAAATCAATTTTTAGCCGACTAATACCGGTGTTTGACCCGATTTTTGACCCGATTAGAGTCTGATTGTTTGAAACAAAAACCAAAATCAAAAACAAAAACCTAAACCCGATCCCCTTTCATGTTCTTCCCCAAATTTCCAAATCCCTAACCCTAGAAATCAAAAATCCCCAAATCGTTAGAGAAAATGTCAGAGATTCCTAATGAGGAAGATTTGTTGCCTCCAGATACGTTGGCTCTCATGAATCTCTTGCCTAATTTCGACGACGAAGCACCACAAAGACATGAGCATGAAATGGATCGAATCATTCGAGAGTTTGAAGATGAACCATATGTTCGTCACGATGAGATTCCAGACAGTGATTCCGATGAAGACGGAGCTCCTCGTAGAGGTCGTAGACCACGACGCCAAACACATATCAAGCGAGGCAACGGAAGGTTATTCTTCCACCAAACATTCATTAGTGGCGTCTCTTTCAAAGAGAATGTGCTCGATTACGCACTGCAAAGTGGCCGAAATCTTTACCAATACAGGTATGATAAAGATAAGATAGGTTTCAAATGCTATGGTGGTGATCCGGAAGAGGAAGGTTGTAAGTGGCAAGCTTATGCATCAATTCTTCCAAATGATAGAAAATGGAGGATTAGGAAGTTTAAACCAAAACATAGTTGTACACCGAATGGAGAGTGTACATTGTTAAGGGTCCCCGTCATAGCTAGATTGTTTCTAGATAAGATTCGTGATGAACCCGACTACTACAAGCCTTTGAAGATCGAAGAGATTATTAGAGAAACATGGGGAATGAAAGCGTCTAGGGATCAAATTCAAGCGGCTAGGTGTAAGGCATTGAAATGGATAGAGACTGAGTATGAGCATCAATTTTCACGGCTTAGTGATTATGTTGCTGAGTTAAAGAATTCTAATGATAATTCTAGTGTGGAGCTTGAGACTGTGTTAGATGAAGAAGGTAAAGATGTATTCAGTAGGTTCTATGTGTGTTTAGACGTGCTTAGAAAAACATGGAAAGAGACATGTAGGCCAGTCATTGGTGTAGATGGTACGTTCTTGAAAGCAAAACTCAAGGGACAGCTATTGGTTGCTTTAGGTAGAGATGCTAATAATGCCATATACCCAATTGCATGGGGTGTTGTTAAGGTTGAGAACAAGGACAATTGGATTTGGTTTGTGAACAAGTTAAAGGCTGACTTGGACCTAAAAGACGGTGATGGGTTCATTTTGGTTTCAGATCGGCAAAAGGTAAATGTAATTGTGAATTTGTTTGTAGTTTACTTGTGTGTTTCTTTGTAGTTTCTTACTTGTATGTTTGTTTGTTGTTGATATGTGTAGGGACTCATCAAGGCTGTTGAGTTGGAGCTACCAAAGATGGAGCACCGTATGTGTGTTAGACACATTTATGGTAATTTGAAGAAGAAACATGGTGATTTAACAGCCATGAAGCCATTCATATGGGCTCTTGCATGGAGCTACAACGAACCTGAGTTCTTAGCAAACTTGGATAAGTTGAAGGCTTTTGATATGAGTGTATATGATGATGTGATGAAAACAAATCCAAAGAGTTGGTGTAGGGCTTACCAGAAGATTGAGAACTTTTGTGAAGATGTTGAGAACAATCCAACAGAGTCTTTCAACAACACCATCAAGAAGGCCAGAGAAAAGCCTTTTGTGCCTATGCTTGAGATGGTTACCACACTTGCAATGGCACGGATAGCTAAAAGATCAACAACATCTCATGCCCACTCAGGTAACATCTCATGTTCCTTTGTTTTTTTGTGTTTTATTACATGATGGCCTGATGATAAGTGTTTGTTGTGGTCTCGGTGTAGGGATTTGTTCACCGTATGTGACTAAGTTTCTTGCCAAAGAATACAAGAAAGCTAAAGCATGCAAGGTTACTAGGAGTACTAATGGGATGTACCAATCAACTCTTCATGGTATTAACTATCGTGTCCACTTGGAGAGTAGGACATGTAGCTGTAGGAAGTGGGAGGTCTGTGGAATACCATGCGAGCATGCTTATGGAGTTATTCTAGTAAAGAAACTCCTACCTGAAGACTATGTATGCCACTGGTTCAGAACTGTTTTGTGGAGGAGAAACTACACTGATGGCATTGTACCACCTAGGGGTGCTTCTTTTTGGCCTCAAACTGATGCACCAGATGTTCATCCTCCACCAAATCCAAACAATGTTACTAAGGAGAGCAAGAAAAGGAAGAAAGGAGTCAATGAATCTCCAAGCAAGAAGCAGTCTGAAGAGAAGAAGCGGACAGTAACATGTGGAGTCTGCAAACAAAAAGGCCACAATTCAAGGTTCCATAAGAATGATAATCCAAAGGTTTGTGTTAATCTTTGTGTTTCACCATATTTGTGTTTATGAACAACACAAACTTAGCTAACAGATTCGTGTCTTTGTGTTTGTATTGTAGGCTATTTGTGGACCTTCTGTCTTGACTCAGGATTCTCAAGCCCCAAATCCGACTCAAGATTCTCAAGCTTAGGACCTATTAGAGAAGAATTTAGGTGTAGAGGTTCATTTTTTTGTCTCTAGACTATTGAATCTCATCGGCTTTAGGTGTTATGGATGTAATGAATCTCTAGTACTTTGGTCTCTTTTGGTCTTTTGAACCTCTCATGGTCTTTTGTTTCACAATTAATCTCTTTTTATCTCTTTTGGTCTCTTTTGTGTTCATTACTAATTTCAAACAAGAATCAAAGACCAAAGACCATACACAATACATCTCATTACCAATTTCATTACTAACGAAACAACAACAAGACCATACACAACACAACAACTCATTACCAATCCATCATTAAAAATGAAACAACAAGAAGAAACTAAAGACATCACCAAACTTATCAAGCAACTAGTTTGCTACACCCAACCATAACCATACACACAACAACAACAATAATCATGATCTTCTTCACTCTACTTGATGACTGAACCAAGACAACTTCCATCCTCTCAAATATCTCCTTCTCAACCTTCACTTGAACTCTATCAAACATCATTTGGTCACATTCGTCTCTTTCGGCTAAAATTTCCTTCAAATCCTTCTCAAGTCTTCCATTTGTCCTCTGAAGAGCCTCAATTTCGTTTAGGTGCGCCTCATCAACCCACTTAAATGTGTGCTCGTCGTTTATAAGCTACAAATCAAAATCTACCATCAACCAACATGCTTTCTTAAACCAAAACATGAACAAAATGGATCATAAGTTCGAGACATACCCTCTTAGATGCAGCAAAACCACAACGATAGTAACGCCTGTATGGATTGTGCTCCGATTTTGAGATCAATTCCCAAATCGAGCTTCCACACCAACATATCTTCGGGACTCCCACAACTCTTCCCCGTCCTCTAGGACGACTAATCGACGATGAAGACGAAGACCCATGGACATTACTCGTCATTTCAGTTGTTTCTCTGTGAAGATTCGAAGAAATCTAGAATTTTTTTAGTTAGGGTTCTTGAGCATTTTTTGATTTGGGATTTTTTTACCGTTGTAACATAAAGGAGTCGGGGTTACAGAATGGGTCGGGTTTAGAGTGATGGGTCTGGTTCGGTTTAATTTTTCGGTTTCCTGGTTTACTTTATGTGTTTTTGGTTTTGTGTCGGGTAACCATTGAAACCGAATCAAAATCGATTTAATGGACAAATAGACACTTATTTTCATTTCATGGGCAACGGTACAGAGGTAAAGTATCCGGTTCCATATATGTGTATGTGAAACTATTCGTGGGGAAATAGACAGTTTTTCCAATATATATACACTATTATTTTTTTAATTTAAAACAACAAAAGATTGATACACGATAGACTAATTTAGGGCCCTTCATTTCTTTTTGCCTCCTTACCTTCTTCTTCTCCTTCTTCCCCCATTATCCAAATCTTCACACTCTACCCAAATCCACACCAAAAAAACCCTAATTCCCTCCTCTCCCATGGCGATTTTATCTCCTGCAGCTACTTCCTCCTCCTCCTCCTCCAAACTCCTCTATTTCCACTCTCCTCCCACAATCTCCACCTCCATTAACCCCAAATCCCTAACTCTCTCCTCCTCCTTCTTCCTCCCTTCCCTCTCCGTCACAACTCCTTCTCCTTCCCACCGTCTCCGTCGGACCTTCACCGTACGCGCCGCCAGAGGAAAATTCGAACGGAAAAAACCTCACGTCAACATCGGAACAATCGGTCACGTCGACCATGGCAAAACAACTCTTACCGCTGCTTTAACCATGGCTTTAGCTTCAATCGGAAGCAGCGTCGCTAAAAAATACGACGAAATCGACGCAGCACCTGAAGAAAGAGCTCGTGGAATCACAATCAATACTGCAACAGTAGAATACGAAACTGAGAATCGTCACTATGCTCATGTTGATTGTCCTGGTCACGCTGATTACGTTAAGAATATGATTACTGGAGCTGCACAAATGGACGGAGCTATACTCGTTGTTTCTGGTGCTGATGGTCCTATGCCTCAGACTAAAGAACATATTCTATTGGCTAAGCAAGTTGGTGTACCTGATATGGTTGTGTTCTTGAACAAAGAAGATCAAGTTGATGATGCAGAGTTGTTAGAGCTTGTTGAACTTGAGGTTCGTGAGCTTTTATCTTCTTATGAGTTTAATGGTGATGATATTCCTATTATCTCTGGTTCTGCTTTGTTAGCTGTTGAGACTTTAACGGAGAATCCGAAGTTGAAAAGAGGTGATGACAAATGGGTAGATAAGATTTATGAACTTATGGATGCTGTTGATAGTTACATTCCGATTCCTACTAGACAAACTGAGTTACCATTCTTGTTAGCTGTTGAGGATGTGTTTTCGATTACCGGGCGTGGTACGGTAGCTACAGGGCGTGTCGAAAGAGGTACTGTTAAGGTTGGTGAGACTGTTGATTTGGTGGGGTTGAGAGAGACTAGGAATTATACTGTTACTGGAGTTGAAATGTTTCAGAAGATACTCGATGAGGCTTTAGCTGGTGATAATGTAGGTTTGTTGCTTAGAGGTATTCAAAAAGCTGATATTCAGAGAGGTATGGTTTTAGCTAAGCCCGGTTCGATTACTCCGCATACAAAGTTTGAAGCGATTGTGTATGTGTTGAAGAAAGAAGAAGGTGGAAGGCATTCTCCGTTCTTTGCAGGTTACAGGCCTCAGTTCTACATGAGGACAACCGATGTCACGGGTAAAGTGACAAAGATTATGAACGATAAAGATGAAGAGTCGAAGATGGTTATGCCCGGTGATCGAGTGAAGATTGTTGTTGAGCTTATTGTCCCGGTTGCTTGTGAACAAGGAATGAGGTTTGCTATTAGAGAAGGTGGAAAGACTGTTGGTGCTGGAGTGATTCAGTCTATTCTCGAGTGAGAAACTAGCGGGTTTCCCCATAGCGAAAGCTTTGTTCTTGTTTTATTTTGTGCGTTTCCTTTTACGATTCAGAAACTCTTGAAATTTGGTTTGCAATTAGTTTTGTTTTCCTCCTTTTTTCACCATTTTCTATGAGAACTCAGAATCAAAATGTTATATATTCTCTGGTTTCAATCTGAATTTAAACTCATGTTTATATATATGCTTTGTATGCTGGGGTATAGATAGGTCCCAAGATCTCTATGTGAATCTCGTTGACTTGAAATCTCAAACAAAGAAAGAGCTTTGGTACAAACGCCTTTCTTACGTAATATAATTTCTAAAAACATACTTAAGTGGTAGAAAGTGTTAAAACAAAAAATAGAGCAACTAAATTTAGAATATGTTACTCAAAACAAACAGGAAACATTACATAACCGAGTCTTTAAAATTACATTCGCCTGATTTGTGATAGAAGAAAATAAAAATAACATTCATTAAACAGAAAGAGATGATGGCTAAACCCAAATCTGGCTAGCGAGGAGCACCACCACCACCTCGTCCACTTTTCGATGGTCCTGTTCCCATGGCCATCATTCTCCTCCCTTCAATATATTTTTTCATAATTTGATTTTAGATTAGTTAGCCATAGTAATAACTCAATACACACACACACACAAACTATACAACAAAGTATCTAAAACGAAATAAGAATATTGTATATGTTAATATGTATGACACTAGTGTTAGGAATATAGATGCAGATCAATCAAAAGAAGAGAAGAAGTTGTTTTATTATAAAGAAGTGTAGTACAAATACAAAGTATGTGTAATACAAAAGACGAACTTCACGGTTTCTCTTTCGATCACGAAACGATAACTTGTAGATGATAGAGGTTTGCTTGTGGCAATCTCCTAAGACAGAATTTCGTCCCTACCGGTGTAAGTAGTTCCGCGGACGTCTATCTTACAGGATACAACTATCGAATTCCGAACAAAACACCGTTCGTAATTCCTTGCAAACTCTACTTTGTGTTTCTTAGAAAGTTTAGAGAGATGAAGAGAAAAGAGAGCAAATGGAATGAATTCCTTATACTTGAATCATTTCTCATGACCTCTTTATATAATACTTCAAAGGGTATGTTAATCAAATGGTGCTTTCTCAACATACATTGTACATTAAGAGTTTCTCAACCAACACATATGTTCATGAAGAATCATAACTCTTAATTATTAATGAATGTGACTTTTGAATTAAGAGACATGATTTATCAACTTAATACAAATGTGACTTTTTTCATTTAATAATCTCTAACAACTAGCATAATCAAATCATTGAAATATAATTTTTGTTTCCATTTCCATGTTATAATGGTTAGAAAACATAAACAAACAATCGAGACCTGTATAGATTACAACAAACAATCGAGACCTGTATAGATTACAAGTTAAGCGATAAACGGCTTGAACAAATTTTTATATAGGTCGCACACTGAGATTTAATTAATGTGATTATATAGATCACAGCTCATGAACTTCTCCATCAGTTAATGTGATTCATGTTACTAATTAATGGTGGTGTTTATATATTTTTGAGGTTCATTAAGAAATTTTTTTAACCGATCGGTCAAATCAAAAGAAAATGTAAATATGTGTGTGTGTGGAAAAACAAACCAGTTATTAGGCGTGAGTTTGGAGCAGAAGGAAGAGCAGAAGGAAGAGCAGAACCGGTACGGCAAAGGAAGGTGCAAAGAAGCAAAAGCACAATGAGAAATTGACCAAATTTTGAAGAAGTCTTCGTTCCCATCTCTATATCTCTTTCATTTTTCCCTGATTTGATACCTCCATTTATACTTTCGAGTGTCGAGGAGCGTTCCAAGAAATAATCAAATAGAATAACAAATTCAAAATTATATGCAAAAGGAAACAATGTACTTTTTCTCTAATTATTAATCATCTTGTTTTTCTTTAAAAGAATAATATTCTTGTTTTCCGCTGGAGTGTACTGACGGAAGATCAAATCTTATCATTCTTGGAAGTCCAAGTCTTTGAAATCTTAAGATTTAAATCTGAAGTTGTAGTAATGGATATTGTGATCATAATTTTAGAACTTATAAGTTAACTAGTATTTCTACCCGTGGTACATACGGGTATATTTTTTGCTTTCATTAATTTCTGTTTTATACGTGACTATTTTTTTCGTTTTTTTGTTTAAATTTTAAATTGCATAAATAAATATGAAGCATTTTCTACTTGTCAATACATAATTGGATATGTGACTTGTGATTTAGTAGATAAAGATATATTCATATCCACGTCGGTAATAATTGATAATTCAACTGGCGCACTAGTTGACCATGTGGATGACTAATTAAACAATTCAAGTCAACCTGAGGAAATTATGAGTTTAACGTGTTTGGTTTAAAAATTAAGGCCTTGATTGGGAACCGCGGGTCGGGGCGGATTTAGCCATAAAGCGGGACAAATGATAGAATGTTTCCAATCACAAAATTATGTGAGTACGGGGCGTATTCTCGTCAAATAACGCACTTACAGTAAACATTTAGGGAAATTGTAGCTTATAACAAAAAAAAAAATTATAACGCATCCAATAGCACAATTTACTGTGCTCCTCTGTATTATGTATTAATGACAAAAATGCCCTCAGTTACAAACTCAGTTTTTTGGGTTTGGAGTTTAGGGTTCAGTTTTGAATGTTAAATTTTTTGGTTTGAGTTAACTATTCCAAACTTAGGGTATAGTTTTAGGGGGTAGGGTTTGAGTTTGGGGTTTAAGGTTTAGTTTTGAATGTTAAATTTTTGGGTTTGGGTTAACTATACCAAACTTAGGGTATAGTTTTAGGGGTAGGTTTGGGGTTTAGGGTTTAGTTTTGAATGTTAAATTTTTGGGTTTGGGTTAACTATTCCAAAATTAGGGTATAGTTTTAGGGGGTAGAGTTTGGGTTTGGGGTTTAGGTTTGAGGGTTAAAAGGTAAAAGTACATGTAACTTAATTATAATTATTGCTAGTCTCCTAATTATAATTATTACATGGCTATTACACAAATTAATTTTAATTTGTGTTATTTTGCTAAAAGACCCAAACATTTAATAATATTCTCTCTCTTCCTAAAAGATAAAAAAATTACAAAAAATTTTGTTCCAAAAAAATAGAGTTATTACAATTTTCTATGCACTTTTACAAATTCAAAAACAAATACTAAAATACTATTGGTTAAATTTTATTGGAAACTGTAAATCGTAGAAATCAATGTGTTTTCTTAATAAGTGTGTATACCCTTAAACATCTACTCCCTCCGTTCTTTAAAGATTGATTTTCTAGAGTTTTTACACATATTAAGAAAACAAATTAATGTTTGACTAAAAATGTATTGGTTTTTGTACTAAACAATTTTCCATAAGTTTGACCCAATAGCAATCCAATAAAATCAATTAATATGTCTTGAAATCTACAATTTATAATTATTATTGCATAGAAAATATAAAAAATCAATCTTTTTAAAACAATTTTTTTTTTTAAAACATCAATCTTTAAAGAACGGAGGGAGTATTTTTTTGGAACGGAGGGAGTAATATTTGTTTGCCTTCATTTTGTATCCCGCACTCGATACGGATACCACCTCCAACTAGGTGCGGTTTGGTGAGGTTTCCTATTATTGATATTAAAAAAACAGCTTTTAACAATTTGAAAAAATAAGTTCAAATTGAAATTATAATGTTACTTTATACAATATCCGAACACAAATGAAACATTTAGAAAGTACTCAAAATTTGATAACTTAAACAATGTTACTTTATATTACTACACGTTTTTTATTTTCATTTAAAATAATTATATATAAAAAGAGAAGGGAAAAACCCCGAAAAATACCCCAACTAATTTATTTATGCTAGAAAAATACCTAAACTTTTTGCGTTGCCAGAAAAATACCTGAACTAAATAATTTTGTTCGTTTAATACCCAAACTTTTGAATTGTGAAAATTTTACACATCCGACTTAACGGATGTTAACCTCCGTTTACTGACCGTTAACGGCATTAAAACTCCGTTAAGTCGGATGTGTAAAATTTTCACAGTTCAAAAGTTTGGGTATTAAACGAACAAAATTATTTAGTTCAGGTATTTTTCTGCCAACGCAAAAAGTTTAGGTATTTTTCTAACAGAAATAAATTAGTTGGAGTATTTTTCGGGGTTTTTCCCTTCTAAAAATGCGTGAATTTTTGTTTGTGTGTAGCTAACAAACTATTGTGACTATAAAGATAGGTGTGTAACAAGGAAAAACTACAAGAAAAATTACAAAGTCCTAGAAAAGATCCAATTTTTCTAGTGTGCGTTACTACCTTACCATATGGTCATCTGTGTTGTTGTTTAAACAACATGACAAACCAAAGATATAGGTTCTTCAATGACATATGTATCACGATACCTATCAGAATATTGATGATTAATAATAATTAATGTTTGATTTAGCGAGTCGGAATTCAATCCATTATTCTGTGATTAATTTATCAACGTGTAAATACATACATATTATACCGTGTACATAAATGTAAGAAATGGTAGTAAAGGAAATTTGTAATACTCAAAAAAGGGAAAATTTAGTAATGGCGTAATGGGTCTTGTTCAGACTTCAGGTTCCCACATCGAAAGCTAATAAGTTTTGGTAATGGAGACTTCACTATATAAATAAGGGCAATTTCCAAAAATACCACTTTTTAAGTTTTTTTTCCATAAATACCACCTTGAAGTTTTTTTTCAAAAAATACCACTTTTTTTCCAAAGTTCCAAAAATACCACTTTTTAAAAAATTCATTTTTAACATTCAAAATTAAACCCTAAACCCCAAACCCAAACCCCTACACCCTAAAACTATACCCTAATTTTGGAATAGTTAACCCAAACCCAAAAAATTTAAATTATAAACCATAAAAATCAACTTTTAAAAAAGTGGTATTTTTGGAACTTTGGGAAAAAAATGGTATTTTTTGAAAAAAAACTTTAAGGTCGTATTTTTGGAAAAAAAACTTCAAAGAGTGGTATATGAGGGAATTCCTCTATAAATAAACTTCGAGAAAAACCCCGAAAAATACTCCAACTAATTTATTTCTGTTAGAAAAATACCTAAACTTTTTGCGTTGCCAGAAAAATACCTGAACTAAATAATTTTGTTCGTTTAATACCCAAACTTTTGAATTGTGAAAATTTTACACATCCGACTTAACGAAGTTTTAATGCCGTTAACGGTCAGTAAACGGAGGTTAACATCCGTTAAGTAGGATGTGTAAAACTTTCACAATTCAAAAGTTTGGGTATTAAACGAACAAAATTATTTAGTTCAGGTATTTTTCTGGCAACGCAAAAAGTTTAGGTATTTTTCTAGCAGAAATAAATTAGTTGGGGTATTTTTCGGGTTTTTCCCAAAAAGAGAACACAAATATTTTTTTAATTAACATTTGTATTTTAAGGTAACCTTTTATATAATTCATATAACTTCAGAATTATCTTTTAATAATATGTATTTTAAATCGCTTTAATTGTTTTTCACCAATCAATTAATTGTTTTGTACCGTACGCTATATCTTTTACCAATCAAACATTATTTCGTTCCGTCTTTTTACACAAACCGCACTTGTTCCGCATCCCACATGATCCGCAGTTGTATCGCACCGCACCACACAATTTGTTTATCCGCATCGCTTAATTTAGTGTTACCATTCGAAGCCAAGTGAAGGTACAACAACATATAATTATGAATTAATGTAATTAGTAGAAAGTCTAAAAGTGAGCATTCGGTTTAGTTCGGGTTTTTTGGTTTTCAAGTTTTTCGGTTTCTAAAAATTAGATCCCATTTGGTTATTAGTTCGGTTCGGGTTTTTCGTTTTTTCTTTTATTTTTTGGGTTCTAAAACATAAATCACATTCAAATTATAATATTGTGTGATAAGTGTATATTTATATATATTTAATTTAAAATTTTATTTTTGAAAATAAATTTTCGTAAGTTTATTAATTAGGTCCACTTCGGTTTAGGATCAGATAATTCGGTTTTAAAACTTTTCTTCCTTTCGGATTATTTAATAATTTGATTCAGGTTCGGATTGGGGAGTTTTGCCCACCCAGACAGTAATTTTCTATAACTAACGTATATGCCAACCACGTACTAATGTTTCAACAACATAAAATATGTTTTTAACATGAAAACGTACGATTAGAAGTTTAGAACCATACAAGATATAGATTCATCGCTACAAGAAATTTAAATGTCAACTATGACTTGAAAAAGCAGCAGAAAAAAAAAAGAAAAAAAAGAAAAGAAAAGGCAGCAGAAAATAATAACAAATGCTATTGGATATGTTCGTTTGCTCATTCAAAGGGTATGTTCGTTTGCTAGATCATTTGAATGAGTTTCAAAATATAGGCTAATTTTTCAAATCCATTTGAATGAACATAATTGGATCATTTGAATGGAGATGATTCATTTGAATGAACATAAATAATAATTTACAATTATTCCGAAAAAAAAAAATATTTTCTTGTAAAAACCGCAAAATCACGTTTTCACAAAAAAAAAATACAAAATCATGTTTTCTATCTAAAATCGCGTTTTGGCACCAAACCGTGAATTTATGTTTTCAAGCTAAAATAGTAAAATAGTGTTTCTTTACCAAAACTCTAAACTCATGTTTTCCCACCAAAACTGTAAACTAGCGTTTTTCGCCAGTATCGTGAAATAAAAAATTTCCGCCAAAACCGTAAAATCACGTTTTCCCATCAAAACTGTATAATCGTGTTTTACTACCAAAATCGCGAAATAGCGTTTTCCCGCTAGTATCATGAATTAGCGGTTTTCCCTTAAAACCCGTAAAAAATCGCGTTTTCCCGCCAAAGCCGTAAAATTGCGGTTTTCCCTTAAAACTATATAATCGTGTTTTAGTACAAAAAATCGCGAGAATAGCGTATCTCGCCAAAACCGTAAAATCACGTTTTCCCGCCAAAACCGTAAAATCACGTTTTCCTGCCAAAACCGTAAAATCACATTTTCTGCCAAATTGTGAAATCACGTTTCCCGCTAAAACCGTAAGATCACGGTTTTCCGCCAAAACCGTAAAATTACGTTTTTTATGCCAAAACCGTGAAATCGCGTTTTTCCGCCATGTCGTGAAATAACATTTTCTCGGCCGTGAAATTTCATTTTTCTGCCAAAACCGTAAAATAGCGCTTTTATGGTAAACTCGTATGTTTTATTATAACTATTTGAATGGAGATGTAAATTAACACATACAAACAAAGATTCATTCAAATGGATCATTCAAATGAATAACAGAAAAGAAACGATCATCATTCAAATTGATTATTTAGATGGAGCATTTGAATGAACCATTTGAATGGATCATTCAAATGAGTAAACAAACAGGCCCATTACTTAAAATTGGAAAATGGAAACTGAAACTGAAAACTAGACGGCGGGGGATCACCACCACCACCATCAGCTCCACCACCTTGTTGGCTCGTCGATGGTCTTACTGGTCGCGAGATTCCCGACTCATCCTGCTTATAATAACCCATCATTCTTCTCCCTTCATTATTATTTCATTTAAAAAAATAGTTAGTATAGTGAATTAGTGTTTACACATCATATTCATAATATTTATATATATATATACACAAAATTGTCATGACTTTATAGTTTTTAATCGCATTTCACGTAAGAAAATCTAGACTCGTATTTTTAGACAAAAAAAAAAAAAAAAAAAATCTAGACTCGTTGGCATGTCCATATACGTAGTGATCTTTTTTTTTTTTTTCCACTGAATAGAATATATTGAAAATTTGGAACCGTTAATTACAAAAACAGACCAAAGGGAGAATCCAAAATAAACAATCAAAGAGCCAAAGGGTTAGCTGGCGCAGCGTATGAACTGATAATGTAGCTCAATCAAGAGTTTCAAGCTCTTGAGACCCACCTCGCTCAATCAAAGAGGTTCGAATGAAGCTCTTTGAGACCGACTTCCTGTTGATGAAGCTAATCAAATCAAACAAAGGAATAAGAGAAAACTCTTGTTTATTAATATCAAAAAACTGCCGCACAATGAAGCCTATGGCTTGGCTTATATAAAACGATAATCCATCATCACAAGGCAATGAGGATTAGGAAACACCAAGTATCGATAAGTTCAAACAAGTGTTTGAATTATCTAAACTTTTAAAATAAAAGAAATCTAACTTTTAAATAAACTTAAAAACCAACATAACACCAAAACCAAAGTCGTTGTCTTCTTTCTTCTTTCAAGATGCTGCTGCATCAGGTCCCTCCGAGTTAGAGAGATTCGTCCTCGAATCAAGAACATTATCGACGGGAAGATAACGAGATAGATAACGAACGTTGAAAACATCGGAGGTAGAAATATCAGAAGGTAACTCAAGACGATATGCATTGTCATTTATACGCTCAAGAACCTTTAAAGGACCTATTTTCTTAGCTCGTAACTTGTTGTACGTATGAGCAGGCATTCGATCCTTAGTAAGGACAGCCCACACGAGATCACCTTCATTAAACACAAGTCGACGCCGATGTGCATCTGCAACGGCTTTATACTTGGATGAAGAAGCCTCCAGGTTGGACGTGGTCTGGTCATGGACTGTGGCAAGAGATTCAACAAACGTAGCTGCTTCTCCATGGATACGCGTTAGATCTGGGAGAGATGAGAGGTCAACCGGTGCACGGGGAACCATACTATAAATCACTTGAAAGGGGCTGAAACTAGAACTGCGATTGATAGCATGGTTGTGGGCAAATTCAGCTTGTGGAAGACGTGAATCCCATGATTTAATAGCATCACCTACCAAGCAACGCAAAAGATTTCCCAAAGAGCGGTTAGTAACTTCGGTTTGACCATCTGTTTGTGGATGATACGCCGAACTCATATCAAGACTAGTGTCGAGAAGTTTCCAAAGAGAACGCCAAAAATAGCTAAGGAAGCGAGAATCTCTGTCAGAAACAATAGAAGATGGTAGGCCATGCAAGCGATATATCTCGCGAAAGAACAATGTCGCAACTTGGACTGCATCAGTAGTTTTCTTGCAAGGAATGAAGTGAACCATTTTAGAGAACCGATCGACAACAACAAAAATAGAATCAAATCCTCTTTGTGTCTGTGGGAGGCCAACAACAAAGTCCATGCTAATATCTGTCCACGGTTGAGTCGGGATGGGTAAAGGCAAATATAAACCTGCATTGGAAGCATGACCTTTAGCACGTTGACATGTAACACATCGTTCGACAAATCTCTCGACGTCGCGACGTAACGATGGCCAAAAATAAGATGCAGACAATAATTGGAGTGTCCTATCACGACCAACATGACCCTCACGGTGAAGCTCGGAGATGAGGTGTAAGCGAAGACTACAATCGGGAATACAAAGCCTATTATCCTTGAAAAGGAAACCATCGTGAAGATTGTATGCGGACGAAAGACCTGTGGAGACATCCTCAAAAATTTTACCAAAGAAGGGATCATAAGCGTAGAGATCAACGAAGGTACTAAAACCAGGAACGGAAGTGTGAAGGACGGCGAGAAGAGCATGTCTACGGCTCAATGCATCAGCAACACGATTACTAGACCTAGACGTATGCTTAATAACAAAAGTAAATTGTTGTAAAT